>CM029550.1:17531563-18131563 GCA_017141385.1 Sogatella furcifera | reverse complement strand
GTGGAGACGTATAGTTCTGGATAACGTAGTTTCTCATCCAACCTCTCATCTTCTTCAGGAACAAAGATACAAATCTCTCAAACACTATAGGCTAATAGTACAGATGATAGTGATTTTCAAACATTTTAAGTGACTTTCTTCATTGTTTCCTTTAGCTGAGGGTTAATTTTATCACTGTTTTTTTTTAATAATAATCACAGTACCACAGTAATCACAGTACTTTTCAATTATTTTTTATTTATGGATTGCATGTTTCAATTACTTTGAGACATTTTCAATTGATTGGCATTCTACTACTCTAAGCAGTCGAAACATGTAATACATAGGTGTAAATAAAAAATAATTGATAAAGATACCGTGATTATTATTCAAAATGAAAAAAAACTGTGACTTTCTTCAGATACGTGAAAGTGATAATGTTATCTTAAAGCCTGATCAGTTGAATTTGTTTATATAACAAGGATTTTAATTAATATTTTCTCAGAATAAATCTTTTATTGTATAATTCTGTAGGCTAAATTGAATAATGATTTGTGGATCTTCGATTTCAATCTACATATAGAATAATATCAATTAATCTGATAATGACATGATGGTATTCTCCAAGTTTAGAAATATATCATACTAATAATACTAACTTTTTAATTAAAAAAGTATCGAGTTATACTAATGTAAGGTGTGAGCTTAGTAGTGAATCCGATTTTACTCATGAATTGTTCTCAATCAATCGACGGAGTATCAAGATTTTCATATCAATAATGAAATATTCTGGACGTTGGAATTCAAAAAGACTAGGCGATGAAGGTGTGGGGGAAGCGGGATGGTAACGAGATGAATTTGTTATAGACTTTATAAAATGTTTAATCATTTCAATCATGTCGATGACCTAGTAATATTGCCGAAAGGATAAGCGCCTACGCTCATTCTAATGAGATAGCTCTTACTGTGATTCAATCCATTTTGTAATATTTATATCAGAGCGAAAAGCAGTCTGTTCCATTTTCGAACTGTTTATTTACTAATGTCAATACGAGACGGCCGCCAGCAGCATGTAGAACGCTAATAATTACATTGCCTTTATTATTATAAAAGCTTGTAACAGTCGTATCACAGTGGAAATTCGTAAAACTGTTGATTTATTCAGTTGTTTATTCGGCGCCGAACGATAATACATAGAGCGGAGGCATGCGAGAGTGCAGTCGTCGATTAAATAATGAACAAGGTCGTCGGGAGAGGGGCAACTGAGAAAAGATTAAAATGGACCAATTGTGAGGGGATTGCAGGATAATGCTCTATAATGATCACAGAACGGAGAAGTGGTGGAATTGGTGGGAGATGGTGAGCAGAAGGAGGAGGAGGAGGAGGGGGAGGAGGAGGAGGAGGAGGAGGAGGAGGAGGAGGAGGAGGAGGAGAAGGAGGAGGATTGAAGGTGAAGTGGGGGAAGAGGAGATCGTGAAGGAGAAGTCAGGAAAAGGAAAATAAAAGGAATGGGAGTGGTTTTCATCTAGTTGAGGAGAAGAGGACGACGGGATATTGATGTAATAATAAATTAGTAAGATGAGATAAGTAAAAAGAGTGAATAAAAAATAGAAGATATTAGAGGATGAAGATACTGAGAAAAGGAAAATGAAAATAACATAAAGACGGAGAAGGACATAGAGGTGAATAAAAAAGAGGGAGAACGTAAAGGATGAGCTTCATAATATGCGAGAACGAGAAGACGAGATCAAGAATAAATATAAGTGGGTTGAAAGAATGGTAAATTAAAGAAGGAAGAGCAGTAGGACAAAGATGAGGAGGAGAAAGAGGATCAAGAGATGCAAGAGTAAGTGAAATGAGAGTTTGTGAGAAAGGAATAGAAAGGGTGGAGTAGAAGAGGGAAGTGGATGAGGAAGAATTAGTGACAATGGAGAGAGAAAAATACACAATATAAAATTCATGAAAGAGTGTGTGAAATGGAAAAATTAAAGATGTTCATGGATAGGAGTGGGAAAATGATAAGATAGTGAATTATAAGGAGATTAAACAGTGAAAGGGGAAGAAGCAGTATGAGGATAAAGAGATGTGGAGTAGGAGAAAAGTGAAGAGAATTGGGAAGCGATATTAACTAGTACGAATAAAGCTGCAGTAGAGTTTTGTTTGCTGTTTGTTTGGTATTGGTTACATTGAAAGCGGGTGAAAAGTGAAGGGAGGTGTGGGGGGATGAACGACCACTTGAAAACATAATTATTTATGTGAGCGCAAAGCCGCTTGACCATGCGGAGACCCCTTCACTACTGGCGAACCGTGTGTACTGAATTTACATGTAAGCACTTGCACATTCGGCTCGCTTTCAAGAGGAGGGGTTCTTCAATTAATTTTATTGGTGAAAGTTAAGCGGCAAAAGGAGTGATGAGTGTTGGATGAAGGGGAGAAGGTTGGTGGAGGTGGTAGCATTAAGCCCCGGCAGTTTCCGTTTGATCGGGGAGTCGGCCGGTGGCAGATCAAAGCGACGTGATGCCCAATTAAAATCAGAGCCGCTCGTAACAAGGACTCGTCTGACCCGAGAACTGCTCAAGGGAACCGCTTTGTCACAGACTTGGTCCAGACATGGACCGAGCACACAAAAGATGCCAGATGGAAAAGCGTATGCAATGCAGTCATCAGAGTACCTCAACTGAAATCTATAAACTACTAGTTGTTTACACAAAAGGTAGGTTGTGATTTCAAAGCGGCAATGCTTTCGGTTTTGATAATTTTGTTGTGGTAACAGAAACTCCAAAAAACATTCAGAAGTATGCTCGAACAAAGCTCTTTAGTAGCTGAATCAATTATGCTTGCAGATAAAATGAGCTTGGATTATGGATGAAGAACAATGAATTACAATATCTATTTGTGAGTAGCATTATAATAATTGTGTGAAGAAAAAATAATGGCTACGAGTTTATCTTATCAACTGATTCTGAATAAGGAACCCAAATTATAATTTTGTCAAAGCTTGTTTAGCTCTACATTCTTTTCAACATTGTCGGATTCTTTTCGAAGGTCCCAACAGTAATAATACAATATTAGTGAAACACATAGCTCAACAATGAAGGAAATATATATTGTCTTCAGTTGTGGGCTACCCATTATTTGAAGAAAGCTGAGAAAAGCAGATTGGACAAAACGAGAAAGAGCGAGTGAGAGGGAGTGTACGTATTACAGAGAAGAAAGGTTGAAAAGGAAAGATGACGGTGTAGTTTAGGTTGTGGTGAATGGCAGTGCGACGTGTGCTATAGCGGAAAGGTCCCCGGTTAACTCGATCAACGCGAAAAATATGAGTGTGTCAGCCAAGGACCGTTTCTTATTTGCGGTTGTTTTTAATGAAATTTTCAGCCGGTGAGTTTTTCGGAAAAGAGGAGAGGCCACAGGTCGGAGGAGAAAGAAGGAAAAAGATGGAGGTGAGTGAGAAAGAGGGGAAGGGAGGGAGAGTAACTAATGAGGTGTCCATTCAGGGCACGTACGAGCGGGGGACCTTCGCCTGATTCAATCAAAACTGACACCCCATCAGGATTGCCGGTCAGGCTTCCACCTTGATTGTAATATGATAATAAACCACCCGGGTCCAACTCATGTTGCTCTTCGATCCAGCGCACAGCAGCAGCTTACACGCCGACAAAAATCGACCACCACACTTCTCGATTAGTAATCTCTGAATTTTACCGACTGTGGGTCAACCCCAACTCAAATATCGAGGCAAGTCGGGGCTTGTTATCGACGTGAAATAAAGAATACTAAATGCGTAACCCATTTGGATGATATACTTCTTAGGTTAAATTAGTAGATTAGATTAAGGTAGAAACGTTCATGATGAATACAGTTCAAAATGTATTACTTATTTTTATACAAGAAAGAACACTATTTATTATTTGCAACAACTATTAGGTTGATTCTTGATACTAGTTGATTCTTGACAGCTGTCACTTATTGAAAAAAATATGACAAGAAAATTCGGGGGAGGATTTGATTTGATTTTTTCGGAATGGGTATACCACCTTCATTCACGATGGCTTGAGACGAGATAAACAAAAGCTCTGCATGTGTGTGTGCGCAACTGGGGTGGCTTCGTTTTAGCCACGACATAAACAAGTCACAGCAATGCCAAAATCCCGAATTTTGCTGTCGGGACTGTAACCAAAGCATTGGCACGGAAACTTTTATTATAATTGTTTGTTGATATTAGGTTCATGCAGTCGAGAGAGAACCGAAACAAGCAGTTTCCCAATGTTAATCTATAAAAAAGATTACTTGAAGATACTTATTCTGAATTGCCTACAACAAAATTCGGGATTTCGGCATTGCTGCGACTTGTTTATGTAATGGCTAGAACGAAGCCACTCCAGTCGCGCGCACACACACACACACACACACACACACACACACACACACACACACACACACACACACACACACACACACACACACACACACACACACATGCAGAGCTCTTGTTTATCTCGTCTCAAGCCATCGTGAATGGACTATAGGTAAATCGCACTGACGGCTCGTGCCCACGAAACAAGTGAAGTGTCCGTATATTTTACTGTACAGCACTTCACTTGTTTTGTGGGCACGAGCCGCCATTGGTATATCGTATTATACCTTTCGGGGATTACTCGACTAGTCCAGTGTTCGATTAGTCCAGTCCCTATCCTACATTAAGAAACTTAAAAACTGGACTAATCGAGGCACCTGTACTAATCGAGGCGCAGGGGTTCGATTAATAGTACAGTGACTCGATTAGTCCAGTTCTTCAATTAGATGAGCGAGTGCCTCGATTAGTCCAGGACTGGACTAATCGAGGCCCTACGTCTCGATTAATACAGTGCCTCGATTAGTACAGTTGGCGTACTGAATTCGTACCAGGTGATGAATCCACTATATGCGTTGACAAGGAATTGACTATAACTAGACGGCGTCAAAGTGGTCGTCTAACATATTTCAAATAAAACCAAGGCGGCGCGGCGCGATCTTTGAATTAGGTTGCAAATGTCAATAGCTCGGTTTTCATTATACAACCATGTTGTATTTATTTATAATGTAATATTCTGTATAATTTACCGGTATCTTTTAACTTATTGAATCTTATTATATTTGTTTAATCTATTAAATTAGGCTACTGCTATTAGAAATTCGAGATTCAATATTGTTTAATTTATGGAAGTGACAGTTTGATTAATTAATATTAATACTTTTATGATTTATAGCAGTATTTGAAATCTGTATTGGTAATTATTCAGAAGCTGAATTATTATTCATGAAACTAAAAATCTAATGAACCAAAAAACCTTTAAATTTGGCTCTCTATATGTGACTTTATTTACCATAACTTTTTGTATTGAAATAATAATACAATTTTAATGTTATCAATAGTATTGAGGGTGGCCGTGGCTGAGTGGTTCAAGTTCTGGAGTTAAAGCCTTCATATGAGGCAAATTTCAAAACAAAGAAATATTTACCAATCCACTAAGATATAATTGCATTGGAAGTATTCAAATTATACATCGTGAAAGCGTATATCATTGTCAAGAATATACGCTTATATAAAATAAAATTGTCAATTAGTGAAGATCTGTACGTTAAAAAAAACCTATCTGTATTGATATATGTTATTGTATATATATGAACCCAATGCTGCGTTCATAAATGCGAAAATATCAATAAATAATCAGTTATCAGTTTGATAAAGAAAAATAAAATGAGCATTCCAAATTTAGTTCATTATCTAGGTAGGTCACATGGAACTTCTTAACTTTTCATTGTATAAAAACAAAAAATCCGAAAAATATGAATAACTTTTTTGTTTGTTGTCAGATTGACTTGAATTTTTATGGGGAGAACACTAATATGGAGAGGAATGTTCCTGTTTTTAGTAGAATTTTCCCATGGCTCCTAAACCACCCAGACCCCCCCCCCCCCAAGATCCGAAAAACCGTTCGGGCGATTTCATTAATTTTAAATTTCCCGGCTTAGAAAGACTCACGTGATGGCATGTGATTGGTTGATAATTGCATGCGGACGAAAAGAAGCCTTTCTGAAAAGTTGGGAAAAGAATTCCAGCTTGATCAATATTGATTCAAAAATTACAAATTTGGTCTCAAATTGTAGATTAGAATGTTATCTACAATATGATTTTTGAAACAATATTGACTGAGCTGAAGACATTTACCCATCTTGCCAGAATGTCTTCTCTGCTTCTTCTCTGTGTGTAGTGTTGTCTTAGATCAAACGATCAAGGCCTTTCGAAGTTCCGAGAAATCTAGTATACACATGTCTGTCCAAGCAAAGAAGACCGTGTGGCAAGATAGGAAAGTGACCCCAGCTTGGTCAATATAGGTTCAAAAAATATTGATTTGGTCTCAAATTGTAGATCAGAATGTTTTCTACGATTGAGGCCAAATCAATAATTTTTGAACCGAATCTTGACCGAGCTGAAATCATTTTCTCATCTTGCCAGAGGGTCTTCTTTGCTTGGACAGACTATACTAGGCTACATCATTATTCTGTAGGATTATTGCTGATAGAGATGTCCAAGCAAAATTATTGCTGAAGTCTCTCCAAGCAAAGAAGGCATTTTGGCAAGATGAGAAAATAACTTCAGCTCGGACAATATCGGTTAAAAATCATAGATTTGGTCTCGAATTGTAGGAAACATCCTGATCTTCAATTTAAGACCAAAATTTTACTTTTTGAACGAATATTGACCAAGCTGGAGTCATTTCTCCATCTAGTCAGAATTTCTTTCTTCCTTGGACAGACTACAGTAAATAGCGAGAAATTACTACAATGATTATCAGACTCTATAAATGAGTGCAATTTCGCTTTCATTAAATTAGATTAATTACTCATATCAGTCTCTTTATCCTGTTGGTCAAGTGTAAGGCAGGACTTGGTCCTAACTTCGCCGTTTCAAGGCTGTAACGAAGTAGTCATATTTTATTATCTATAAATTTATGTACATGGATAAAGTTATTCTATTCACCTTCTCTCATTTTACTCTCTCTTTCGCTCTCTTTAACCTCTCCTCTCTATCTCCTCTCTCGTTTTATTCTCTTTATCCTTCTCTCTCATTCTTTTCAATCATTTCACTGCCTCATTCACTTTTCAATCCACTTTTTCCTATCTCATTTTACTATTCTCTCTATCTCTTATCTCATTTACCCTCTTTATCATCTGCTTTCTCTTCCTTCTCTCATTCTACTCTCTCTTCTCTCTACTTCTCTCTATCTTTTCTCTTATTTTACTCTTTTCATCATCTTCTCTCTTTACTTTTATACCCCCTCCATCCTCATCTGTCTATCTCTTCTCTCATTTTACTCCATCTATCTCTTCATTCATTTAATAAAATAAGCATAATCAGAATACAATTCATTCAGTCTACTAACTATATAGTGATAACGAGAAGCAAAGATATTATTATTTCCTTCTTCATCGTCATTCTCGCAAATATAAAGAGAAGTTACTGGGTGTTTTTTAAGTAAGTTATATACATATACAAGTTCTTTATTGATCTACTCAACAATGAATGTAAGTCGCTATAAATGATACCATTAGAAAGACACTGATTTTCCAATTGATAACTTAAGAGCTAATTCAATTAACACTACTACCAATTTATATACAACATTCTTGATTTTTCAACAATTTATGTATAATATTACATCTTATCAAGATAATGTAGGCTATATTGAGAGTATTCAACATTTTTCAAGATCATTTAAAGCCACCAATAACCAGATGAGATAAGGAAGCACCCTGAATGCTCTCTTAAGCTTAAAGGAATTCATTATAGTCAGCCAGCATTTTTTAGAAATGAACTATACAAGAATGAATACGGTACTTGTGGTAGGTATTTAGTAGTAACTTAGCTTACATACAATGATTCTTAGCCTGTTACGGAGATTTACTTACTCCTTTGGTCTTCCACATGGATCAGTGTCTGAGGAGTCGTCCTTACCGTGTAGTGGGGAATTTTCTATTATTTTCTATTTTCTGAGTACCTAATTGTATACATTTCGTGGAGGTTAAATGTTTTCTTTGTACTAGTTTGCTTACTGAGAAATAAAAATTAATTATTATTCATTTATTTTTCCCGTGGCTATTTTCCTATCGGTAACCCCCTCCCCGTCCTCCAATTTATGAAATTGAGAATGCAATTTATACGAAATTGATCATACATTCCTATTATACAAGAGTTTTCACAAGAGCACATTAATTTAGCCTATATTCCAAGTAAGCCTACTTGTTGTGAAATCCAAAGGTTTTGCCTTCAACTTTCAAAGACTGAATTAATTTACCCCTTTTTGGTACGTATCAGCTCTAAAAGAATAGATCAAAATTCAACGTGTGACCTCAAATTTTCCAAGTAATTGTATTGACTATAATCTATAACTGCCCTCCTTTGGGAGATTGGCTGTCGTTAGTAAAGACAGTCAGTCGTTTCTTGTTTCTGGAGGAATAGTAATTTTTGCATTACACTGTAACTGATTAACTGGATGTTATTCAGAGGTGTTCTGCATCTTCACTTGGTTGTGAAGACTGGCTTATGGTTGAGAGGATCGACATGCTAACCACACGTCACATCTATCCTGGTTGATGATTATTCGCCTGCTGTATTTTCTATCCGGGCTGGGAGGGCATTCTGGTGGGGTGGGGGGTGGCTTCGGCTCGGTCGGTGTTGGTTCGGGGACTGTGGGTTCTATTGAGAATTTATGGCTTTTGGGCTGGTATTGGCCGGGCTGAGGTTGTTTTCCCGTCTTGTCGGGGTGTCTTCTTTGCTTGGATGGACTGTATAGTTTGGTGAATATGAAACTGGCAACCAGCTGGTAGGCCTAGGCCCTTCATAGGGCTGTTGTGCCATTGACAAACAAACAAAATCTATAACTGAATATTTTTTCCATAAATAAACAATATCAATTGAAAAATCAGAAACAAAAAATTACCGAAATTTAAGGTTTTTTTTCAATTTTTAAGGGTGAAGCCGTACCCTAGGACGGCAGAAAACTTCAATTTCGGATTCAGCGCACTGGAATACAGTGGAATACAGATATATGAGAGTGGTAAAAAAATATATTTATACCGATCCAATAATAGAGGAATTCATCAATATGGAATTTGCACACTACATAACAGCAGCCTCAACAATTTTACAGCCTGTCATTTTATCAAAAGATTTTTTACTTTTTGAAATCATATTATATCAGTGGATTGATAGCTGTCAACTGGAAATAACATTCTGCCCCTTAAGGGATATTCTACCCATCTCTCTGTAATGTAACTAAGTGAAACATTATGCAAATTTGAAATCTATGTTAAAATAAATTCAAATAAATAACTTTCTTCATTTTAAAAATTAGAAATTCGAAAATCAATTCGGATTGTGACTGAAAAGAGACATTAACATCAAACTCATTCAATTCAAGCTTTAAAAAGTCTTGCATCGGAGCTGTACCAATTAAAAGTTTTCCAACTACTGTGATCGAGCTAGCTTTCAACTATCGATGACTGGTTTATCATGATGATGAATATTGAACAATATTGTACGTTACTGATAAATTGACAATTGAACAAATTTTCAACTGGATGGATACGAGTGAATATCTCACTAATTTTAGCCTAATAATAAATGAACGCTTAATATACGATCAAATATTTCACAAAACCTTTTTCAAAAATATACATGAATGTAATAGCTGATTTGTGAAATAGGTTTATGCTTTGTTAAAAGCAGTGGATTGCGATATTCATGTATTGGTAGAATTTGTTGGGGGATTCAGAAAGGTACGAATTCCTTTCATACACAGTATTGCAGTACCCTAAATAGACATTATTCAAAGAAAAATCGTTCAATAGTTACTTCCTAGAGACTATATTTTATACAGAGACTATTAACCACAAAGATGTTAAATTTATTGAATTCATGACATAGTTACTATAATCAATAAGAGATAAGAAAGAAGAAAGAAGAGATCAACAGAAAGAAAATCAATCTTTAGAAAGGAGAATTATATTAATAATCCTTTTGGAAAAAGGTGGATAATTAATCACATTTTATTCCCCGGGAATTAGAAAGCTCTTAAACTATACAGTGATCCTCAAAGAGTAGAAATATTTCAAAGATATTCTAGAAAGTAGAATGATTCAGAAGGGATTCCGCTAAAAAAGCTTGAGATGGCAAAGAGCATTCTAGAGAATAGAGAAGAAGCGTCGACAAAGGAACAGTGGAATAGAGGAACGGAGCGTCAGAAGGAACAGGATATGAGCCTCGGAAGGAAGCGTCGCACAGCGAAAAAGGAAGAGAAATAATAAGACAGAGACAGAACGTGACAGCAAGAAGGAAGAGACGTCTCTGCGAGCACATTCATTCAACTTTTTCCACTTTCCTAGTTAACAAAAAGTAGCCAGCATTACGTGCCAGCTTGATTTATTGTTTTTGTTTTTCTTACCCAATAACAGCATCTACACTAGAAAAACATGTAAAAATGTGTTTCATTAACTGTAGTTGTGAGAAAGAATTTTCCTGCAACCGAAACCTCCAAAATAACCTCTAAATATTCAATCTCGTTTTGAAAGTCGATTGTTTTGATTGTTCATTGTTGTAGCGTTATTTTGAGAAAAGTGGGAAATTGGTAATCAGCAAGTAATTGGACCAGCTGACTAGAGTATATTATTTATCGCGAAAAAGCTTTGGCTAGATTTTGGCGAATGAATCAGCTAACTTGATAAATACTTCTGTTTCCCTCTTTTTCTTCAACACTATCGTTCGCACATGGATAGCTCAGCAACCAACGTAGCATGAGCTGTTGAAAAAACATCATTCGCTAGTAGCCAGTTTCCTTGTAGAGACCTTCATGGCCCGGGCTTTCCAAGTGATTCTGAAAAGTACTATTAGATTGTTCCAAGTGAATCTTAAGGTACAGTTAGAAAGAATAGTCGCTTGCTTCTTTTGTATTACTGGCTTCTCGGTTCGGTAATGCTGTATTGGACTAGGGAACGTCGTTTTAAATTGCCAACCTAGTAGTAAGATGAAGCCATCTGAAGTGACTGACCCAAGCACAGTTAAAATAGGCTCCAGAGAAAACATTACACTGTCGAAGACCGAGTGACCTACGAAACAATAACAGTATCAAGGATGCAGTGTAGGCTATCTGAAGAGAGAAGTCAAATCGACGATGGAACGAGCACCGTTGAAAGTTTCAACGTACCTACTACAACAGAGCTTTTCTAGTCGATGCTTGTTGTTTTAGGACTTGTTCCGCTTTCATCAGGGGGCGACTTGAAAAATCACTTGAAAGCTTCCATCTCCCAGAACCCCTCCTCCCTATTTTGATCCGATTACGCGGCGACCAACCGTCCAACTTGGCACTTGCCATTGCAAAGTCCCGTCCAGTTCTCTAATCTGCCATCAGCTACTGAATTTCCAATTCCTCTGTTGCCCCAACACTCCAACCCTTCCCATCATTACAATATCAAGCTCCGATGCATGCGAACCCGTTTCATTGTTTCAATACAGCGGTCCCATTCGCCCTGCTATACTTGGAAAACAGCATCAATCCCCAATAAATGGTCTACTTTTCATGCAGAGCTTGACGTGTTTTAGCAAGAGAATAGTATTGATACTATGAGTATAGAATTTTAATGTAAACAATAATAAAAATCAATAGCAGAATGAGTGTGGTTGGTATTGTTCTACTCAATAATCTAACTCTATTGTCATTTGTTCATAAACTCATCCATTCATCATTCAAAATCAAGTGGTCTGTTCAATAAGAAAAAATTTAATAGTCCTGTAATGAACGAATAACCCAAAAGGACTAACCTATCAAGATGAAATGAAGCCAATAATGTAAATATGATCTATATTTCAAATGAAGGAATAATATTTTTTGCAATATTTAGTTTTTGGAAGCAATAAATATTCTATTCTATTCTAGTCCTGTAATATGTAAATGGTTGGTACATAGTACACTTTTTAAGTTAATTGCATAGTACGTCCTACTCTTCATGATTAGTATGTACCTGTCTATTAGTAGTCTAAATTTTTTCGGTTTACGTTTTTCAGTTTTCAGATAGAACTTTCATGAGGAACCCCGCAGAAAGTATAATTCCTATTAAGGTTTGCATTTTTCAAGAATGTAAGATAGAAATCTGTTCTAGTTTCACATGACTGGCAAGATTTTATGTTTGATGCTCCAGTTAAATATAAACTCAACATTCCCAAAAAAAATTCTTGGAGTCTTATCATTAAGTGGAGCATTATCAGTTTTGGTAACTGGGTTTTTTACATCAATCAAAAGTGGGAATGAGATTGTGATCGATATGAATTAAGAGTACAAAGATGGCGAGATTATCAACCGTAACTTAGGCTGAAAGTTTGAGGCGCTTGGCTAATGTTGTAGCGTAGAGATAGCGACAATAATACAAGACTGTCTTTGGATCATCGTTTGTGAAGTGCGCGCGGGAATTGGGCTGAAATGGCGGGAAAGGAAGGAAGTTGAGCGGTGGGGGAGGAAGGGTTGCTGCTTTGACAGAGCAGCGATGTGCTCTGGTGGCATTGCGAATCCATTTCGAGGAGATGCTGCTGCTGCAGCTGGAGCGGAGCGCGGACGGACGAGAAGTCCATTAACTCCAAAGCTGGCAGATAATGATGATGGAGAATGAATTATTGTTGTAGAAGGGACCAGAAGTTTTAATTGGTCCCTCAACTACTTGAGAAATCTTCATATTGGATTGCTCTCTGCCTTCTCCATCAACATCCTCACCGCTCACCCTCCAACTTTCTTCTTTCCTTGACTTTCCGCCATTACTTGCGAACCACTTTTCAAGAATTGTGAAAGCCAACCAGAAAGAAAAAGGGCTGGTAAGTGGAAAGCGTCTTTTCCAAAATTGTCCTCTTTTATTACAATTTATATCGATTCTTAATGAAGATGTTTTCTTATTTTGCTCTTTCAAGTTAATGATTCAAGATTCGTTAATGATTGTTGGAACACTTTTGTAGGAGGAAGGTTCATTACGATTTTTAATAATGGAACTCTTTCCCTTAACAACTACATGAAGGAATCATTTCGAAAGTTTGTTTTTGAGAATTTCGAACCAGTGAGATATTTTATAATTTATTTTCTAGCGACAATAATTCCGTAAATAAGAATGTTTAATATTAATGCTGATGGATAAATAGAAGTATAATGTGTGTTAAAAATTATTCTGAAATTCGTTTTCTCTTGAAGCATGAATCATTAAATTCCTCCAAAGAAATTCTAATTGATTCTAGTTGGATCTTTAAATGAAATTTATTCTATTGATGAAGATTACTATCACCTTTTTGAAATGTATTCTGAATTAATTATAGTTTAATCATAAAATCTGTGGGAGCGTTGCTAGACCTAGTGCACATGCGAGAAAATAATTGAGGTGTGTAGAGGTAGGAGCTGCAGCATCCAGCATTATTTGCTTTCAAATGAATGTTGCGCTGGGGACGAATGTGCGCGCGTTATTAAAGGCAACGTTTCCATACGAAGCACCAAAAATGGCAGGAATGGTGGATGTGACAGAAAAAGAGATAAAGAGCAAGAATGAAATAGTGTGTGGGTGGGTGGGTAGTGAGCTACCTCCGGCCTCCGGTGCGCTCCGACTCCGGTGTGATCCTTTAGGTGCACGATTTATGTTCACGAAGTGGCTTGTTAAAGCTAAGTCTGATGATGCATTGCTCTCCTCCCATTCTCATTGGCTGTCTCTTTTCCTTCTGAAAAGAACATATCTCTTTCTCTCTGAAAGGAACAGTATTCGTGCGGTGAGTGCATGCGCGCGTATGAGAGCTTTTATGGTCAGAATGTGTGGAAAACGTATAAATAGAAAGGTGTATGAATGTGTAAAATATCATGAAAAGATTAGGGAATGCAGTGGGGCTCCTTGAATTGTGTGACTTGAATTATGTTCCATAATAAGATGCAATGATGATGATAATAATCTTGTGATAACTTACGTTATTCTGACTGAACGAAATGAAGGAACGTTTCTTCAAAGTTGCTTCACTGAGTAGCATAAATGATAACTTCTGATAAGAGTGATAGAATAATACCTGTATGTGTATATGAATATGAATCAGTGCCATTTCGCTTTTATAGTAAATATTTGAATATTATTTAAGCAGAAATGACCATAATATTTTCATAAGGAGTCGTATTATTCATGAGTTGATTGCATTCATGTATTAGATGATTCAGATCAATTATTATTTATTCATCAAGAACTTGTAGCCTAATCATTGTAGTGTTAATGTTGGGATGAAGGCTTCTTCATGTTTATGCAGTCTCTTTGTCGTGATGGAATAATTTTATCCCCTGGATGATTGAAATAATCTAAATTATTCGGTGAATTCAAAAAGATGAGAAATTTTAATTGATTCCCAACCAATCTGGTGAATATTCAATAACTGAATAAGAAGTGTTATGCAATTTGTTATGAAATCATTTCTTTCATTGAAAATAAACTTAAAGATGAGAGAATAATGTAATTTTATTATTCTTTAATTATAACACTATAATAAGTTTTCGGGGGAGTAACAAAATCAACACAATACCAACGCCAACGCCTACCAGAATGATGAGTACAGCAGACTAGTCGAAGGAATAAATTATTTGAGTAGATGCGATAGCCGATAAGGGATTTCCAGAATGAAGTTTTAAAAAGCGAATAAAAATCATGTACGTACATTATTTCATGACTCAATTGAATGATTCAACGTGATAATCATAAAATACTATTATAGTGATATACTTCGCTTAAAAATTCTCTTAATCACTTTGGATCATGAAATTTTACAAAAATTATAGATTGGTTTCAGGAAAATAGGAAACTTTCTGATTTGAATATTAATATAAACTAAACAAGGAAAATATATTTTCTTAAATTTTATCGGAATCTACAAAGCAGGGAGTGAAAAATAACGGAGCTATTTCTATTGGTGGAGTTAAGAAAAAGTATGTGAAATGATAAATAGCGAAGAAGAAAGTCGCATCACTGGTTGAGGAAAGTCTCAAGGTCTGACTTCATTTAAGAGACGGCGGAAAAATAGGATCGGATTTTGAATTTGAGAGGCGTTAGCGCGAGATGGGGTGATTTGGCGAAGTTGGCAGCAGTGGAAGTTGGAGAAGTGTTTCCCAAAGAGACACACAAAAGGACATATCTGCCAGCGTCGCTCAAGTAGTTTGGTTTTGTCGGAGAAGAAATTATGCAAATACAATGGAACAGATCCCGCTGGGAAGGTGAACTCCAAAGACGACTTGACTTGACGAGCTGGGGTCGAATTACGCCATAAAATAATGCCGGCGTCCCTTAAGGGCCGGACAAGGACAGATGGATAACTTAATTTGTAATAGAGGGGAGCACTTGATGCTACATCTAGCTTCGGTCTTTTTTCTATTGATGACTACTCGCCAGTAAGATTTTTGTGAAAATTTGTAAAAGATGTGCAGTTGGTAGAACAAAAAAAAACACAAATAGATAGTTATAATAGATAGTTTGTTTACTTTATAGATACTTTTATAGTTTGGATGGATAGTTTTATAATAGATACTCCCATACATTGTTTTTTTCTATTCCAATGGGAAAATGCAATGTTAAAGTAGCTCCACTTATAGAAATTTAAATTTTAATGGATATCTGGCTAAGTATGAAATAATCTGGTTTTACAGGTGAATGTAAAATGAAGTTGAAATCGAGAATAATTCATAAGTTGTAGATAACAAGAATGTTCAATGTTTATAATTACGAATTCACATTACAGTTTATAATATGAAATAATATTTTCATTGTCGGTGTTCTTAATTTCCTATTATGACAGAAATCTAACATTTTCAACCATCTTCGATTCTTATATTCTGTATTTTCATTTATTTGATGATATTCATTCGTGAATAGAGCTAAAACAGTTTAAAGTATCAATCAAGTTTATTGAAATTCCATTAATCAGCCACCAATTTCTTGGCGTGGCACATCTATCATTAATTTTGTTTAAATTATTAAAAACTATGGCCTCAACTTCAACCCATCAAATATAGAGTGTAAAAGAGAAGTCTTGCTGATGAATAATGCGAAATTGTATAAAAATCTTGATTACTAGCCTCAATGGACAGAAAAAGGATGAAACTCTAGATTAGGCCCTTAGCACGTGATTCCACCGAAGAAGCTGTATTCATTACGAGTTGACCCCACTAGGTCGGTCCCTTTGCAAGATTTTTCCTTATTGCAGTCATAACTATTTCTCTTCAGAATAAAAGAGAAAGAGTCATCAAAGCGTGCAGGGCTGAGAAAATAGGGGACAGAGAAATTGCTCGTCAAGCCCAGTGTCCCTCAAACGATTATCTCTTCATCAACCCCTCAATCAGTATCCTTCCCTTCCCTTCCATGTCTTATCTATTTCCCTGTCTACCCTCCTCCCAATCTATTAGAGGCCCGGCAACCAGCAATTTCAACGTTTATACGACTCCTCGCCTTGCTCCTGCCATCCCCTGATATTATTAGACACAATTATTCCAGTAACATCAATCTGAAAGGTCTTAATAGAAAAACTGAAATAATCATGATAATTCTTACTAATAATGACTAAAATGTATTATCTGCGAATTGGGTGCTTTTATATTCAGTCTGAGAGTTATTTATTCAATCCAATCGTCAATTTATTCCAATTAAATAAGGAAAATGCTATTCTATGAAGTTATTGAATTGAAAATTATAAATTCAAACTGTCTACTATACCGTCTATTCTAATGTTTGATTTTTATCCTTGTATTTCCATCAAACTCTGCGATGTTGTCGTTCTAGTTTGATTCTCAATACATTAGCTGCATCCTAGTTTTCCAGAACATGAATATCAGAATTAGGTATCAATGGAATTACAAACAGGTTTTTACCCGGTTTTGTTCCAAAACATGGTTCAACGGCGTTGAAATTAAGTATTGATCGAAATTTGTTGCGTCGTTTAAAGGCAGCAAAGACCATTCCAGCGTTTTATATCAATCAAGATCTTATGAGATCTACATAACCATATGCCGCCGCTATTAAACATCCATTTACTACCCTGACGTATTTTTACGACTTGAAAGCGTTCTAAATAATTGAACACGATGTAAACATTACAGTATTCTTACATAACCTGTCCATTATGAATGAAAGACTTGCTTTGATGAGAAGACAGAGTGGGAGTAGAGAGAGGGGAAATTAAATTGATAGCATACTCAGTTATATTGAGGAACTTTGTAGTTTTTATAGAGCAGTAAACCTCCAGACGACGTTCCATGTAAGACCCAGTTTGTTCATTCGAGACAAAGAACCAGCTAGTAGCTAGGAACTCTAGTTTTCTGCATACATAAATTCTTGTATGGATTTACATTTCAATATGATTAGTATCAATAGTATTATTAGTATGAGTATTATTATATTGATATTTAATATTTGGAAAGTTGAAAGTCTATGAGATGACTGAGATGTTTTTGGAAACAATTCTCTCCATAATGTTTGGTTTCCATTACATAGGCCTACCCATTACATATACTGTAGTTCAAAGACAGAGTTCTCAAGCTTTTTAGGAATAATGTTGTTGAACTAAAAAATAATTATTGGATGTTAGAAATAGAAACTATTCATACTTATATGCTCTACCAGCAGCATAGAACTATAACCAGTTTCAGTTCTATGCATGAAACCATTAAAAGGTTATTATTCACTTTCACCGGTCGACTTAAAAAATGAAACAACAAATTGGGATACTGTATACTGTATAGGGGGAAAAAATATGAGTACCATCTAAATATCGCACTGGATTTTCTCTTCATATCCAGGATTAAACTCTGTGTATCCTGTATAAGTGTATAATTATGTATAAGTAATTCTTTGGTCATTACCATGTGTATGAATTTGACATGAAAATAGTTTCAATCATGTCATTTGCGTAAACATTCTGAGTGTTTAATCGATTTTGAAGTAAAACTGCACAATAATTTGAACAGGTTTACTATGAAAAAATTCGCTCCGGCGGTCAAAAAGAGTGCATTTCAAATGCAATTCTATGATAGCTCAAATCATATGACTTATATTAGCTATTCAGGGTATGAATTCAAAAGTGCCGTTTTCGGAAAACCCATGAAAACACCATTTTTGGTATATTATTCGCCATTTATTATTGGATTTTTTTCGTTGATAGCTCAAATTGTAGGGCATAATAAGGGTATTATACACACCCAGGGCCGTATTTCTAAATAGGCTAAGTAGGCTGCAGCCTAGAGCGGCAAATTTTTAAGGCGGCAAATTAGGAAAAAAATCAAAATTTATAAAATAATTTCAAAAAATAAATTACACTTTCTCTACAATTTCTAAATTTATTTTGAAAAACATGACCTACCAGTAATTCTTACAACGTAGTTGCCTATTATTTTAATGCATTACAAAATCGGTTTGATCTCTAAATACACTAAAAGTACGGTGCAATTAATTTGGTTCGGCTACAATTCACGAAAAACTGAAATTTTTCACCTTTTACCCCTCTCCCCCAAAAACCCGACGCTTGAATGGGTGTAACCTTTTACCAAACAATAAAGGGGTACAAGGGGGTGAAGGGGTACAAGTTGGCATCCTTCCTCTTTGGATGTTGAGTTTTGGTATTTTTTTGAACTAATTGCACCGTACTATGAAGTCCACAAGATATTTCTTACTACACGCTCATCTATATAAATATATCTCACCATCTTACTACTGATATGGCCCTGACTGCCGCTTACCCACGTATCCCCCATAACGACTCGGAAATAAGCAAAGTATAAGTCTCAAGGAGGCGGCAAATTTACATTTAGCCTATAGGCGGCATACTCTTAAATCCGGCCCTGTACACACCAATTTTCAAAACGATCAAGTTATTGGTCTATTTGTAGTGATTTTTCAAAACTTTCATCCCCTAATTTCACCCCCTTCCCTTGGACCAATTTGGCTGGTTAACAAACTTGACGGAGATATTAATACTAATGATTTTTGTGCAAAATTTGGTCGCTCTCCGACAAGCCCTTCGGGAGTTATCGTGTTCACAAGAATCTGTACATATGTAAATATATATAATTATAGAGATATATGAATTTGAACGGACATCTAATTCGTGTTTTAGGGGCTCGGAAACGCGTAAAAAATATATCACATCATGAATTTTCGATTGTCAGGGCAAGACCAATAGTGCATTTTTTCCTATGAAATGCACTAAAATGATTTCCATGTAATGTATATACGGAATTTGGAGGACTAGAGTCTAAATCTCAGATATTCTTGATTGCAAGTTATCAAATAAGCATATAATACTCGAAATAGTCACAATTTATTAAAATTAAGTTTTATCAATATCTATCATAAGAATTGTTACATCTACCAGAATAAGGTCGACTCCCAATTACCTTCAGAAAAGTAAAAAGCCTTAATGACGTGAATTTTTTTGCAAAAGGATTTTGAGTGTTTGTATGTTATTTTATCAAGTTATCTTCTACTCGTAAATAACAGTGAGAAATGATCAGCATGAAATACCCACACATCTTGGTCTTTGGTGTTCCGTTAACTGAGCACAGAAAGAAGTTGGTCTCTTTAAAAGAAAATCCAGCTCTTGGACTTGAAAAGTAGAGAGACCTTTTCCGAGGAAAGTTTTATCGTTAAGGAGAAAATAGATGGACAAAGCTGCAGAGACGAACAATACAGAGGAGGAAACAGCCGAGAGTTTCTCACTTGTTTAATAGTGAGCCAGGAGACAGCGCGCACTCAAGTAATAGAAATTCAGGAGATAAGGCGAGGAGAGCGAAATTTCAAAACGTTAGTGAGTACAAAAAGTTGCAGGAGGTACTGAGTTTCTTAAGCTTACAGTTGCTAAATGAGATCATCAGGATTAGATAGAGAAGGATATTAACCGTAGTAAACAGAGCAGGAGATAGGGGAAGGTGGGGAGAAAGCGAAGAATAGTGGAGAACGGAACACATGGGAAAATTTTTAATGTACCGGGAATTTCTTATTCGAGACAAAAACTTAAAATTGAAAAAATCAACAAACTAAACTAACGAAACTAAACTAAACAAGCTACAAATTACTCAAGTTCCTATCATATTTATAAAATGAAAAAGCATTCCCTCTCATCCTATGGAGTTTGAAAAACGTTTTCATTATTGTTGAAAACTTATAATTAAACTAAAATGTATATAATATATTATTCATTCAATCTATATGATTTCCCATTGCAATAGAGTGTGCTTGACAGCAAGTCATCAAACCGCGTTCAGCATGAAAGAAGTTGCTCTGAATGTGTTAAAGAATTTTGAAGATGAAGTGTAGACAGAATGAGTGTGTATGTATACTGTACCTATAGGGCTGGAAAGCTCAACTCGACACTTTGGTTATATTCGGCGAAGTTTGTTGGGGTGGCCTATACCCGGTATTTTGATGCCTTTGAAAGCGAGAGACACGAGGTGAGACAAAGAGATGATAATGAAGGCCTTCAAGCCTGATGAGTGGCGTGGCACGTAGGCCAAGTTCGCATTAGAAGCAGCAGGCGAAGGCAAACTTTGCCAGTAAGAACACGCGTCGCCAGCCAAGTTGGAACGCGACAAAAGACACGACTTGCGACTGCCTCAGAGTCAACGGCACCAGTAGCAGCACATGATACGCCGCGTTTAGCTGTTGCTACAAATGTAGTCCTACAGTATTCTGGACATGAACACCAAGACGCGCGCCTGAAACTTTTCACTTCCGCGCGCCGATCTTATTTTTGAAAAATGTGGCGTAAAAAGAAACTTTTCGTTATGAAATGTGTTAAGTTTCCATTAACCGAACGCGAGCGGGATTGTAGATGGAGGGGGGGGGAGATGATATCGAGGGGATGAAAGATAAGGTTGGAGAAGGGGGTGTATAATATGGGAGAAGGGGTGGTGGAATGTAAGAGAGAGGGGGACTGACGACAACAACAAAAGTAGGCGACATAAATATTTATGGAGATGTTTTGGGATACCGCAAAGTTCGCGGAAAAATGTGGGCTTCTTCGTTTTTCCACTTTGCCATGACAAACACACACGACGCCCACGAGTTCTTCCGATGCTACGCTTTGTCTCACAACAATCTATGTATACTGTATGATAGTGATGTTATAATAGAGTAGTGATTTGAACAAAAAGCTAAATGGTTTCAAGATTATTAATAGTGAAACTATCTTCACCATTTCAAAACTTGATATGGCCTGTAAATTTTTAATCATTTCGACTAGCATTCTAGATTTTTCATGATAAATTTCATTCAGTGAATCTTCTTGAAAATTATAGTGACTCATGACTCATCAAACATCATATTATTATACAGTATTATAAATGAATGCACTGTAATGAAGATATGCTCCACATCAAACATAAAGAACTGAAAAATAATTATTATTAATTTTCCATCCTTAGTTTCTATTATGTAGAATTTCTGGCGCATTTGGTGTATCTCAAGTATCATGTATCTTTCTCACAATCGGTTGACATTGAGGAAAAGGTTTTTTCTGAGGATGATGCCCATGCATGTGCTTGTGAACCGATTACATAATATTATGATCTTGTACATAGAATTGTTGTGATAGAATTTGTTGAACTCAAAAAGCTTTTTTGAATATCGTTAATAATTATTTATAACCCATTCTATTCATAGCGAGCGAACAGAATGGATCAAAACATGAATACAATCCAATTGAGAATTGCCAGAAATCACAACAACTCTCCCAATAAAAATCAACCAAACTAAGATATTCTCAGTTATTTAACAAAATTTTGAACACTCCATAGAATTATCAAGATACTGGCAGTCTCATCCTAATGGAAAAGTTCTTAAGAATTCAGAAACTAGAAACTGGTCTCCCAAGAAGCTGTTGAGCGTTCACCAGTTTGGCAAAAATAGGCTGCAGAAGCGGGGAACGGCATCACAAATGCTGGAAAAGTGGTAGTGCAAAAGAAGGTCTTTCATCATTGAAGACTGAGAAGAATTAGGCGAAAAAGAGTAAGAAGCCGACCAGAGCAACAAGCCCAACTGCAATCAAGATGATTAAACGCCACCGTTAGCTATTTGCTCATTATGAATAAGTTACGGCCAAAGTGAGGAGAGCACAACTAGTGTGTTACGTTAAAAGTTGAAGTCGGCAGCCGGAGAATGAATTATTCATTATTCTTCGAGCCAACGTAAATTGTCTGAGAAGAAGTTTTGTCAGCGAGAAAAAGGCTTGGCGAAAATAAAGAAGAAAGAAAGAGTAGCAGAGATGGAAGATTTGGCTAAGAGTTTGGCCAGTCTAGGCCGAGTGCAGTAGGTAGACAGATTGAAGAAGTACCTACTACAACCACGCCTATAATGTGCCTCCGTCTAGAAGCAGCTCCGTAAAAGAAAAAGATGTAGGAAGAAGCATCCCCTACAAGAACCCCCCCTCACATCTGTATGTCTATCTAGCTCTAATGGTAGTCTACATCAAACAGGCCAATTTTCTTTCCCATTTAGTAAACTGTTTCATGGCCCAGTTCTCCCTGTTTGTCTTCAGGCTTCAAGATGTGCAGGTGCAGGACGAGGAAAGCCGGTAAGGAAGCCTCCAAGGTAACGTTCTGAAACATCGGGTTTGGAGTAAAGCTAGTGGAAATCATCGCCAATTGAATAAGATGAAAACCAGCACTTGTGCAGGTTCATGTTCAGCGATCAGAGCTGTAGAACTGATGACTGATTTACACTCCATTTGCAGAAATTAAGTTATTGCACATACAAATAATCGTGTAGGGTTTTTTTGGGAATTCTTCTACTATACATCATTTTCTTCCAAAATCGGTAAATCGTTTATAGTATGTGTGTAAAATTGGAGCATTTGGGAGGATAAATTACTTAAAGAAGTTTGAAAATATGGTAGCCTACTCAAAATACTTCTGTGTCCGTGACTCAAATTATTGTGAGTGCACTGTGAAGAAGTGCGGACACAAAAGTATTTTGAGTTGAGCCTAGCCTAATTATTATAATTACCAATGTACCAATCCCTTGCAGAATTCCAAAGAATAATGAAAAAAGTTTACAATCATTAACAAAGAAACAAAAACAGGAAGAAATATTCTTGCAGTAGCCCCGAGTTGAGAGAAAAGATCACGATATTTCTGCAGATACATAAGAAATTCTAAATCTGGACACATGGGCGTATCCCCCCCCCCTTGCAGATGCCCCCCCCCTAGAAGTTGACAGATTTTTTTTTATTTAAACAATAAATTCACAGTTTAAAAAATGAAACAGTTTGAATAAATGTCATAACATAAAATAATAAATTATTATCAATATTAAATTCAATAATTTCACAACTACATTGTGAAGATTACAAAGTCACAGACTCACAGGGGTAAAACCTCCATCCGAGTCTCCAAATGAATACTTGAGAAGATCATTGATTAATGATAATAATTCCTAATCTTGACTCTTTAAACATTCATTGGAAGTCAGATTTTCAAATAAGAATACTCTTGCTTTCTCTCTTCTCCATCATTTATAGGGTAAGCCAGTTAAACGAATCAGTCACTTATAATTGTTTAAGAAAATCAATTGTATACACTTTTCTCTACTTATTCAGTCCGGCGACGAATTTCTAACGTTCCATGGGGGTATGCAGGCAGGGGCCGGGAGTAGCTACCTCCCCTAGAAGTTGACAGATATTTTTTTTTAACTAGCCTATATGAAGATTTTGAAATCAGAAACTCACAAAAATTATCCTCCATTGGAAGTTATCCTATAAGTATCCAATTCACTAATTGAATACTAATTGAATCGTACTGGAGAGTTTAAAAGATAATTCCTTATTCGAATTCCTCTCTTAATCAGTCATGGGAAGAATTTTTTTTATGAGAATACTCTTGCTTTCTCTTTTTCACTTCTCCATCCTTTAAATAAATAGTAACTCCAGAGAATTAAAAAACATTCTGAATCTTCCATATGAATTTTTATGAGCTAGTGACTATGGAATTGGAGCTGTGGTTTAATTTATTTGTAAAAAAATAAATAAAAATAGATGAGTTGAAGGAAATTGGAGTAGCTAACTTACACTTTTGAGAAGGCAAATACTTTTTTCAAGTGAAAGGCATGGTCTGCTCATTCTAAGACAGTGTTTTCCCATCAACCACAGCAACTGTTAAGAAATAATTTAGTACCCTTCATGGGGTAAAAACATGGCTCAAGAGCAGAATAGTAGAGGAAAGATTGACGAGGTTGTGCTTAATGAGTACCCATCGTAAATTTTTAAAGGATAACAAGGACTAGATTAAAAAGAGAGTATTAAATGATTTCTCAGCAAATCCATCAAGAATGGTGTTAGCCTACTTTAGTTGAACTATATCTATTTATTTAACCTTGATTGATCTATGAATTACTTTGGATTTTGTATTTGCCTTCAAAACTTTCTTTTGAATTCTTTTGCACTCTCTACATTTTTCAATGATCTCATACACTCCTGAATAGCCATTCTGTAAGTTATATAATATGGTCCAGTTATTAAATGTTGATGAATTATTTGTGTTGAACTAGTTTGTAAGCTATCCACATCCACCAATCCAAAGAGTTCAATATTTTATTCATTTATTTACAATAAGTACTATGAGGAAAATCAGGTATTGTAGCTCTTTGTATCCTGCTTTAATTGGGTATTTGAATATATTTCAGGAGAATTTGTGATGCAATATTTCTTCAAAAAAGGGATGATGCTGATGAACTTGATAGGAGCAGGGTTCAAGGAATTATAAACACCTAGAAGATCGAATTCGCTCCAAAAGCTTATTGAACAGATTTATAGAATCACAAAGTTTATGATGCAATCATTTCAAACTCAATGTGGGGTTCTTCAGTGCAAAACACCTTACCTCATGGAATCCATGGAAGATTAATCATTTTTATTACAATTCATCCATATTATTATCAATATTAACATTAGGTAATTTATTATCTATCCAATTTTTATTCTCAAATGAATTTTTGATAATAGTAAATCAGCGTTGACAATGAATTTGAATTGCAATTATTTTCAGTCAGATTCTTTCATGTTTGGTTGTTGTGGTTCTAGTGTCAAAAAAGTTATTGTTATAGCCTTCAGACTTCAATTGTATTCACTTATACAATACTTTTATGTATTATGAATATTGATTGCTGAAATATGAAATGTAAGTTCAATATATTATAATTTTATTTCAACTTCTACATTTGAAAAAAAATCAAAATTTCATATTTATATTTATTTATTCAGACTTCTCACAAATCATTCATGGAATTCTTCTCATGCATTTGCTTGTGGTTCATAAACAAGAATTATAATTTTATATTTTAATTATGCAAGTTTATTCATGTCATACTTTTTCATCCATCATAATTCTCTATTCAACTTTCAACTAGCCAGAGTATTATTTTAAGTAATGTTATTGGCAACAATATTTTTCAAATAAGGAAAATACATGAACTTGAAATTATTTACCAAGCAAATAATTAAAACAAATTGTTTTGATTGAATTATAATTAAGAACTTGATTTTTCCATTTTCATGATAAAATGCAGGGCTTAATTTGTGACAGTATGTACCGGTACAGCATAGCCTCTATAAGCTCTGAGTACTCGCTACTCCTGTAGTAAATCATTTATATTTGTTATGGAAAATCTGGAGTAATGATGGTAATAATACTCAACTAAAAGCTTTAAAATAACTCTCAAAATGAGTTTTAAGGAGTTGAAATTCCATTTTTTCCGGGGGTGGACCCCCGGGCCCCCCACACCATTTTTCCGCCTCCGTACCAGAACCTTTAATTTCACAAATTAAGCACTGATATTTTTTTTCACCATTTAAACTGAACTATATTATGACTGACAAACACCCCCCTTCTCACCAGAGAGAGGGAACAGGGAAAACTTTCTTATTATTTTGCGGGAACAAAAACTGGCTTGCCCCCCTCCCCCTAGAAAAAATCCTCGATACGCCCTTGTCTGGACAAAAAAAGAAACAGATACCTAAGTATCTTAAAATCCAAAGTTTTAAAAGGCAAGTTTGTTGTAACAAAATAACGGTTTTAGATCTTGAATAGAGAAACGTCTATCAGATCGTTACGTATTGTTTCAGACAGGACAAAACAGAATCATGTGATCTGAGTTGTAAGCAAAGAGGAGGGTACAGGGGTGGTTTAATGCATCAAACAATTGACAGGGATAGCCAAAGGCCAAGAAACTAACCAGAAAACAAACAACTATAGCTTAACATCGAATTCACATTATATTGTTGAATGCAACAAGTACTGTAGTGCCTTCACCAGCAGATAAAGTACCGTACCGTACCAAACATAGTTTTCCCAAAGATGAATAAAATTACTCTAGGCCTACTGCAAAATTTTTATACTGTATTTAATCAATTTTGTTTTTGTATTCTACAATTTGTGCTCTTCTCGATTCAGTTCAAAAATTTGAGCATCGTGAATCATTTTTCATTTTTTTGTTATTTACAACATTATTAGATGAAAGAATAGAAGAGCTAGCAAGGAAGCTTTACGGGCAGCTACCTGTGACCTAGCTAGGAGTTTCCTGAACTTTTTCAGAGTCTTCAAAATCGATTTGCAGGCTTTAGTTTTATTCTGTGTAAGACTAAGGGCCACAGTCCTTTAATCTGCCGTTGAAAGCTTTCCCATGAGAAAGAGCACTTGGCCAGGTGGAGAATGGCTGCAGCAAAAAAATCCGTTGCGGTCCAGGCGGCGGGCTAGAGAGGGGGCTAATACAATTTCAAGAATTACGTACGGCTAAATCCTTGGAAAAAGTTCTTAGCGAACGTTTCGATTAAGGGGCAATTGAAAGAGGGCGTAACGGAAACAAAGAAACAGCAGCTTACTTTTCCTTTTCCAAGCTATTCACAATCTTCTTTTCCAATCGGCCTCTCTCTCCACTTCATCCTTGTCTTTCAGTTCCCGCCATTATCAAATTAATCAATAAGGGAGTCACTGCCTGAACACCAATTGAATAATTAAAAATGTTGGACTTCTCCCTCTTCTAAAGCTCTTTCTACCAAGAAATCTGAGTTGTTTCTACGTTGAGATTCCATGAGGAAACACTGAGAGATTCCAATCATTATATTGTATATTTTAATACTTGGTAAGGTTTTCAAATAGTGAGTGCTGTTCTCAGAAAAAACTTTGGAATAAAAAATACCATTCTTACCTGATTTTTTCTCAAGTAGCTAGTATTTCGGTTGAATTCGTTCTTATATCCATTTCTAATTAGACAATAGATTATGATTGTTATTATGTATTGAATTGATAATGTTGCTTGGGACTGGGATTAAAACAAAAAAACTGAGTCATAAGAAATAAATAATAATAATAATAATGATTGAATTCCGTTCAGGGCTATACTAATGTATGATACATAGAATAATTTGAAGAGTAGGCCTACCTTGATACATTACTTCATTAACTAATATAATAATTGAATGTATTAGCGCACAAGCCAAGCTTATTGCTGAAGCAAATTCTCAATAATTGTAGTCTAGAAGCCTATTCGAATTTGGTGAATGAAACTAACACATAATGTTTTATTGAAACCCAAACTTTAAACTTAGGGCTATTTGAAATAATTAATTGATAGATAAAATGAAGAAAATCAAATACCTTTTTTTTTAAAAAAAACTTTAGAAGTATTTAAAGTTTATTATTTCTTGACATGAATGTTTCCGGATTAAGCCCATTATCAATGGTATTAGAATAATTTAATTATTGATTATTATAATCTAATTAGAAAGTAATAATCTGATTCTAATACCATTAATAATGGGTTTAGTCCCGAAACATGCCTTTTATAAAATAATACTTCTAAAGTTTTTTAAAAAAAGGGTATTTGATTTTTTTCATTTTATTTATCAATTATTAAAAATCAGTATGCTGTTTTTTCAGTTTCACAAGATGTGCAGTTGCCAATTGGTGGCGTCATTGTGATCATATTTCTAATATTTTTTATTTTTTATCTTGTATAATCTTTGATTTTATTTATTTCAAATTTAGGACCTTATAAAATGATATTACTCAATTTGAAAGGTGTAGATTATCAAACTGCATTTAATTCTTTTTCTATAATATTTAAACTTTCATAAATCAATTTAGATTATATTTGGAGTCAAAATATCCACAAAATGTTGTCGATGAACACAAAACATATTTTGTTTGAAGAGGATTTTTTTGTAATTATTGAAATTATGACGGAATTAATCTTGACGCAAAAAAATTATAAGATTAAAAAGAGTGGATATGAATTGAAAGTAATGATGACTTGTAATCTGACGCTGCTGTTTCTATTAATTAGAGCGGATTATCTGCTATTATAATTCAACATGATCCGAACAAGAATTTCGCCAATGATAAACGGATTATAGCCGGAGCCCCTGAAGGCAAGTTGGCCCAACTTTAATTGTAAAGCGCCAATTTAAGCTTTTCAAAGTGCGATAAGTTTAGCAAGTCCTCACATCTAAAGCTTCCTCACTGCTATTTAATGAGTGAACAGCTACCTACCTACTATTCCAACCCCCTTTTCCTATAGCTGCTCATCCCCTCACTCGTAATCTCTCACTTCTTGCCTGAGTTCAATTCTGACCCTAGGGAATTGAAATGTATGCTACTACAGAGCGCATAAAGTGAATGAACTCTGAAGCAAGAATTTTGAACTCATCTTCTGCGCGAATTGAACATTTTAATTACTGACATACACTGCAACGCTGTAATAAATTTCTAGTCGGATGAGGAAAATGAAAATTAGAAAATTTTGCAACGGCAATGTCTGACTTGATGAGAGTTGAAATTGTTTCTTATCTTAGTTGAAGCTCCACATATATTATTTAAAATTTCCAGTTATTTCTCGTCTCACAAAATATGAAAATTGATATAATACCTCCAACTTTATGATACAAACTGTTGTAACAAAAAATTGGAAAAAATGCCTAATATTTTTTTCAATCACACCAATGGTTAAAAGTGTATAATTATGGTACCTATTTATTATTCATTGGTTCTAATTTATGGAACTATTGGTAACATTATAGATTGCTGAACTTGTCATAGACTCAAAATGAATAAAAACATTTCCAAGAAGTTTTCACGTATGTATAGCCTAGGCTACTTCTCGAAATAATAGTTCCAGAGTCCTTTTACATAATTCTTTTAATAATAATTATTGCTACTTTAGTAAAATTGTTATCTGTTGTGTATTTTGAAGATCATCAAGAAACGTATGAAACTCAATGTAATCTTCTGTAAAACATTGTAATGTAAATCATTGTAGATTTGGAAATTAATACATGGTGGATGTGTGAATGGTCAGGCTACCGTAGATCTTATATCAAGGTTATATTTTGCATCAGTAAAAACTATTTTCATAATAGTGCTAAAATCCTCTTTTCTGGGTTCCAAATAAGCTTAAAAGGAGCAAAAATGCGTCAAAAATAGTAAACAATTTAATTTAAACATGATACATTCATAACTTTGAAAAAGTGATTCAATAATTTTATATTGAACTTAATTAGTACGGTACTGTGAATAGTATAAGTGATTCTATACACATATAGATTTCTATACACATTATACTATGTATAATGTATAAGTCATTCATTGAAGTGAAAATTAAATTTTGTTCCATATTATCATATACAACCAATACACATCATTCATTGATGTGATGTATACTAATAAATTTAATTGCAAATCTTCATCTCTAAATATATAAGTTACATCATTCGTATTATAATGATCTTTATACGTGTGTGGTGTAGAAAATAATGGAAGCAGTTTACTTCAATGAATATCAATTGGGTGACATACCGGTAACTATCTTATAGTTGAAATTTAATTCAGCTTCAATCTTCTTCTTCATCTTCCTCTCATTTTTTATTCAGCACAATTGAATTCAAACAAGTGATGTGGAATTATTATTTTCCAATTAATATTACTAAATCATATCCTCTTTTGTCTCAATAAGCTAAAAAATACTTACCGTATATAATTATACGTATCTTTATTATAAATTACATTATAATATGATTATATATTATATTTTTATAATATTAATCACATGCATATTATAAGTACCTTATAGAAAATTTGAAGAATTTTTATGTGTGAGAAAAAGCTTAAAAGAATAATTATATATTCACTGATGTGTGATGGGATTTATTACCGAGAATACAGTCTAAAGTTTTCACAGTGAGAAAACTGATTAAAATAACATTACTGGAGTCTATTTACTTGGTGTAAAAAGTTTTTAATGCATTTGAGGTAATAAATCGGATAATATTTACACATAGCAGATCGTCATGAATCAAGAAATGATACATTTTCCAAATAAATTCATTAATCTGCAATAATTATTATTAGATCCATGAAACCCCTTATAGAAATTAGTTATTCCAGTAATATTTTAAATAGATGGTGAGTTAATTAGATTATTCCTACAGATAATTAAAAACACAATCACATTTAGCAAACACTTATATTATTCCAGGAAGACTACATTTAAATTTGTATAAAGTTTCAATCACAGGATACAGGATATATAATAGGCCCTAGATCAAAATTCTTTAAAATCATAAGCAAATACAATCTGTTCTTATTAATTATTTTTATTATAAAAGTCAACAATAATAATAAGTGCAAATTATGCTGATAACTTAATCTGACAACAAACTGTACAATGATTTTTTTTAAGTATGAGATGAATGAACATGAGAAGCATTATCTCACTCTATAGTAGGCCTACAACACAGAAATGGAATTCCTGATCTACGATGATTTTTGTAATGCTTCCGCAGTGATTTTCTGCCTCATATTCAAATGAGGGACAAAAATGTAAACTGGTTTTGACATGATGTATGTAATCTGTAGGCTAAGTTGATTGCGTGACTTGTTGATATATGAGCAACGACTGAAATTTCATGAGGATTTGAAATGAGACAAAAAATATTGGAATGGAAATCATACTGCTGCGAAAAATGGAGCTCAGGACAAAGTTTTTTTTAAGGGAGACTGGTTTGTTGAAAAGGAGAAGGAGGTTAAGGGTGAAGAAGTTCTCGCTTTCAAGTTCTTCTCTTGGCTTGGCAGGCATGATTTATATTGCATTTTAAACTTCCAGCAATATTTCCTCATGCAGCCATGTTTCATTGAGCCAGGCTTTGATCCCTTGTGAGGTGTAGTAGCGATGAAACGACCAAACTTGCAAGAGATTTTTCACAAATCATAAGTTACCGTACATTTATTAGGTGAATTAAGTCAGTTCATTGTCAACAGAGCGGAGGTTTCAAAGGATGAAAACCGCGAGGAGAATAGCTGAGGGCTGTCACATTTTGAATTGAACAACGAAAACATTTTGAAATATATTTTGTTGACTACGGTACGCATTTATATCAAGCCTTTTGAAATTGTTATATTTATTTTTTTGTTCTGAGAAGACACAACGTTGAAAATATTTTTCTCAGGTACAAGGTTTTTTTCATATAGTGAGAATAACCCTTTCACACTGATCTGCCAACTAAGATTTGTACAGAAAAAAGTGTCACTTTTGGAAATACATGCAGATAACAATAATAAAACTCTGAAGATAATTAATTGCGGTACTGTATTCAATGTTCACTTTGTAATTAGGGCTACTATTGTATACATATGTTGCTATATCAGAAAAATAATACCAAGTTAGGGTATGTACAAGGTGTTCAACTTGAAAGAGTCCTCGTTACTTAGTAGCTTCATTTGTATGGTTAATTTTTATGGTATTGATGGGTAGAAATGAGTAGTATGGGTATTAATGGGTAGAATAATAGGTGAAATAATATTACCTATTGTAGGGGATCCCGATGTTCATTGCCTGAACAGAAGAGTTTCACCACTTGTTGGGCATCTACTTCCAAACAATGAAAAGTCTAGTGATTTTTCATGAAATAATAATTTTGAAAGGATTTTGCCCACTAACATCCTTGGATCTGATTTGTTCAGACTTATTTCAGTGAGGCTATAGCGTACAATGCAAAATAAAATACAGCGATAAATAAAATGAAAACAATCAAATACCCTTTTTTAAAAAAAAAAACTTTAGAAGTAATATTTGTTAAAAAATAATACTTCTAAGGTTTTTTTTTTAAAAAGGTATTTGATTGTTTTCAATTTATTTATCACCTACCGTAAGTTACATATAACAAACATTACCAAAGCACTAAATTAGATAAACAGTGTGCAACCTAAAAGAGTAAATGTGAAACTGGAAAAGGATAAAAAGATCTACAAGTGCATAAAAATAGATCAACTAAATTAACAATTATGCTCAGTACGATTGTTGTATTGAGAGAATAATCAATATTTATAAAGTAATTAAATGATTTGAAGGGGCCTCTTGAACACTCTGTATAATATGTTAGTCATAGCTCAGACTCTTCATTTCAATCAATAATGCTATTTTTGTATTGAACTCATAATATTTATGTTTCACAAGACGTAAAGTTCCACACACTCATTATACTTATTAAATGCTTTGGCGCTAAGAGTAAATCAGTGTAATTATTCTTATACTTTGAATGTGTTTTATGAGTATGTCATTAAGCTCTTCAATAAGTAACCAAATGATTACCTACCTATAGTCATATTGATTATTTCGAGCAAAATCTGAAAGTTTCATTAGTTGATAAGTTTGAAAGACTAGCGAGTAATATATATATTTTTTAAATGTTATTAAGTGTTTTATTAACACAATAAAATAATTACAATTATTGTGTTACCGTAAGTTATACAGTTATTGTGTCGATACAAATTACAATTTGCATCAATGATTCAATTTCATATTATTGAGGAAGAAAATCATAAATTGAATTTATCTATTGAAATATTTGTGTTTGCTGACTTCGAGTAGTGGCACTGGTATTATATTACTTCTTACATTTTTCATGTAGAGAGGTTTACGATCATGACGTAGCTATGATAACACACATCTAGTAGGCTAGTAGGCATTTACCACAGTAGTTGAAATGAGAATTGAAAACAAATATAATTACAGGATAAAGAATTTCAAAAGCTCTGAATAGAAAAAATTAAAGCTATTGTAACACACTTCTAGTACCTATAGTCCATTCACGATCACTTGAGACGAAATAAACAAACCTTTTGCGTGTGTGTGCGTGTATTGGAAGGTCTTCTTCTATGCGAAAAAATTGGCTGCAGTCGAACAGCTGACTCTTTTCTGGAGCTGTGATTGGCTACGGTCCGACTTGTATTGTCTCAAGACTGTTTGTCTTGAGCTGTGGTTGGCTACAGCTGTTGGTCTGTGGCCGAAAGTTTCGCATAGAAGAAGACTTTCCATTACACGCATACACACTCAAAAAGTTTGTTTATTCCGTCTCAAGTGATCGTGATTAGAGTATAGGCATTTACCACAGGAGTCAAGAAATCAATAAAAATATTTGTTTTACTAACAGTTTCGACTTTTTCCAATAAAAAATAACCACTTTAAAGTGAGGATATTACACTGTAGAGATCTGATCAGAATTTCAACTTCAAATTCATACTTTATTTCGCATAACTTATAGACATAAATGCAGTAGAAACATAAGATTAGTTTTCAAGAATAGTGTCATTCCTTCTGGAATAGAGATATCATATTCTTTGTTTGGAAGCTGATGTCTCCTATTATTACTGGTTCCGATTCACTTTTTCTATAGCACCAGAGGGTTCCCAAAGAATTACATATTTGCAGAGTTCAAAAATGTCAAATTATAGTATAAATGAAATTTCAAACAAAATTGAAACCAAAAGTTTCCCAATAAAATTGATTTCCAATGAGTATATTATATGCCTATGATATGGAAAATTATTATTCATGTGTGATATTGAGTGGGATCATGTAGCCTATATACAGAGTGCTTCAGGAGGAATGTGCCATACTTCTCAGGCTGATTCCTTACACCAAGTAGACAAATAAGTTTCATGGGACCAACCCCCAAAAACGCTTTCTTACTGAGATAACAATGGCGGAAAATTGAGTTTTTATAAAATATATTAATTTTTCTAATTTTTTAGAGGCTTTAGTGAGGTTCTAAAATGATCAATTCCTATGTAACATTAGCTGCGGAATTCAATGTAACCAGTTCCAAGTTTGTTACTTCAACGGTTATTGAGATAATTAGAGATATATGCTAGAAAACGCCATTTTTCAACAATAAGGGTTATAACTGGATAAGGAATTATAAAATTGTATTTTTTATTATTGGAAGTTGAAGAGAGTCGTATTCTAAAGAAAAAGTTAAATGGCGGCGATTGTGTAAATCTCACTCAAATCTCAGTAATGGCGATCAAAAATCGCAAAATCGCTACTAAACACAAATTCATCACTTGCTATGTTTTGTCAATTTTGCGATTTTTGATCGCGATTTCTGAGATTTGGGTAAGATTTACACAATCGCCATCATTCAACTTTTTCTTTAGAATACGACTCTCTTCAACTTCCAATAATAAAAAATACAATTTTATAATTCCTTATCCAGTTATAACCCTTATTGTTGAAAAAATGGCGTTTTCTAGCATATTCTCAATTATCTCAATAACCGTTAAAGTTACAAACTTGGAACTGGTTTCATTGAATTCCGCAGCTAATTTTACATAGGAATTGGTTATTTTAGAACTTCAATAAAGCCTCTAAAAAATTAGAAAAATAAATATATTTTAAAAAATCTCAATTTTCCGCCATTGTTATCTCAGTAAGAAAGCGTTTTTGGGGGTTGGTCCCATGGAACTTTTTTGTCTACTTGGTGTGAGGAATCGTCCTGAGAAGTATTGCACATTCCTCCTGAAACACCCTGTATACTGTATTAGCTAATAAATAGCCCTAGTATGGCCTACTTTGATCATTGATGAAACTCCTAAACAACATTCATCATAAACTAAGTATAGCAAGTTCAAATGAGTTGTGAATAACAATGAGGAACATAAATTTCGATAAAAAAATATTTTTCTTCTTTATTACGGAATTGGGATGAAAAATCATAATAAGTTGAACGTTGAAGAGTAGCCTAACATATTACAAGTCTAATCACCAGCTACAGTGGTGATGTGTAGTAGCATAGTAATGCATATATAACAGCAGCAATATTAACGTGTCACATTGACTTATGTACATATAGAATGAATTAATCAAGCCAAAGCACCGGACTAATTAGGGAACGCTTAAAGGATTGCAATGCTACCTATATTATAATTTGACATGAATATGAATATTCCTCCCAATAAGTTGCAGCTTTGTGGAACATGGCTTTAACTACACAATGTGTATAATGACATTATTCATTCCTCATTAATTAAGGAAGGAATGAACGTGGATGGAGTCAAAAAGCTTCACAGAGATACTACATAAGTTTTTTTTAAAATTAATATAGGCTAGTAACGTAGTGAAATATTTTCACTTAAGATTGGGAACACATCCAAAATTTAAAAAATTATTGGAATTCACGATGCTTCCCCAAATCCTCAATCTATAATAATTCTTTATTGCAATTACTAGCTCATTGAAGTTCCAATTCCGTAGAAAGTAAATTTCATCTCATATTTTTCATCAACCACGCTCAAGGCTAGACCGAATGTCGGCATTACACTCTCAAAAAAATTATATATTATTCAACTTACTTTATAATTACAATTATTATTAAACGTAGAGATCCTGAAATGGAAGACTTTGAGTGAGATTCATGATCGTTATGACTAGGTGTTTTTCTTGTTTGCTCACCAGGTTTTCATTTTCTGAGAGATGCAGTTTTTTCTTTCTTCACTCCATCTTTTCCCAACTCTTGGAGATTTTAACTCTGGAGTTATTTCCAATTTATTATTTTTTTTCTAAAAATATTTCGATTCCTATGAATATTAAAATATTGGTGATTTCAGTATCAGTAGGTAATTATTACCAAAACTTGACCAGCTAAGTCTTGAAAGCTAGCTTTCTTGGCGTTTATTATTATTGGCATTGCCATCAGGAGTTATAGGGGTTCTGTAGCTGGTAGCTCAGCATTTCATTAATTACAATCATATGATAAAATACTATAATTCGCTTTTATGATCAAAGTTGAATGCCCAATCTTTATCGCCATCACTCATGTCTCTTCGTCATTTTAATACTTTATTATATTTTGCTATAGTTCATGCACGCTGAGAAAAGAAGCTATATAAGTTGAAGGAACAAATAATAGTGTATTGTAACGGCGACTCTTTTCAACGTGCACAAGAAAATATTTAGTAATTCTGTGACATAATACTTGATTTATATTCACATTGCATTTATTATATAACACAACTGCACTTCCTCGAAATAATTAAATTTGACAGATCCACTGTATAGGTGCACCAGAATTAAATAAACTCAGATACATCGAAATTTATTTAGCTTACTCACCGTTTCCATTTATATACGTTATTGATATAGAGAGCCCATAACGATTTTTTTAAAAATTGCCCAACTTACATTATATTTGTACCGTATTTATAGTAAAATAAGGTAGGCTACTATAAGTTATTAGTAATTTTATTGTAGGCTACAGATTCTAAAAGAAAATTGAAATCTCTTGCTTCTAAAAGTTTATTTTACTTTATAAAACACAATAGAATAGGCTAAATGAAAATCATTTATCCATGAAAAATATTTTTTCAATGAAAACACTTTTCAAACCAAAAGTAAAAACAGAATTACAAGAACTTTGCCAAATAGGTTGAGAGTTTTCCAAAAATATCAGTAAAAAGGCCAGTGATGTATTATTATTTGAATTAGGTAAGCTACAGAATCATGATTATTTAATCATGATTCATTATTTTTCCATGTCAACTGACTGACTCTTGATTGACAATTGATTTTTCACTTAGTTTTTTTTTTAATAGATTACTCATAGATTTTTTACAAAATCTTCAACTCCTTGTCCTTGTTATAAGAATTTCCGTCTACTCACTCTGCTCTCACTCCACACTTTTTACTTTTATATGATCAAACTACAGACTACGCACATGCTATAGTGCCCACGTAGGCTCATTCCTATTACATAATCATAAATCCTATTATATTAAGCGAGTAATTTCTGTATGTTGTTACGAAACATATTTTCGTATATTCCGTAACGAGGAATTGACGCTCGGTATTGGGATTTTTCTTATCAAAACCACCCCGACCCTTCTAAAAACGGAAGCACTGGACGCGCTTCCCACTGCGCACCTTTCTCTCTACCCCGCTTCCCTCAGTCAGCGAGATCTCCTCGACTGAGGGTGGCAGCTCAGACAAGCATAAATACAGCCTGCTGGCGTTGTAAGACTCTCAGTCTGCGTCTTCTCCTAACCGAGTCAACTGCTGCTGCTCAAGGGTGTCGTCTACCATAGGCAAGTTACAAGTACTGGGTGTACTTGTTGGGACTCTGCGTCGATCTTCTGACCGGGTCAACTACTCCTACTCGAGAGTGACATCATCTTTAGCTGACTTTTAAGTACTTGTTAGACTTCGTGTCTCCTCTAGACCAAATCGAGTGGATCAGTGAGTAACCTACCCTACCTTGCCTTACCTAATTATTTCATTCCTACATTTTTCTAATACCTTGTGGCTGTGGCTCATCCCACGGCCTATCTAACTTCTCCTAAAATCTTCCTACTGGCTGTGGCTAACCCCACGACTATTCTATCCTTTCCTTTCACACCTTCATAGGCTGTGGCTCATCCCACGGCCAATCCACCCTCCAAATAACCATAAAATCCTCCTATAAGCTGTGGCTCAACCCACGGCCATTCTATCCTTTCCTTATTTCACACCTTCATAGGCTGTGGCTCATCCCACGGCCAATCCACCCTCCAAATAACCCTAAAATCCTCCTACTGGCTGTGGCTAACCCCACGGCCATTCTATCCTTTCCTTTCACACCATCATAGGCTGTGGCTCATCCCACGGCCAATTTACCCTCCAAATAACCTTAAAATCCTCCTATTGGCTGTGGCTAACCCCACGGCCATTCTATCCTTTCCTTTCACACCTTCATAGGCTGTGGCTCATCCCACGGCCAATCTACTCTCCAAATAACCCTAGAATCTTCCTGCTGGGCTGTGGAAATAATCACGGCCCTTTCACCTTCTATCAAATATCCTTATTAGGGGATATCTTTCACGATATGGCCAAGAAGTCGACATTCAAGACCAAGGCGACCATCCAAGGCGTTTCTTGGATGACAAAGTTGAAAAAGAGGCAAAGACCTCAATCTGAATTGTTTTCTCCACGTCCAAACCTACCCCACTTCCCGACTGTAGCTGGTTGTCCAGGAGAGACACCTGGTATCTTTACAAGGCCAAGCAGAGGAGCTGAACCCCGTAATAATGTATATGTATGTACACAGATCTAGAAAACGGTTCTAACAATTTCCTCAAAATTTGAAATGTGATATAACTGTGATGGAAAAATAAGATTGCACCAGGTCTCATGTCCGGGAAAACTCTCTGGCAGGATTAATAAAAGAATTGAATATTCCTTCAGGAATAATTGATCCCTAGTACTGCGTATAATGGCTGTGATTGTTAGCTGACGTTAGCTGCCAGAGCGTTTTCCCAGACATGAGACCTTGTACAATCTTATTTTTCCATCACGTTTATATTACACTTCAAATTTCAAGGAAATTGTTAAAGCCGTTTTCTAGATCTGTGGTTCCACATACAAACATTAGTACGGTGCAATTAGTTCAAAAAAAGGCAAAACCTCAACATCCAAAGAGAAAGGACGATTCCTACGCCAATTTGTTCTATACAACCTCTTTATTGTTTGGTAAAAAGTTACACCCCTATGAGCGTCGGGTTTTTGAGGGAGGGGGGTGAAAGGTGCAAAATTTCAGTTTTTTGTGAATTGTAGCCGAACCAAGCATCGGACGAAAAAATTCCATGCATGTTTTTTCTAGAGAACAAAATTTGGAAGAGATTGAGACCGATCACAACTCTGTATCATCAACCGTTTCCAAGTTACAATTTTTTGAAAACTCCATATTTTTTCACAGGAATTATTCCGTTACTTTAAAAGTTTGTAGCTTTAAATTGGAAACTCTTGCAAACGTATTTCAAAATCCATTGCGAAATTCATTTCTCTTCAATTTGAGACCAAATACACCCTTCTATGTTCAGTGGTTCATGTGCTACAGCGATTTAAAAAAACCCTTACATCCCCAAAATCCCCTAAAATTACATTTTATTGTATAAAAAAATATTAAAAATTCTCGGATTGGCTTATAATTCCATAATTATTATAGAGGGCAAAATTCTCTACATTTTCAGACCAAGAACACCACTCTACCTTCATTAGTTACAAAGTTTTAGATGAGTAAATTATCAAAAATGAGAAAAAATTGCAATAGCTGATTTTACAACAATGTTTTTATCAAAGTTTTATTCAAGAAATATTGTGAATCATATACAGGGTGTTTCAGGAGGAATGTGCAATACTTCTCAGGCTGATTCCTTACACCAAGTAGACAAAAAAGTTCCATGGGACCAACCCCAAAAACGGTTTGTTACTGAGATAACAATGGCGGAGAATTGAAATTTTTCAAAATATATAAATTTTTCTAATATTTTAGAGGCTTTAGTAAGGTTGTAAAATGATCAATTCCTATGTAAAATTAGCTGAGGAATTCAATGAAACCAGTTCCAAGTTTGTAACGTTAACGGTTATTACTGATAATTGGAAAAATATGCTAGAAAACGCAATTTTTTCAACAATAAGGGTTATAACTGAATAAGGAATCATAAAATTGTATTTTTTATTGATGGAAATTGAAGAGAGTCGGATTCTAAAGAAAAAGTTTAATGGCGTCGATTGTGTGAATCTTACCCAAATCTCAGTAATGGCGATCAAAAATCACAAAATCGCTACTAAAAAAAAAATCATCACTTGTGCTATGTTTTGTCAATTTTGCGATTTTTGATCGCCATTTCTGAGATTTGGGTAACATTTACACAATCGCCGCCATTCAACTTTTTCTTTAGAATCCGACTCTCTTCAACTTTCATCAATAAAAAATACAATTTTATGATTCCTTATCTAGTTATAACCCTTATTGTTGAAAAAATGGCGTTTTTTAGCATATTTTTCAAATTATCTCAATACCCGTTAAAGTTACAAACTTGGAACTGGTTTCATTGAATTCCTCAGCTAATTTTACATAGGAATTGATCATTTTAGAACCTTACTAAAGCCTCTAAAAAATTAGAAAAATTAATATATCTTGAAAAATCTCAATTTTCCGCCATTGTTATCTCAGTAACAAAGCGTTTTTGGGGGTTGGTCCCATGGAACTTTTTTGTCTACTTGGTGTAAGGAATCAGCCTGGAAAGTATTGCACATTTCTCCTGAAACACCCTGTATAGTATCACAGAGTACATTTTCTCTACAATTTGAGACCTAATTCACATTTTTTGAACAATTGCAGAATTAGCTAGATCCATTTTTCAAACCAACTGTCGAGTTCAGAGTTCACTCTGAGAGGCGCTCCACACACTATGAATGATACATTGAAATGCTTTGCTGAGCTAAAGAAGACGACGATTGGTTTTAAAAATATAAGTAGCTCACTAAATAATTGTTTAAAAAATATGAATTTGGTCTCAAATTGTAGAAAAAAATGTGATCTTTAATATCATATAAGATTCATCATGATTCTTCAATTAATTCCTTATGATAACATTGTTGGAAAATCAGCGTTTTCAATTGTTGAAAAATTACACATAATTCATTCTATTGTAACTCGGTAACTATTGGCGATAGAGTTATGCTCTTGGTCTAGAAATGTAGAGTGATTTATCCTCTAAAAGATGGTATATGAAAATTTCTTGGTCAATGCTTATTGTTAGAGAAATTACAATAGAATTCAAAAAATGAGCGAATTTATCAGAAAAAGTGTGATAAAACCCGGTTGTGTACCTTCTTATGTCAAAGGTCTCGCAATTCTCATAGTAACCATGATTATAATATATGAATTTATACCGCCGTGATGAGTAGAAAATGATGAGCTATTGAACGATAGCATCCGACGTACCAATCAAAAGTTATGGGGAATATAAATGATTAAAAATAAAGGGATGCTTTTGACCAACCCCTATGAATCCTATGATAGTCTTAGTTGTGTAAACGAATTTCATGATAGTCTAGGGTCTCAAGAAACGAAATCTAGAAGTATGAGCCAATCCGAAAATTATTAATATTTTTATTGTACGATAAAATGTAATTTTAGGGGATTTTGGGGATGTAAGGGGTTTTTAAAATCGCTGTAGCACATGAACCACTGAACATAGAAGGGTGAATTTGGTCTCAAATTGAAGAGAAATGAATTTCGCCGAGAGGGATTTTGAAATACGGATGCAAGAGTTTCCAATTTAAAGTTACAAACTTTTAAAGTAATGGAATAATTCCTGTGAAAAAAATATGGAGTTTTCAAAAAATTGTAACTTGGAAACGGTTGATGATACAGAGTAGTGCATAAAACTTTTTCGTCCGATGCTTGGTTCGGCTACAATTCACAAAAAACTGAAATTTTGCACCTTTCACCCCCCTCCCCCAAAAACCCGACGCTCATAGGGGTGTAACTTTTTACCAAACAATAAAGGGGTTGTATAGAACAAGTAGACATAGGGATCGTCTTTTCTCTTTGGATGTTGAGGTTCGAGTCTAATTGCACTGTACTACATACATACATACATAAATAAGATTGCACCAGGTCTCATGTCTGGGAAAACTCTCTGGCAGGATTAATAAAAGAATTAAATATTCCTTCAGGAATAATCCCAAGTACTGCGTATAATGGCTGTTATCGTTAGCTGACCAACGCTATCCAGCTGGAGTAAATAGAGTTACATTCAAGTCTATAACACATGTTCATGCCAAAAAATTGTGAGAGCTGATCATATCAATTTTTTTTACAATAACATATTTACATAATACAACAGTTCGGCCGCAGCTTCAGAGCAAAGCTCGGTACCAGATATTCTTCTTTCTAATGTGGGTACGGTATGAATAAGGAATGTTAGCTAAGGAGGGACAAAATGAAGTAGCCTAACTCATTGAAAATAATACCAATTGGTTTATCTGTGACAGATGACAAACTTTGATTTTTTTAATACTCCAGAAAATATTGTCATAAAATGTATATTTATACATAAGTGATTGTCGTGTTAAAGACTTTTTGGTTTCCCCTAGGCCTACTGGTGAAAAAAAACTCAAAAACAGGTAATATATATAATTATGTACATTCCCAAAAGGAAGAAAAAGTAAACTATGAAGATGAGTCATAAGGAGATAATTATTGGTAAAGTATAAGAAATAATATGATTGATACTGTTTTTGTACACCAATAAAATGATCCAGAAGATAAGTTAGTTCATATTCAGGTACAGTACGCTTATATATTATATAAAATATAAAAGTTCTCTGCTAAATTGTTGTATTTTTCATCTCAGAATGAAAGGTACTCAGACCATTTTTTATGCAGTAATTTTAGAGGGAAATACCTAGACCGTACCTAATAATCTACATTTTTCCATTTGTTCAGTACGGTATAGACAGTTGCTGTATCTTATTTATTTATCTTGAGAAATACATATATTTTTATAAATCATTCAGAATAATTGAAAATACTGTACTTATGAGTTATCATGTCAAATGGAACTTTTTTTAACAAAGCCTCCTGCAACCTGGCTGGAAAGGATACATTATAAATAACAATAAGTTTATATCGCCTAATACAGTTGACAATATTTGTTAGTGGAAGTGAATCATATTTTTATCCTCAATAATTTCATCATATACTGTGTCAAAAGCTCATTCAACATAAGATAATCCGGGTTTTTGCCATCCTTACAAATTTTACTAGCTTGAATAAAGCTTGAAAAACATATGATGTGTGCGCAGACACTTCATGTGTTTGCTAAGTGCTATAGCCTATAGGCCTATACAATCAAGTAAAATTAAATTAGCGTTAGAACGGACTTATAATTTATTGGACATCGAAAAGTGGTAAGCCTACGTAATTATTGTGTGAGACGGAACTTAGTGTAAACGCGCACTGGTACGACTCAGACCAGACCAACTTGCATAGTCAGAGGAACTTAGAATCACACGTGAGCTCATGGAGATTATATGGGGTAACGCGCACTTATAGTCAGAGATCAGACCAGGACCAGACTAACGCAAGACCAAAGCCACATCTGTAGCCTACTATATGCTTCTAATGTTGAAGGTACGTAAATTGCAAGGTAAGTAAATCTACCAGGTAGGCCAGCGTCCATAAGAGCCCAGCAGTCCACTTTTTTCCTGCCGGATGATGTCACTAGTTTTATTTTTTACATTATGCTTTATACCTATATTTATGATTCGACATGTATCTAGGATTCCAATTTTCCAGCTGTTCCACAGAGAATTGAAAAATAAAAAAATACCACGTAAAAAGCTCAATATCAATGAAAATAATTGTGAAAATATATAAAAATGATGAATTAATTTATTGAGTATTATTAAAGTCGAATAATGATGAATAATGTTGTGATATTAGAACCATAATTTCCAGGCAAATATCCCACCTGGTAAGATTTACTAGCCTTGCGTAAATTGTACGTGACTTAATGAGTTATATCATGGTCTGGGTAGTCTGCCTAATCAAATCTAATTGAACCAATATTGACCAAACTATAAGTTACCTATATTTTGTTCGGTTTATGCTATGGTTGATGTTCATCAGTTTAAGATTATCTCTTTCATACGGTATCAATTCTACAATAAATTCTAGCTACCGGTTACTTACATATAAAAATTATCAAAGCTACAATCAACAGCTACACGAAAGTCTACAACACTACACTCTATACCTATATGATCAGTCTACAAAATTATCATGCTTCAAGAACTCACCGTGATAACATAAAATATTATTATGCTTCTCAAAGCCTCGTGCGTGATATCACAAAAACATCGTTAACCGGTTAGCATTACGGTACCGTAGGTATTTTAAAATTGGGAATGAATTTCATTTCCCATTCAAATATAATCTATTATAAAAGTATGGCTGGAATACATTGATAATGATTATGTTCATTTTAATTGACAAGTATCACTTCAAAGTCTATGTAAACAAAAACACGGATAATATTATTCAAAATTGAAATTTTTTTACTCCATCATTATCTCGGGGCTGATAAGACATTGCTGCCATCATGATACCTTAGCTGATCCTCCTAACAGCTGATTAAAAAGAATACATTTTCGTTAGCTTTATTCATTCCAATCAGGTTGTAATTGAGGAATATTGATATATATGAAAAATTACCAAGAATTGAAATGATTTCCAATTTGTTATTAGAGAAATATTTCGAATAGTACCTGTTTTTTATATGTTAAGCAGTAGTTCCATTTTCAATCACTAGGGTGACAGAAATTAGCGAGCGTGAGTTTGTCAGTGTGTGTATATGTATCGTAATCGTAATGGCCGACCTCAAAGAACGTAAACAGAACGGTGGTGAAATTTCAAATGGAAGTGAGTAAATTTTATATTCTCTAACTTTTCCTTCTCAAAATATCACTTTTTGGATTTTCAACTCAAACTTACTCTCTACTTAGTAATGCTGTCTTAGGAATCAGTATGTCATGTCAAACTTTTGCGTCGTTCAAATTAACCTATTTCCTGGTTTCCAACTCACGTAGGATAATTATTTATTATTATTTAAATCATAAGTCATGACTAGACACTTGGTCATGGTTTGAAGTAACTATTCTGTATATAGTTTAAAGTAAATGTCAAATTCAGGTTTGAAGTTATATGAATTGAATAAGAAGTCTGAATCAAAGGACCATGAATACAGGTTCAGCATAATTTTTTCAGCTGTCCACATCAAATCGTCTATCATGACTGTCATATTTATCTCAAATTCCACAACCATTTACACATTAATGTATTCAATTGATTTTATATCTTTGATAGAATAAACTGCTCAATTGAAGCTTAGCCAATTGGTACCTGATGAGAAAAAGAACCAACATAATGACCTGTTGAGCCTTGAGCTTGGCTGAGTTTTGGTAAAATTATACTTGACCTGCCAACCTACCTGGAGTTAAATTTCTGGTTGGAATTTGCAATCTATTAATTATGTTATTCTGATGACAAAAAACAACCGTAGTCAATTATCCTTAATTTTAAAGAAAATATTGAGTTAAATTACTTCAATTTTTTCCTAACCTCACTTTGTATGATGAGCTTTTCACGCTTCAAAATTATTCTATCCACAGGTTTATTAGCTTGAAGTAATCGTGAACGAAACTATAAAACTTACTGATTAGTAAATATAATATAACCTGATAGATAAGTGATTGTTTCAATGCTGGGATGCCCACCCGTTCTAACCTATGCTTGAAAAGTTAGTTAGAAGGCGGTATAGATGCTGTGTTTGGCCGCACGTTCTAATATTTCTGGGTTACCTAACCTATGCTAGATGGGTTAATTAGAGTAGCGGTATCGATGCTGTGGTGGCTGCACTTTAACCGTCCTGGTTTACCTAACACACTTATTACTTACTTTACTTATACTTCTTTGGTCCTCCCAACATTAATGATGTCCGAGGAATCATCGCATATCTTCCTTTAGAATAATAGGGATGATGTTTTGGAACTCAGTTCCTGTGTCGGAAAATATGCTCCTGCACTTAGTGTAGTAGGGTCTTGCAACAAAGTACTGTCCCAGCTTTGTTTTGAACTTCTGATTTGTCATAGATTCGATTTCTGTCGGCAGTAGATTGAAGTAGAAGGCTACCGCATAACCCGGTGAATTAATGGATTTTAGAAGTCTGTGTTGAGGCAGATTCATGTTTCTTTCGCTTCTAATATTTCATGTGTGCAGCTCACTTCATAGAGTGATGTTATTAATTCCAAGATGTAAAGTGATATCACAGGCAGTATGTTGTATTGGGTAAACAGGGTCTTGCAGCGCTCCAGCATACTCTTTCTTAGTATTATTTCTCTTTTCTGTATGCACAGTAATCTGTCGAGATTGGTCGCGGATGCAGATACCCAAGCTAGATAGGTTTGTAGGCCTCCTATTTTAACCTTTCTGGGTTAGGCTACCTAACCTACGCTAGATAGGTTAGTAGAGGCGGTGTTAATGCTGTGGTATATGGTTAACTCCCTGAGTGGGTGCTCCACTTCGCACTCACCAGACAGTTCATGATAACTTGAAGCTGATAAAATTTAACAGAAAAAATATTTTGAAGGGTGTAAAGCTCATCATACAAAGTGAGGTTTGAAAAATTGAATTATTTTCTAAAAATTTATCATTAATCAACGATGTTTTGTGTCATCATAACAAATCGATTGCAACCGGAAATTTGACTACAGGTAGGTTGGCAGGTCAAGTTCACTTGAGTTTTTGTTCATTCAATACTTCTATTTGGTAGAAGGAATTACCGGTAACTCACTTCTCAAACAAAAATTAACTTGGACCATTATTATAAATTCCAACATAGCTTAAACATAGCTATACAACTAAACCAATTACGAGTTGAATAACTGGATCATGTAGGTGCATAGATGAGGTAAGCTTTTTTATTTTTTTTAGTGAACCTTCTAATTCGGATTTCCACTAATTACCAAATTAATTCCTAGGACTTGTCTCAGTGATGTAAAATTACCTTCAGATTCATCCAGTCGCCAATAACTTAGGCCTTTAATATAACTATAACTTAGCCCAATAACTTGGTTGCATAGGAACTTGGTTCGTATGTACTTATTTCTTGTGTCCTCTTTTATAAATTTTGCTATTATTTCTTCATTGTACATCGATCTAAAAATATACATGTAGCTTTTATTGTTTGGAAGACCCATACGGGTAGGTTCCACCTCGCCAATAACTATTTGATAAAAGCGCTATTGTCCACTCATCTAGGAGCATAAATAAATTATTCATCACTGATGTAACTTATGCTACCGAACTGTCTTATAATAATCTACTGTATTGGATAATTTCATCTGATTTTTTTATCAAAACCATCTAACTTGGGAATAATTTTGTTTAAATTTTCTTAAAAGTAACTTATATGTGTGCCAATTATAGTCTGTCCAAGCAAAGAAGACATTCTGGCTAGAAAAGGAAATGACTCCAGTTCGGTCAATATTGGTTCAAAAATTATAAATTTGGTAAGTTATCAAATCGTAGAAAACATTCTAAGTAGCAATTTTATAATTTTTGAACCAATATTAACTGAGTCATTTCCCCATCTTCCCAGGATTGTCTTCTTTTCTTTAACAGGCTATACATAACTTTCCCCTGATAAGTAAATTAAACATGTCACATCTGCGTTCGAAAAATAATGTCATTTTTAAGTCAATGAATTAGCTTTTAAAAATTTCTGTATTCAAATATGGAGTTTCAAGTCTCTCATTGTTGAATATATATTTTAGGCTATTTAATTTTGTGAAGCGCTCAACTTGACATTGATCTATTTCTTTTGAAATATTATTTCTGTTGAGCCAGAGAGTATGCATCGAAGAACCAAATGTGTGCTTTGGTTTCCCCGACCCAACAGGTTTCACAGTCGACTGGTTCTCTTGATTTCCAGTTCTGGAACGCGTACAATTTTTTTCTGTGTTTTGGTCAAGTATTGTTAAAACTACTCTCTCTTTGTGCTTCTCAATTTGATCAGTGTTCTTCACATTGAAATAAAAATTATTCACTTTATTAGCATTCTGTTGACTTAATGTTTTCACTACTGTAAACTTATTAAAATATCGAGATAACTTACCTATTTCATGATAGCTACACCATAATCAATCTCTGGAAAACTCCCAATAGCAACCCAATAAAATTTCCAAGAAAAAGTATCTTATCAAATTTATTATTTTCCAGCATAAATTAGTTGCTCAATGAAACTGATACGCTCAAAATTAAGTTTATCTATCGTGCATGACTTCATTTCTAAAACTCATTTAATAAACCAACTAAGTTACAAAATTATAAATTTACGTATTACATTCACATTGGGTTGTTACTAAGAGCTCCTCAGATAGTTATTATCGTGAATCTAGCAAATGAAATAGATATTTTGATAAGTTTATGGTAGTCAAAGTTCAAGTTAACAGAATTCTAATAAATTTAAGAAAAACTTTCAATGAATGAATACAAAACATTTTTCCCCTTTTATGTAGCTGTTAGGGTTATATTATATGGTAATTATCCATAAGGAATGAAAACATTAGAAATTGTATTTCACTGAATAATTCTGGTAATCTGGAATTCTGCTTCACCAGATATATTGATGATTGTGTAACCATTAAACCAGGTACATGTCTTGATATTTATTCAATAAATCAGTGGTTATGACAATATCTAGTCTCTCTATCCAACAAAGAAATATTTGTTTGAAATTTGTTAGGGTAATAATAACACGAATTGTACAGTATATTGAAATTTTACATGAATATATGAATATTTATACAATAAATTGTGCCGTGTAGAATAATTGCATAAATAGGCCTAAATGATGAGTTGTAGGCCTATTGATTGATCTCTTATTCACTGACAGTTATATAAGACTGTCTGCAATCCAAAGATCGGCCTGCCAGTTTACTCACAGTTCTTAGACTGTCTCAGTCCCGGACTGCACTCCAAACTATCAGTAGATAAGAGCTCTAATGAGGTTGAAAAAATGTAAGATTTTTTAAAATAATGGATAATAGAATAATTAATAAATCGAAAATAAGTATTTTTTTTAATCAGGTCAATGTAACAATAGGATGGATCAATGACGTAATGTGTAAGTTCACTGCTAGTATAAACTTTTCACTCTAAAAGTGAACGATTGAACTTGAACATAGCTGGTGATGGTCAAGAAGCTGTACAAGGTAGATAAGAGGTGTATGTTGGCGGACCGGTCTGCCAGTCTTCTCACCGGTGTGTTAGGTTGTTGTGTAGTGTTTTGCGTTGTGTGTGTGTTGCACTTTTTGTCAGATGACGACACCGTGAGCCATGGGAGGGGGCTGAAAATACTCAAATAGCCGGGCGATGAGTGCGGCCTAGACACGGCCCCGGTTGCCTCTATTCGCGAACGCTCTTTCAGTTGTAAGTCGGCCGTCGCGGTCGCTGTGTACGGTTGTGATGGTGTTTAGTGTTGAGTGTTAGTGTTGTTTTTTGGCTATCGCACCGCTGTGGAATAGCGTCAACCGACCATGTCTGAGGACGAAACACGAGGTAATCGCCGCACTACCTACTTATCGGATGTCGTTTTCTAATTTCATACTATTATCATTAGCATTTAGTTAACATGTCTAGTTCTCACTAGATTGATTGATTTATGAAACAGACATTGCATTTAAGTACCTTTTGTTTTCCTGTGATGTTTCAACATATGGCATATCTAATTTTTCATCGAGTCGGAGTTCAAAGTGGTGAATAATATAAGATAGTCTTATGTCTATGGTCCCTAAAATAGTGTATGGCTCCTACCTACATCCCCGCATGCTGAACATAAACTGCTTTCTTTTACAGGATGATGCTGTATCATGCAAGTCTAATTAGACAAGAGTGTATCATGCAAATTTAGATAAGTTTAAAGTCTGCTGGTCGATTCTGTTGTGGTGGAAACGGTTATAAGAAATGAAAAATTGTATTATATACAAACCCTTCAATAAAAAATCCCAATGTTGCTTTTTGAACAGCTATAGAAAAAACTATAAGCATCTCAATTTATGTTTTTCATGTTCTCAATTTATGTTAACAAAAGTATTGCAATTTTATAGTTATTGTACCGCTCAATCGAACTGTAAAATTGTAATAAAACTTATTTCACATTCAAAGTATCATTCTGCTGTGCTGATTCATTCGAGTCATCCAATGTTGTTGTGTAGTGTTAATTTTCTGAATACAGTAAAATTATTCTGATTTCTAGTTGAATTTCAACAACGAGTATATTAACCACAACACCACCAAGAATGCATTTAGCTCCACATTTATCTCATCTGCATTGTTCAACTTACTCTATTGAAGTCTTGCTCTACTTTTGAATAACCTGTTTATTGTATGTCAACCATGTATTTGAGCAGATGGCAACGGGACGATTTGATAACAATAATAACCACACTAAGCAAAGAATATTAATTTTCCTCTCATTCTTAACTAACAGTATTCAAATTGATAACGAAGCATGAAACTCAAGGTCATTTACAGTATTTAATTATATCAATATAAGTTTAAAATTTTTCAAAGTCATTACAGTATGGAAACTTAATTTTACATTCTATTCATATTCAGTTGATTTTGATTGTTTAAGAATGTGTTTTATTTTCACAAAGCATGGGAAAATCGCGTCTGCTTGAAATCTGCAATTAAATTTCATTATTTCAAACCAGATAAGCTCCTGTCATTTGGTGCGAGTTTGATAAAGCGCGGTGTCAACTCGAGATAATATTCATAACCGGTTAAAAGGTGCATGCAATTCAGCACTACGTCATACTCTGAATGATAAATACCAAAAGCAACATATTTTGCAGAGATAACCCTGTACTGACGTCCTTGTCTAATATTTCTCTGTTCAAATAATGTATTATAATACATATTGCACTGGATCACAATGCAATTATTGTTATCAGTATTCATTCTATTGGTTATTATAACAATGAAATTATTCTCCAACCCTCACACTTAGAAACATTGTTTACTTCAGAGGGCTCCTGTAAGGTGATCTTATTTCTTTGCTATTGAATATTTACCATTTTTGTCTTTGAAACTATAGTGGGTTTGACTGCTATTTACAATGCAATTTCACGATGTGTTTGTGAATAGATTCTTCTCAAGTGATAAATGTTGTATTAGAAAACAATTGATTACAAATTACAGGCTTCAGATTAGAAAGATGTTTATAGAATACAGTATATTATTTCTGGAAGCAAATTGAATATCTGAAATAAAATTCTAAACAATTTGAAATCGCCTAGGTGAGCCCACTCTCATCATTATCAACACATTTTACTTACCTTCTAATGAATTGAAATTACACGTATTTTACATTTTTTTTCAGGTTGAAGAAATCTATGTTAGGCCTACAGCAATTTCCACTCTGATAACCAAGTTATTAATTGTTTGGTAATGAGTCTTATTGAATAATAGTTCATTCATTCACCGTGTTAGTCTATATATAATAATACATTTGAATGGCTTTTCCCAAAATCAGAAAATACCAACTTATTTCCGAGTTTGACATTCTTGTGTGTTTTGGCCTCAACAATCCTAAACAGCTTCTATTTTCCAAATGTAGAGGTATATTATTTAAATCACTTATTTTCAAGTATTGAGGTACTGGCAGTCTATAAGCATTATCTCTCCATTGACTAGATAGAAGTTGGAAGATGTACTACATAATTGGAAATACTATTTTCATTCACACAGTATACAGATTCATATCATTATATCTCTTCACCTGTAAATCATTTCAACAACTTGCATTTTAGAGGTAGGCTACATCACTTTATTTCTTACAGAATATTTACATATTTTCAAGTACGTATTTTTACCTCAGCATTGGGAAACAACGGTTCATTCTCAGTTAGGTAGCAGTATTTTTTAAATTATCGACTGTTTATATTTACTCAGCTATCCAGTCAATAGTTAACAAAGTTGTGTTAACCAGAACAGCACGATGATGGGTTGTCAACCTGGTAATTAAATGAAAACATTAAACCGGGTAGAGCAAATTTGTTTGTATGGGAGAGTTGAATTTGCGCTGTTGACAATCATATCTCTGATCTGTTATTTCGAACAGCTAGCTCTACAAGCTTTTCCGAGTTTCCGCTAATAATATTTGTTTCAGGTTCAGTTCAATGAGTAGGAATTATCATGGCAAAAGTAGGCTTATTTGTAATTCTTTTTTATATAATTCTAAATTTATAGCAATGTCAAGTCGAACAGAATCTATACTAACCTCTAATATAGCTTATGATTACATTACATTACTATTTTTTGAGGTTTATGAAGAATATTTCAGGGTTTGCAGTCGTCTAGATGTAACCTCGACAGTAATCTTATTCGATGTTTTGCTAATTTCATGTTCTTCTAGGAAGTAGAATTCTTTATAACTTACTTTTAAAATTTTATTCTTTGTAATTGGCTGTAATAATTGAAAGTAGGTAATTAATGAATTCTGTAATATTTGTGATGTAATTTGTTCATAAGCGTCGCCGAATGTGGCAACTCATGTCATGATTATCATCAATTAAGATCATGACGTATCAGAAAATTGATGGTAATCGTGTTGTGCAGTAGTGCATGCTTACTACGTTCACCAGTACCTCTATTCAGTCTCTAATAATCATTAGCATTTTTTTCGACTGTATTTGCATCATAAACTTCTTTTCAAAACTCACAAATTATTTAAATATAGAAACTCTTCAATTTGAAAAAAATATTTTACAGTAGTATACTCAGAATTGAAATATTTTAGTAAATATTTTTATATATTTAAAGTAATTTGAACTATTGATTTTAATAATTTCCAGTCAGAGACATTTTAATTAGAGACATTCAGTCTCTAATAATCATTAGCATTTTTTCGACTGTATTTGCATCATAAACTTCTTTTCAAAACTCACAAATTATTTAAATATAGAAACTCTTCAATTTGAAAAAATATCTTACAGTAGTATACTTAAAATTAAAATATTTTTAAATATTCAAAGTAATTTTAACTATTGATTTTAATAATTTTCTCCGTAGTCCATTCCATTTTACAGTATACTGAAATGTTAATATCTATTAAATACATTACTCCAATTCCATAGCAGCTCATGTTGCTGGGAATTAGGATGTTAGGTATGGAAAATTAATTTATTCACATGATGACTTGTCAATTCGGTTTTGAACGGGACTGTACCTAGGAATGCAGGCGTTGAGACTGTACTCTCTATTGAACAATATTGTATTGTTCCTAGGCGCGCACGCTTTGATCCACCAAACAAAACTATTTCTGTATAGTAAAGTATTTGAAAATGAGTTTAATAATGTCTACTCAACTACATACTGAACTTATACGATTATTGTCAGAATAAACCATTGTCCTGCCACTTTTAAGTAGTGGAAGAATTGTGAATATTATGATATATTTATAATATTATTGATAAGTACTATAATATATTGATAGTGAAAATTGTATCATTACCATTATTAGCCTACAGTACACTACTTTTCACGACTCTTCAAATATTAGAAAAAACATATCATTCTGAGGCAATCTTAAATTGTGTTAGTGACAAAGGTATAACATTTTGAAAGGAAAGTTTATTTTTAATCAATCATCATCATCATCATTTATTCAAATGATGTGGTTGCTATGTGCTTGTGATATTAAGTTACATTCACTATGGACTACTTTTGGGTGGTGACCAAGGCGAGTGGAATCTACCCTTATGGTTCTCCACCAAGCAAGCCGTATGCATAAACAGTATATATTTTTTTCTAAAATACCTTTGTGTGAATTTAACAAGCTCCTCCTACCCTGAACTGCTTCTCTACCAATTTATACTACAGACAGTTGTAGTCTACAGTCCAAAACCAGGTTATGTTGAATCATAAAACTTACTATTACAAATTTCCTCTTCAATCAATTAAGATATGATATCAGTTCACCCATAATTTCCAACTATAGCCTAAACCAAATTAATAATTGAAAAGATTCTAATAAAATGTATTTTAAGTAAAATATAAGTAACAAATTACACTGAATATTATCTTATGAAATGGTGAAAACTTTCAGCGAGATCACTTTTTTAAACCAATGAAATAATATGTTAGAAAGATACGAGGCCTAACCACTTCTAATATTCTTAACAATTGAAATCTAATAAATTCATCACTAAATCACCATTGAGCCTTTTAAAGCCAGCAACAACTTGGATAGATCTTACATTTTTTAGACAATTTAATAATATGTTAGTGAGAAAGACGGGTCGTGAACTAGGATGTGGCAAGTGTACTTGAAGGAAGCCCTCACCAGCCTTGTAATCAGAAGGGAATAGGTCTCCTAATTGGAGTTTCATTAGGATAAGGCCGCTTAGCTCTGTCTCTGGGACGCAGCAGAGGCCTGCTTTACTTATTCACGGCTAATTAATTCGCTAGTTGCAGCTCTTCCTTCGTTCAGACTTCAATAGGACCAGCAGGCTCTCATTATAACTTCAACTTCAAGAACAACGGTCGCGTCGTTTGAAATTCTTATGCTGTTTTCTATGCCATTAAGCTCGAGCTGTAACGCCTACTTTTTAATCCCATTTCGGCGTTAGTAGTGCCGTCGTGGCATGATCGCATTTCTCATAAACGGTGGCGGAAATTTTCCAACACCTTACACTTACCTAATAGGACTGATAAGGCACCTTCAATACTCCATTTGTCTGGAAAGTAATGCTTCTGTGTTCGTATATCAATTAATATAATTCTAGCTTTTTTAGGATTCTCTCTCAACCAAAACTCCAAAACGCTAACAATCAATATTCAATAATAAGTGCGATTAAAAGTATTATATTGTATAGAATAGAATTTGTGTAAAAGAAATTCATATGAAAGTATTTTATTGTAATACCATTTCTCCAAACAGTTTGCCCCATCCAATCACAATCTAAACTTTTACAATGAATTCAGAAATCCAATAAATATCTAATCAATCCATCAAATGTAGTCTATTTTCCAAGTGTTCTGTGCAGAATAGTTGGAAATGTATGGTGTGATGTTCCAATTATTGTTCACCGAATTGATCACTTTGTTCAGATAACATTTTACTTTTTTCCTCTACCGTTTCACCAAGCTCCTCTCTCGTCTGACCAAGTCTCGTTTCATCAAGACTCGATCTGTTGAAAGGATTGCCTCTGTCTGCCATAAAAATCTAATCGGAAGCTATTGACTTTGAATTGATGAATCGTTTGAATGAATGGGTCCTGGAAGAGTGGCTATTGAACAAAGAAAGTGAGACATAGAAGTGAATAGGGTTTGAGGTAGTAAGTTTTTATAGGTAAGGACAGACTGGGACCGGGCGTCGTTTAACTTGACTCAATCCAACGCCGCCGTTAAGTTTGAGAACGGTCTCGAAACTTACCGGACGACCTTTGTAATGGCTCAATCGGCGCGCAGACGCATCCTGGGGGACCGTTTCCATTTTGCGCCTAAAAATTACTTCAAGTTCGGACATTACCTTCCAAGTAGCGATGGAGACAAACTAAGTTGGACTTCTCGGAGGAATACAAATGTAGGTAATTTAGGCAAGACCACGTAGCTGGATCAAGGTGGGAAGAACAAAGTGAAAACTTCAAGATGTCGGATCCCGAATGCATTATAATGAAACTGTGCATTCAGAAGTAACTATCGCCCGGCGTTATACATACATGTATTCATATACGCATGCATACCGTTCATTCCTATTTGGGAAACTCTCGACTGTTTATTCGGGCTGATTCAGATCGGAACCGCAACCGCCTGAATCATTCATGAGCTGCGTCTACTGGGGCCACCACCACAAGTGAAATTGAAATTACCGCACATATTTTTTCACTGCGATCAGGGTCTGCTGCTACTATCAAAACCGGTCGTTGTAAATTAGCTTTCTAACTGTAGTATTTTGCTATCTTGTACCTGAAAAAATGGTAGAAATTTCAATCGGAATTACTCATTACACTTCATATGAATTTGAAATGATAAAAATGGAGATAATAGTGTGAGATGAAAATATTAATATGTATAAAATAGGAAAAATTCAGATGAGTTTGTGTAAACTCAGGCTGAGTGAATACAGACTGTATGAATAAAAATCATGTATAAAAATTCTATTTGTCTTAATGCCTGTATAAACTTATTGCCTGTTTGTAAGATGGAGCGGTCCAATTAGAATCATTTTCTTCTTATCACTAACCTAATCAAAAATAGTTCTTATGATCAATTCAATGTAAATAATTTCCTTTTAACTAAGTCAATTGATCAAGTCAATCCAAGGAAAGGACCAGAGTATTTCGACAACATGTTATTGATGAACTATGTTTGGCTTCTCTCAAATCGTGAGACTTGAAAAAAATCCTACACAGAAGGCAAATATCATGTGATGACGTCTTTTCCTACAATCTAAGAATCTATAGAGAAGTATAAGAATCATCCGCCATTCTGTGGTCACATAATAGCGCCAAATTTGAATTCATAATAAAATAAATGAGCAGTCAAAATCTGATGTGAAAAATTATCCACAGACCAATAATATTGAGTGATCAACAGCTGGAATGGCGGATGCTGCGTTACCTTGTCTTTAAAAATCCTGGGATTAACTTATAGGAAGAGACGTCATCACATTAGCCTCAGGAAAAGAGTTATTAGATACTCTGCTACTGTGTTAAGAGGTACCACAACCTCAAGTTTTGGGAGATGGGGAGGGGAGATAATAGTTTGAAGAAAATACTAGAGAATCTGTTGAACAATGTTCTTGTGGGAGAGGGGGCTCTTGTGCCTCAACTTCGCCCACATCACTTGTGTATTATAATAGCAAAAAGGATTAGATTTTTTAGATCTATTGACCCCATTATTGGACCAAGTGGTTAAATAAAGACATTTATTTATCTATCTTGAGCGTCCTACTACAATCCATCCAATTTTCCAAAAGCATGATGAAAAAATCCACTCAATTTTTCTCGCCTATGGTCCAACCTTTGTTGATCCATTTCCAAGGCATCAGATGCCAGCTGTATGATGGACAATCATTTTTCTCCTCTGTTTCCAGTTGAGCTGTGATACTGTTACTCTCTCTGTTTGTGTTTGGTGGCTGAGAGCGAGAGCGTCGGCGGGCGTCGTGTGAATTGGGGCGCGTGTCACCAAACGTCCAGATTTATTACACATGTTCCGGTGGCATATTCAGTCCCAGTCTCTATTGTTGAGTGCGAACAATGCAACGGAGAAGTACGGCATCATCCTCCCCTGCCCGGTCCTGTCCGTCCGTCCAATGCAGTGTGCATCCTCAAAGGTCCTTCCAGCTCCGGATTAGTCGTCTAATGCGCCAGTTTTGTTCACGGCGCTTCCTCTGCGTTTGTAATAATCAACTGATCCTTCCTGACAGCAATTGTCGGCAGCGAATTGCGTTTGCGTTACCTTGGAAATTGTAATTTGATTATTATGGATTGAAATAATAGAGGAAGAGATATTCATTGGAGCTAAACCTAGTTATTCTGCTTCCATGAATATGTTTTTTTGGAATTGAATCCATTTGGCTGTTCTTGCTAGAATATTCTGATAGGATTCTCAAATGAAGAAAGGTAACAGCAAAGACAATACTATTTCTTAATAAGATATGATTGTCTTTTGTGAGAAGTTGATTCTTTTGCAATCACGTGTTGTGAAGCCTTGTCTTCTAGGCCTGCTTATGTAGTAACAGAAAAACATTTATGTTAACTAATAGGCCTAAGATTTTTATTATTTAGATAAGAACATGTAAGATGCACAATAGCAATAGGATATTTTTCACTGCTGCACTACTTTTAACACTTGGTGCATTATGTATCTCATGGCGATCTTACATTTTTTTAAATTACGACAGATCCAAGATGGAGGACTAAATTTGTAAAGTAACCGATGTGGTCATGTGGTACATGATTTTGATACAGAATTTCAAGCCAAAATGAATGGTGAAAATCACACATTGATAGGTCAAACCATTTTGGAGTTATTAATTGATTTATAGTGAAGATCTCTGATAAAAAACTAAAATAACTTTTAACGGCTAGGCATACCAATGTGCAGTTTCGGGCATTCGATTTCTCTTGAAAATCTGCATTGAAATCATGTATAATAACCTTCCCATTTAAAAAAGTGAAGTTGGATTCAAGATGGTGGACAAAAATTTTTTACCACCTGAGGAAGTAAAGGAAATTGTTATATGAGGTATGGTCGAGGTCCCGCATTGATATCTCATGTATATCGTTCGCATTATATCCAGGTGTGCCACTTAGTAATTGTGAAATTAGAATTAGCCACTTAGTAATTGTTGAAACAGGTGAGGAATTTACTCTGTATATAATTGAATTGAAATTTAAATGTACCTTTAAAGTACAGATGAAGACTAAGTTATCTTATTAAATTGAAATTGATTAAATTATTGATAAGTTTAATCTTATTCAAGTTTCTATAATGAGGCAATTTCATTTCAATTCCAAACTGCAAGAAGATCTGAAAAAACTCAAGACTTTTAGTGAAACTCATTTCACTAAAAATTGTTCACGAATATTTTCTACGATTCATTTTAAAAATATTGTTCTCATCCAACTCTAGATTTGGCTCACAACGTTGCTTTTTCAGCTCCCAATAAAATTATGTGAGAAATTGAATCTGGCTCATGCTCCTTCTCAGTCTGTAAATGAATGAAGAACTCTCATTTCGTTAGAAACTGAGCAAAATTGAATCATACATCTTGAATATTTCTAATAACGCTGGCAGAATCATTTTTGAACCTTGAGAGAGAAAAAACAAATGTCTATTTTCCAAGGAGAAAAAACGGAATATTGTTTCTCTTCAGCTTGTCTGTGATGGGAAGAACGTTCTTTGTGATCTCAAGGAAATTAGAAAATCGACTTCTTGGAAAAGTGCTTTCAAATTAAGAATGTTGTTGCATTCAGAGCCGGATGAGTTAGGTTATTGCTGATATCTTGAAAAAGTATAAGTATTTTTCAAGACTGTAATATTAAAAAGTGGCCTAAGAATTCTTCCAATACTTTATTATTAGTCATAACTATTCCCAGCTCTGTAACGTTATTATTATACAGTGAATCACATCTTTCAAAAAATGGCTCTATGGTTATTGTTTGTAGGTGTTGACAATACTCTATTCTTTTAGTGTTATGACTCAATGGCTTTAATAATGAGCGTTAGTATGTTACCATCGATTACAATAATGAAAAATTATCGGAAACTAAAATAGTATAAATATTATTAATTATCGTAAAATGGATAGGCCTACATTTTTTGTAAAATCTTTGAAGAAAAACTATGATTTTTCGGAATAGGTACTTCAGAAAACTTATTTTTCTAAATCTAGTTATTTCCTGTTATCTTATAGTTATATTATTTGTTTTCAACTACTGTAAATGTACTCTAAATTATTATTTTATTATAGTCCTTCTGTCATAAGGTTTTCTTGATTATTTATTATAGGCTCTTGTTATTTTTATAAAATCAAATCTTTAAATTCTGTAAAGTTATTCATATTTTTGTTTTACACGAGCTTCTGCTCTGAAGAAATTACTGGCAAAGTTGAAGGCCAACCGGTTGAGGAATGAAAATGAAATATCATTCAACCTTGGTTCGATGAGGCTTCACTCGTTCACTCCATACTTCTGAGAATATCTACAAACTTCGATTTGATTGTCCAATTTTTTTTCTGAGCGGTAATTATTATGTGTGTGATATCAATCAATTTCAAACTTCATTTTTCTCAAGAATTTTCTGTTCAGGGCTGATAGGAAGGATTTTCGTTAAATCTTGTTGATATCATCTTTCGAATGTTTCATTTTTCGTTATTTTGTAGTTGATAAGTTATAATTTTTTCTGCTCAAAAATGAATCTAATAGATAAATGAAAAGTTTATTGACAAAGTTCGCAGCTTAACCTGTTTTCTTGTGCGGCAGATAATTGATACAAAGGAATGAAGAAATTCAAGGATTTCTGTTGGAAAACCTGCTATGTTTAATGCTGTACTGATTAGTTTGGTAGAATGTGGTTGAGGGTGTTGCCGTCTTTAGCATCCTCCATTGAAGTGCTTAATTATCTTAAACAGCTACAAACTGCAATCACAACATGAACAATTAATATTTCGATTTCATTCAAACCTATAATTGATAAATCCAAAATCTTTATTAGTTATCGTATGTCGTATTATCTCTTTTCAAAGATAAATTAAATTATTTCATGTAAGTTATGCATTCGATAAAATTTCTATGTCAATGAAAAATGCATTTACACCTTTTAACTAAATGCGTGTATCGTATAGTACATGTAGATTCACATTCAGTTATGTTATTCACTTATATTATTATTTTAAAAGATTTCCACAACTGAAAAAGTTCTCCCCAGAACAAGGAATGTATTTCCAGATGCAAACCAAACTTTTAACTTAAAATTATTATATTAAAAGCTTAATATTGCAAATCCCTGTGGAAAAGTTGAATCTTGAGATAACTAACAATTTTCATGACTATTGCAGTTGCTGAATCAGCAGAACAATCAAATTTTGTTTTCAATAAGTAGGCTACAAGCTTTTACTAATTGTGGAACGTCAACTTTCATCTCTAGCAAGCTCTGGTATTGTCAGGTCAAAATAGCGCTGATTATGAATAAAATTATTTATAAAACATATTCGGGTTATAAAAAATATGGGAATTGTTATAGAAGTAATTGTCTCTAAGGGCCGAATTCACCAAAAACGAGAACTTAGTTTATCATTAGTTTTAGAGTCAGCTGGCTCTAACCGAGCAAAAAATTTTCAAAAGTGGAATTCACCACAGCCGGTAACGAACAGTTTTCTCTTAACTGAAGATTCAAAATAACTGCCCGATTTTGGTGGGTTAGTGATCGTAACAAGAGTTTTTAATGTAATGCGGGATTGCATATATAGCGCCTAGCATAACAAATACGTTAAATCCGGCAGGCTTTAGAATATTATAATGTTATTACATGATTATTATAAAATTTGAGGTGATATTATTTGTTCAATCACAAAACGTGAATAATATTTAACATTTTTTATTCTAATTTCGAAGAAAATTCATGAATTTCAGATAACATTATCATAATTTTCTCGAAATAATCTTGTCAGATATTCATGTTGATTACAGTTTTGTAGATTTGTGAAGTGAATTACTTTTTAATAATTCGTCTTTATGGAATAAAGTTGTAACACAACTGAGAAAAATTGAAGTATTTCAACCGTTGAACATTATTCTCAGAACATGAATACGGGATATAAATTTCTATCACGATTTATGAGTTTTGAAGCTCATAGGAACAAATAAGGTACACCATTGACGGAATTTACAAATATTATTGTCTGAAAGACATTACAATTGTATTTTCATAAGTCCCTCATTTGATAAATATTCCTCTTCTACAAAAATTGCAGAATAAAAGTGATATGACTTTATTGTAGTAATTCTCATAATGCCACTGTTCCTTTACAAAAATTCAATTCAGAAATTTGATCGCTTTTTAATGATATTATTCTGTTATTGATTTATTTCACGTCTATCAGATTACATGATTCCACGACAGTAGAATTGCAATTTCAATTCCGGTGCAATTTTCCTTTCAGAAATTTTATCTCAAGATTACAATTATTCAACATTCTATTGAAAAGAAATGAGAATAGTCTTTATCAGGCGGAGTTAGGACTCCGGCGGATACCGGCCCAAAAGCCATAAATTCTCGATCAGAACTCACAGTCCCCGAACCAACACTGGCCGAGCCTTGACTTCAACATCAACTACCTTATCATTTTTTGGTTAAAATAAATAAAATTCAGAGAAACACATGTTCACTGCCATTTCGATATGCTCGAGATTTGAGATAACCGGAGATTTAATAATCTCGCCTTTTTTGGCGTGGTGAATTCCATTTCATTCCTAATCCACAGATGACTGTTGAATTTCGTAACCAGCTGATAACTGAAGATACTGTAACGCTAGTTCTATATGATTTTGGTGAATTTGGCCCTAAAATGCGGTATTACACAATTATTAAAGTTAACATGGAAAAAATGATACTAGAATTGATTGATAGTTTAGCTTTAGAATAATAATTATTCATTTCTGTCTTACAACAATACTATTATTACTATTAATGAATCAAGAGGTTTTTCTGAACATTGTCTAATTAATGGTAGATGATTATTAATAAATCATTCATTTCCCTCATTCAAATACATTATTAAATTCAGCTAATCCCACAATCAGTAAAATATACTTATTAAAAATTAATACGCATATGATTTTTTGGTGGAGACTGGATTTACCCACAAATATAGGATGGTTTAAGTTGATTATAGCTTTGTTTAAAAAATAAGAGCCGTAAGAGTGGGTTCCACTCGCCTAGACCACATTTTAGTCATGCATTCAAAAGCATTCCGAAGTGTTCGTCACTTGTCATCAGGACCACATAGCAACTGCTCTTGCTGAGCAACCAAACATACCTAACAACGGAAATATAGTAACTCAAAAATAATGGTATAATTTTTTATAATATTACAGATTGTAAATTGAACTATATTATAGTCTCCTCCTCTATAAACATAAACTATACAAATTAAACTATAAACCACTTTCACATTAAACTATAAAAAAATTCCACCGAGCATGCACACTTTGCACACTCTTATCCGACTTCATTCATTCAAAATCTTCATCTCTAAATTCGTCAACTTATCCTATTTGCATGTTTACAAATGGTACAGGTCAAAATTGTGAACTGAGTGTCTGTGAAATGCTTGATTCTGGCTTAAATTGTATTTTAATTGACAAGTGTTGTGGGCTTGTTCTGGTTGATTGGATGGATTGTCTGTCCTTGACAAAAACAGTGTTACTTAGTATTGAGTTCGTTGAGAGGAAGCCTTATATCAACCGCATCTACACCCTCGCTTAATTTATGCATGAGTAGATATAGAAAGGTGTTTTAGGGAACCTACTTCATCGGATTAACTGAATCGCCCCCTATTCTCAACTTACCATCTTAAGAGGTGAAAAAATCTTCAATTGATCCTTTCAAATGTGTTGCATAATGCATATTAAAACTCAAGGCTCATCATTAGTAAAATTTTAATATTCTTCCATCCATCTTAGATAGGCAACTATGAATTTAAGAACAATCTGATAATAATACAGACCAAAAATACATGCAAAAGACTTGAATTTATTGTTGTATATTTTTTCTTTTATTTAGCCTGCGGGTACTTGAAAGTATCGGTTTGTTGGTATAAAATAAAATTTTAATTTCAAATTATGAACGATGTCAATGTTGATTAAGTTTTATTAATATTTGAATGGTTTGGAATGAATCGCTCCTTATCTATTTTTAAATTCTCATACAGTAGGTATTCTACTTAGATTTCTTAATTCGTGAACCGATTTCAATGTAGATGGATAAAACCACCTTTGTCAAATAGCCATATTTTTATAGAATAAGAAATATTTGGCGAAGCATTTCACCGTAGAGAAAGTAAACATTACCAAAACAAGCATCTCTGTGTTGGATGTGCTAAAAATCTCACCCGCCTAAATTTAACCTCAAGTTCAAACTATTTATATGCAGATTTCACGTCGACGCCTCCTAAATTTAAAATAAATTGCAAATTCTGTGTTAGTAACTTTATGATGTGTAGTGGTGATGATTATTGTTGAGGTGATGATGGAGGAGAAGCAAGGTTAGGTTGGGAGGAATAGAAGATTGTAAAATTGTCTTAGCGCTCATTTTAGCGGAGAAGGATATAATGCGGGGAGGGAAAAAAGAAAATGACTATTTTGGCTGGACTTGTGAAACTAGTGGATAAGGGCAGGTGGAAAAGAAGAGGAAGTTTTATTAACATAATATTACGTCGATCTGGCAACAGGTTGTGCCTATTGCTTGCATAATTCACGAAGCTTTTCCTCGGCTGACGTCCTCCCATCATAACAAGACAATGCGCGCTGACGCCTCTTCCCATTTTTTCTCTCTGTTTCTCCCTCCGTCTCTATTAACACAATAATCATATCTCCTGAATTCATGTTACTCGCCGACACAGCACTCACTTATTCATTTATTCTGAACAAAAGGTGTACTCTATGGGCTGCTCACCGTAAATAGTCTGCGCAATTGTGTCATTGAACATGAATACCTGGTTCTATTTGTATTAGCAGCAACTATTTGTGATATATTGAGAGTTTTTTCTTCTGAAAAAAAGATGGAGGAATCGGTTAATCTCATTGTCCAAAATCTCCATCTCTATAATGTTTTAAAGAATACTTGTTGAGGAATTGGAGGTGCATGGATTATGATTATTCATTCATGTTCATCAAACTTGAACTGCTTTCAATAGATCAATTCTTGTTTGTAAACGTAAGACGACTTTCACTGAATCTCTTGTTAGGTAACATTTTACTTTGATGAAGCATTTTTATTGTAAATTCTGTTATCGCAGATCTTATTATTGGCATAATAATATTTAACTGGAATTTATTAATGGGAATTGATTTCGTGCCAATTTGTTCTACTCATTCACAATTTTGTTTCAATTATTGCTCGGAATCAAGTATTTTTATTCTGTGTATTAGTAATGGGAAAATAAAGGCTAGACAAATCAAACTAGTAGGCCTACTATACTACTAGTTCACATCCTATCTGTTCAATGAATTATAAATACGATATTATATTATGCTCAGTCAAGAATAACACTTCCGAGGTCTCATTACCAGAAGAAACTTTTTTTGACTGATATATTAGTTGACTAATTCAGTCTATTATAAAGTAGACTTCTGAAAATATTTGACAGCCAAATATTGACAAAATAATTTTGTAATGATTGTAACTGGAAACTTCTCAAACTATAAATTTGTGTTGGAAATTTTCAGACTAGATTCCGACTTGAATGGAATTTTTTTTCTAGTATTCTAGTAATTCTAGTATTTAAAAATGGGTTACCTTATCTTATTGTCTTTGCTTAAAAAGTGAATTATTTATGATACTTTGTACCTGACGTAATATCGTTTCTCAATTGATAACGAATTTCTGTTTTTCGTAGTCCGGCTTTAAATTTTGTGGAATATATACCACTATTGAATTTGAACTATCATTCATGTTACAACAAAGAATCACTTATCATAAAATGCATATAAAGATGTAAATAATTGAAATCTATAAATACGCTTCAATCCTTGATATTTATAATTTTGGTGTCTGAAATTCTCATGCCCGGTTTTCCAAGCACACTCAAATTTGAGGGACCCTCAAGTTTACATCTCCTATACTTATCATAGAAAATGTCAGCTGTTCATCAAAATTTGAGGGTCCCTCAACTTTGAGTGTGCTTGGAAAAACCAGGCATTAGTCATCAATGCTCTGCAGTCCAATATAATATTGATGATGTGAAAAAAATAGATTAACAGGATGAACAATTGTTTTTTCAATAGCTGAAATGAGTTCCAGAATTGGATTTGATGGTACAATATTATCTTCTTTCCAACACCATTCCTACAAGTTATTAATCTGATTGTATCAGATTGTATTTTAATTTTAAGAAAATCTTATTTCGTTTATTGACTGCATTCTGTAACTAAATTCTGTTGAGCAAAACTGGATTACAGTTTCTTGTGGCAAAGTCAGTCTCTAAAATTAGCGAAAGATGCTTGCCCAGATAACGCCAAACATTGGTTAAAATAGAGGAGACAGTGAGTGTCTTGGTAGTTGTTCCTAATTTTGTCAGCGATAGGTGTGGGAATTTTTTTAGTTGGTAGTCGTACAAGTTGAAGGACCTTATTATTATTTCTGTTCTTCTGGCAGCAACTTCAGTTCTGTATTCTGTTATTTGTTCAGCCATAACAACTGCATTATACAGCCATAATATTGCAGTTATCTCAACCCACTTTGCTGCAATAATATCTTGTTATTTGTTGTCATCCAAACAAATTACCATGTTCATTACCGTTGGTCATCCACGTAGGGATGGTTCTAATTTGAAAATATTTCTGTTGCTGAAAACTTCTATTATACACTGTACAATCCAGTACTGTATTATAAAATAAGTGTTGTGCGACTGAAACTTCATACAGATATAATGCAAAATTATAGATAGATTGTTATTATTTTTGCTGACAAATTTAATGAAATATTCAACTGACCTTGGTTAACGGTCCAGTGAAATATTCACATGTGAGATATGATTTGACGAATTGAATTCTAAACAACAATATTTCTCTTATCACAAACCATTATTAGGCTATTATTACTTCTACAGACTGGATAATTATATATCTTGGCGGTTTATTGTTATTGCCGAAATTGTGAAAAATATTCTAATATTCACTATCTAATCATATTAGAATAATTTTGAGTAGGCTCTTGTCGCTCTTCATTAAATAATTTGGGTATGATTTTCAATTAATGAATAACTGCACTTTTTGCATACTCTTTATTATTTGGTGAAGTATTTTTTTCATGCATTCAAATTCCTCCCCTTCATATACATTTTGCGACAAGGAGTTGAAGCAAATTAATAGTGTATAATTGATGGTACATTTCAATTGCTGTCACACGATAATATTATTATTATTTTTTTCAATTGCTGCACTGTTGCAATACTTTTTAGATTTATTTTTAACACTTCGAATGCTTTAGTTGTGTTACCAGTTGTAAAAAATCGACTGCAGAATACAAACTAGTGAACGTGAAAGATAACTTTTGGTTGAGTTGGTTGAACTCTGGTACAGGTGCTGTATATTGCCAGTTCTTTAGCTGTGTAATATAGCTTACCACAAATGTTCGTTTGAGTTGATTTGACGCTCCGCTCCGACCTGCAAACGCCTCAAGTTGTACGTGTGACGTTTTTACCTTGTTGGAAACACGGTGTTTTGCTCATCTCGTCCATAATTATTATTAAAACTGGTTCTTCATCGCCTCAGAACACTCGTCTCTCATATTGGAAACGTGAGGCTGCTGTACGTGTTGAAAATGATTTAATGTTTGTTGAACTGAGGATCAGGCCATTTGTTTCCAAATGTTGATTATTATTATGTTGCATAGTTTGATGTTTGTTATGTTGCATAGTCTGATGTAGCTCTGCTCAGCTTTACAGTTGAACTTGATTTTGGGACCTTTTGAATGTCATTCAAGGGACCAAACAATTTTTCGCTTTATTGATTTCAAATTTCAGGGTTTATTGGAGTGATGCTCCAAAAGCGTCTGTTCAACTAACTGTCAATGCTTACCTTACACTCCCAAATTTATTATGAATTGGAGTACATAACAAGTCTAGTAGCCTTGATCAGTATTCAACCCAATGACCAGATTAAAGTTGTTTGTTTTTTTTTTAAGAAAAGTCGGGAGTGATCATTATTATTAACATTATTTATGAATCTAAAACATAATTCCTTTTTTCTCTAATATCAAAAAATCGAGAATACTTTCTAGGAATTTTAAATAAATCATCTGCATATTGATTTTTTAGAGTCAAAAGAGAAGGTCAATCACTTGAACATCTTGCAATTTATCAATACAGTAATTCCTTTTTAAAAAATATAAAAATTTATCCTTTTGAAAAGTATTTTACAGGGAAATGACAATAGAGCTTTATAACTCGATTTAAAAATAAGCTTATTATTAAAATTCGAGATAAGACACTGTGCAACATTATTTGGCACTGCATTCATTTCTTCTTTTGTTTATTTTTTTTAGAGATAAGAGAGGAGGTATTTTTCTGGTGAGAATTGCTTTTTCTTTAGGGCCGAATTAATTAGCGTATTATAAGGGCAAATTTATTCGGAAAAGCCATTTGCAATTCATAATAATGATGGTTGCTGGAATCGTGAGGGGTGACGGAGGACGGCCTACTTTTCATCAGTTCCGGCCTTGCTCTTGAATAATCTGAATAGATATGCAGCCGTAACTTTGCATCACTCATTTTAAATTAAGATTTTCCGAGAAAAGCTCCTAATTGCCAAAAGTTTGGTTTAAATTTACAGCCGCACTGACTATTTAACAATCAATAGCTAGCATCACGTGTCGCTGAACAAAAACTGTTCTACTTATTAACTACTTACTTCGTACAAGTCTACTCATCTCTTAGTTTTTGTGGGAAAGAGGTTTTGTTTTTGACATCGGAGGAACAGATAGTATTCAGTTGCCAATGACAATTGACTATTTTAACTTGAAATAAAGTCACTATGGTATTTCAAATTGATATCTCGATAACAGCCTGTTGATAATAATTCAGCCTGGAAACGGTTGAAAAATTTTTCATATTGAAAATTCTGATGTTAGGTGTTAATGATTCTTTATGCTATGTTTTCATTCTTGTATTGCTTATAAGATGTGCCACTTCATTTCTATTAATTATTCCACAACTCATGCTCATGAGCTAGATCACAACAGGTAAAGGTTGGAGTATACATTTTACAATGCTTTATTTGAGTCTCAAGATCTAGATTCGAACCCACCGGCCGGCTTAACACTTTTATGTTTGTAAGATGTAAACTAGCATGTCGAGTTCTTGGATACTCTGTTGTAGCGGTTTATTTTATTCCATGTACTGTATTTACATACCATTTCCAGAATAATAAAAAATGCAGTTTAGAGCGTCTTGTCTTTGTGGAATATGCTTTGTAAGCTTTTTCAGCTAAATTTGTTTTAGTTTCAAAATATAGATAAAATGCAAAATATAGTTATTTGTGTATCAGTGCGCAGTGTGATATTGCTGCATCGAGAGAAACACTTACGCACAAGCCGCAGGCGAGTGCGGAATAGTTTCTTGAGTGCAGCAAGAAACTTTGTGCCTGTATTACTCATTAAATTTTTCCTACAGCTACAATATTGAATGTGAAAGGTTGAAATTGAAATTAAAATTGTCATATCTCAGTTATTTATCATCGAATCCTGACAAATCAGGCACCATTTTATTCAGAATTTAAAGCTCTAAATTTTGTAATGATACAGAAGTTTATAAAACCTTACTTTTAACAGTAAATTTAACAGTCGGCCGCCATTTTGAACATTTCAATTTTTTATTTTTAGTTTTCAATTTTTTAATTTTAAATTATAAATTGAAATTTTCAATTTTTAATTTTTAAAATTATTTTGTAAAAATAATTAAATTTTTTTATACCAAAAAATCTCAAAATGTCGTTTATCACTTTTATTTCTATGTAAAATAATATTGGAAGTGGTTCTTAGTTGAAAATAATTGGCAAAAAAGTGTTCTAATCACGATTCGAACCCCCATTGTTTGGTAAGCAGTGAAAAACTAGTCCACGTCGTTATCCACTGCGCAGTTGGGGTTCGATAGATATGTTAGGTTAACTTTTGCCAGTGATACCAACATGATTCGAAGAGCATACTAGACTTTACTAGCCTGAAATTTTCCACAAAACTGATGTTAAGTTGCAAGTCTGAAATAGATGTTAAATTGGAGTGCAGAAATAGTATATTACATAATGAGTGTGGAAAAGGCGTTTTTACAAACGAATAATTATGTTCTCCAAACGAGCGCAAGTTTGGAAAATAATTATAAGTTTGTAAACTTCTCCTCACGAATTATGTACATTTTTTTCGTCATACTAGACTGAGAAGGATTTATTAAAACCTCAAACAACTGGAAACATTAACTGAAGCCAACATAACCACAACACAACACTAGCACAAATACAAAACAAATGCACACAGTGAACTGTCATGGCGGCTCGTTTGACTCGTTTATTCATACGTCAGAGTTCGGAAAAAACAGCTGGGCTAGATTTTCAGTGCGGTAATTATCATCGTGATGATGACTAGTGCTGTAATAATCATCAAAATGATTATTCCCGCATTCAGAACAGCTGATCTTTGATTCTCCTGTAAACGGCAATTTTCCAAACGCAAATCTAGCTTGGAAAGTTGTGTATTACATACAAGTATGGCAAAAAAAAATTTCCCGCTCTAGAGCGGAAAAGTAGATTTTGGGTATTGTAATCAATGCAGGAACAGCAACTTTCTAACGTAGCTGTAGGAAAACAGTTTTTTTTATGTATTAATACTTATCAATTCATTCTTTTTCTGTTATATACTTACTATCTGGCTCTTCAGTTCATATCCTTTCTATTCCTTTGGCCCTCATCACCAATCCTTCCACTCAAACCTTCAATCACAAGGAATTGTCAAAGCTTTCAAAAATTCAAAATTAGTTTATTTGCAGAAACCCTTGAGGACATCAAGGGCATTACACAAGTCAAAGATACAAAATCAATAAAAAATATTGCATAATTTATACAAGCAACAGATACAAAGCAATTGTTCATCAGAATCTTCTACTAAATCGCTATTTGATAGTATTGCTGCCCATTCATCTATTACATTGCTTTGTTTTGTTGTGATTGCAGAGTCACCGGCAGAGCAGACGGAATCGGGGGTGGAAGGAGGTGAGGAGGCGGTGGAGCTGCCGGTGGGTGCCGTGCAAATAGTGGTCTCGCAGCCCGATCACAAGTTTGGCCTCAACGAGAAGGCGCTCACCAAAATCCTGCTCCATCCCGATGTCAAGGACCGCAGCGTGGTCATTGTTTCCGTGGCCGGCGCCTTCCGAAAAGGAAAGTCATTCATACTGGACTTTTTCCTGCGATACATGAAAACCACGGTAGGTTTCGCTTACTTGAAATCGTATTCGTAGAGGGTATTGCCAATTTTTCCAGTCATACCAACATAATTTCAAGAGCATAATAGACTTTTCTGGCCTGAAACTTTCCACAAAACTGATGTTGAGTTGCAAGCCTGCAGTGCAGAAAACATGAATATAGTATCAAATAATGTGTAAGCAATCCTCTTTTCCTTTTTTTCCTTAATATGCAAATTTTTATAATGCTTTATAGCCTATAATCTGGTCGTCCATGTCTACTATCACCATGGCAAGTTTGAATGAAATCGGTCGAGCGGTTGCCGAGGAGTAGGATTTTAAAAAGGGACTCTCTTATTCCATTAGAGCTTCGCTTCGCTCCGCGCAATTAGTACCAGATAGGAATAGTATAGGCTTCTACAATACTATAGATAAACTCATTTTTTCACATCAGCTAGAAACAAAAAGAATGTTTTGGAAAGAAAATTTAGACACATAAACATCAACAGCAACACAAATCATAATAACTAGGATAGAAAAACTAGACAAAGCCTTTACTATTTCTTTCCTAAATGTTGATTTATGATATTCAATTTATTTATGTGCATTGAGTCACAGATAGTCCAGATATAGAAGTAATGTCCAAATTTCTGTCGAAAAAAGGAATAGGCCTATTATATATTACGGAAAATGAACAATATTATAGATTTAAAAGAAAACTCAGACATAGAAGTCCAAATATTATTGAGGCTATGTTCCAATTTTTGTCTTGAAATATTTGTGACCGAAACCAGTAAGAGAAAACGTTTTGATACTTCATTGTTTTTTTTTAGTAGTCTATTCTTTTTATTCCAACTGTTGCATGTTTCAAAAATATTCATGAGTCTCATAATATACAAAAAAGTCACTTACCGGTACACTAAACGTATGAATCTATAAAGAAGTCCACGTTGGCTTTTAAGTTTTATTTCGCCGATTCATTGCAAAAAGATCTAATTTTGATTTGAATTATTTATATTTTTGTGCAATAAACGATTACATTAGGTTCATAATTTTTAAGAAGTTTCTTATTTCCTCTGAAATTGTATTATTTTGTACTTTTTTATTATTTTGAATATGAATAAATTAATAAATAAATAATGTACAATATGTGTCTGTTTCTTGTTCTACAGAACCTTTTACATGTAATGAAACAATTCCTAATAGCCTGGTTCATGAAAATTCTGTAGTTTAGACATCTTCTTCAGATATGAATAAAGCCCTAAAGTTTTAAAATGATCATGCGATTAGATTCTCATAATATATTTCTTGTACCAACCTTCTCAATTCAAAATTCTCTGGTAATTATTTTGTAATCAAAACATCTGTGTTTAGAAGATTTTATGAAACCTAAATTTTTTTAGACTCAATTTTTCATCAAAATTGGGATTGAGATAGTGAAGGGCAATGTTCTTTCTCTTTCCCTATCATTATGTGTGTTCGTCTTTCTAAATAAATGAATGAAACAGGTTTTTCTTTAATCAACTTATGATCTTGTTAGTATTCACAATATTCAGCGAATGTTTAACATAAAAAATGTTGATTGTTTGCAGTATTCAACGAATGCATCAGTGAGTGGAAGTGCGGACTGGATAGGCTCGGATGAAGAACCGCTGACAGGTTTCTCGTGGCGAGGAGGCTCAGAACGCGATACGACCGGTATACTCATGTGGTCTGAAGTCTTCCTAACAACGTTGAGGGATGGAGAAAAGGTAACAAATCAGTGGCTTTCTGAAAATTCTTTTCATATTCGGTTATAATTAGTGATGTGGGTCGGGTAAATACCCAGTGGGTAGAAGAATATAAATTGGGTATTTACCCGGGTATTTATCCGAGGCCCGGGTAAATACCCAAAAACTGGGTATTTATCATTTTTATTGAATTTAAAAAAGATTTCGTTGTCTTTTTGCATTCAAACGCCTTCAATGATAGTGAAATGATGACAAAATGCAAACAAAAATGTTTCATATAGTGACAAATAGCATTTAACTTCCAAGCATCATTGAGATAAATACCCGGGTACTGGGTATTTATGATTTTATTTGTTTCTGTGTTGTTGAATGTTATTGAAAATGACAAGAAATTTGTTTTGAATATTAACTAGTATTTAGCGTTCAAAGAGAGGGGAATTTGACCTAGTATCACTTTTCAATTGCAATACATTTCTTAGAGAAAAATCATAATAAAACGAAATAACAATAGAAGCATGTTCAATATTTTTCCAATGTACTGCTGTCATGATTTCATTGATAAAGATTGACTTCATGACGATTTCGTTGAGGAAGTATTACGAGCAAATCTGATTAAGGGTGGATGGTAGTGGACGGCCAACTGCCAAATGGTAAAATCATGCCCCATAAGGACAATGTAATTTTGATCAATATTTTGGAGCAGATAGCGCCGTTATTTATGGACAAAATTACACGTTCTTCATGTCATTGGAAAAACATAAAACAAATTATTTACTCATTTTTTTATTGAGATTTCTTTTTCTATAACCAAAGAAGACATTCTGACAAGATGAGAGAATGACTCCAGCTCCAGAAATATTAGTTTAAAAATTATAAATTTAGTCTTGAATTGTAGATCAGGATGTTTCCTACAATTTGAGACCAAATTTGTAATTTTTGAATCAATGTTGACCGAGCTGGAATAATTTTCCCATCTTGCCAGAATTTCTTCTTTGCTTGAACAGACTATACTATGTATTATTTAGGCTAAATATTTCCAAGAGAACAAAAACGACCTACTTTATCAGGAAAATATTTAGCGAAATTTGAACGTGAGGATATTATTCAGGAATCTTTTTTATGAAAAGCCTACATCCAGGACACCTGAAAAACATTTCTTACATTCTAAAACTACACGTGCTCTATCCCAATCTATGCCAATAGGCCTCTCATTTTTAAAATGTTAATTTAATGAATTTTCCAATGAATTAATTTTATTTCAAGTTAAATGTTTGTGTTTGATCCATTTTTATGCACTTTCATCAGCTTTAAAAAATATTTCAATATTATTTGTTTCCATCTACAGAATTTTAATTCATGATTCAATTAAATTTACAGATTTATTACAATTTCAAGTAGACACATAAAAATATGCATAAAATTTCCCTAGGTTTTCTTGACACAATAAATTCTCAAAAACAAATTTTATAAGAGTTATGCTGGGTTTTTCCAAGCACACTCAAAGTTGAGGGACCCTCAAATTTTGATTAACAGCTGACATTTTCTATGATAAGTATAGGAAATTTATTAAATTGTAGTAAACTTGAGGGTCCCTCAAATTTGCTTGGAAAAACCTGGCATAAATCTCTTATTTTTATTTTTAAATAGCCTTAATATGCTTCACGAGATTTTCAAGTTTGTAACTATTGGTTTTAATTTTCTTATAATTTAATATTTCTATTTAGTAGCCTATTAATGTCTTATTTACCCAGTGTCTTTCATGAAGAATCCTATTCATTCAAAACTTCAAGTGGTACCTGAAAAAATATATGAAGTCATTGAAAAATAGCAATTAAGTTTTTACAATATTATAACAATACTATTACTATGCCAGTATATCATCAATGCCAATAATAACATATTCAGCGGTACAAACATCAATGATTCAATAAATACCCAATATACCCGGGTATTTATGAATTTTGGGTATTTACCCCGAGTTTACATACCCGGGTATTTTACATCACTAGTTATAATCATAAAAAAATATTTTTTCTCTGAACATTGCTCTAGAGTTCATAATCAGAATCCAAGAAACAATGCTATAGGATCAGGTTAACAATAATATGTGCTTCAAAAGGATTATAAATTTACAAATAGTACAATAGTAAAAAACTTTCAATTTGAATGATGGAAAATAGCTTATTACTGAATCACACATACTTATTACAAGTATTTGGTGAAAAATGAATAATCCTGATTTTGCCGCATTTTATTTTTAGAGCATCTAGCATTGAATTAATTTTATCATTATAATATCTAGCTTTCGTACATAAATGTATTAGCAAGCATGGATATTTGATCACGAAACATTTTTATCTCAGAGCACTTACATGTTCCAAGTGCAATGACCTTTCATTGTACATAGTGAGTTGAAGATCACTCCTTGTTCATAAATTAATTCTATTAAACTCTGTTTTAAAAATGACCTACCGGCAAGGTTGGCGCAGTGAGAGTACCGTCATAACCTACAGTCCGCTAGCACTGCGTGGTCTGGGTTCGAGACCCAATAGGCATGGCTGTTTCCCACCTCATCAATCACCCTCGCACTTGATATATATTACCCACGCACAAGCATTAGCTTGTTCAGAGTTAATGCTTATGTGGGATCAGCCGCAATAAAAAAAAATGTCTTCCTTGCTATAAACTTCATTCATTAGCAAAAATACAAACAATACGAAAATGTATTATTTTATTTGTGGTGTGGCTAAAAGCTGAATTCACTGATAATACTCACTGATTCTAATAATAAATTTTGAATATAGCAATGAAGTAGGCACACAAAGCTAGGTAAGGAGGTGGTGTGCTCTCCTCGAAAAAAATGTTTTTCTTTTTCATTTTGTAAAATTTTTGATAAATCTGACTTGATTTCTTTTTTCATTCCAAGTGTATGATTTTGTCAATATTTTAACAAGTGTTCTCATTACAGGTAGCTGTGATACTTCTAGATACGCAAGGAACATTTGACAGTGAGAGTACCGTAAGAGACTGTGCCACTGTGTTCGCTCTAAGCACTATGATTAGCTCAATTCAAATCTATAACCTATCGCAAAATATCCAAGAAGATGATCTTCAACATCTACAGGTAATTCATTATTTTTCAATTTTATCCAATAAATTCTTCTTTATTGCAGATATCTTGAGATCAGGTCAGATGGCAGTTCTAAGTTCATACATTTGAAAAACTCTTCGTCTCAATAAAGATATAGCAGTTAGTAACCAAATTTGCGTTAACAAATGTCTGTTATTAATGCTCAGCTCTGTCGGTACATTTAAACCCGAGCTGCGAGAGCGAAGCGTATCAGCTGAGGTTGTTCTCGATCGATTTGCTCTAGCAGATCGTTCACAGTCCACTGACAATCAGCTAACAAATTTCAAATATTCATTTGAATGCAGGTTTGAGCTGTTTTGGACTGCTGGTTTCCCTATCCACTTACAGTTTGTAACTGTCATTAGATGTAGATGTAGAACCTAAATCCTCCTGAACACGGGGTTAGTGGTGGCGGCCAGTCGAATATTTGTAGCCAATCACAGCTCTTGTTTAACTCAATGACAAGACAAAGGTTGTGATTGACTACAGCTATTTGACTGGCCGCCACTACTAACCCCGTGTACAGAAGGATTAAGCTCCAGATTAGCCAATTTCGTCATAATATGCTAAATACATGGTCGTCTCATTTTCAACCAATAAAAGAAATAATAAATTCTCAACTGCTTCAAAGTATAATGTTTTATAGTTACTTCCCAATGTTTGATTGGTCTTTCAAAATATATTTAGTATTTTCTAATTGTTTTCATGCCCTTTCAAGAGATCATTTGATTGAAAATCCGACTACAAATATTTCATTCAGTGGTTGTTTTTTAACGGATACATTAATTATTCATATTATATATATAGACAGCTTGAGTTGACTTGAGTTGCATTATTACTACCTTTTGAACTTCTCTCACATAACATTATCCATTTACTCTATAAATTAATTAATAAAATCGATACCTTTTTAAATAAGTATTGTATAATTAAGGTGTGTTGAATTTGATTGATACTTTTGAGTCCATGTTATCAATATAAGGTTTCTACTGCAAAGCCAGTTCTGCACTTGTGCCTCAATATAATTCCAGTATCAGTTTCCAAGAATCCATCCTTGCCAATAGTCTTGTGTTATTTGAATACTTTTACCTTCTGAAATCGATAGTAAACTTTAATGTCATTATTTCTAAAGAGGCAAAATGGCTTTTTATCTGTTGCCTCCATTCATAAAGCTACTTATTCTTTTTATGCAAAAAATACTTTATATTAAAATTATAGCTTGTTTTCTATTCTAAAATGAAAGTCATTGAGTATTCATTTATTTAGCCGCTGCGTATGACATCTTTTTTGTCAACTTTCAAATATCCCACACTCCCATGAATGCACGTCAATGTAAGCTACTGTAGGCTATTGCCTAGGGACTATTGAGTAAAAGATAAACCCATAGCAAGTGACACTGTATTTCAGTTGCCAAGTGCATATGAGCAAGTTATACTCCCATTTGAATTTGATTTTTTGTATCATTCTCGTTATTTTAAATGGTTGATTGTGAATTTGCATAATGAATGGACAATTTGATTTTTTCAGTTATTCACAGAATATGGAAGACTAGCTCTAGCTGATACAGGAAAGAAGCCTTTCCAAAAATTACAATTCCTTGTTAGAGATTGGAGTTTCCCTTATGAAGCTGAGTATGGAATGGAAGGTGGCAAGAAAATCCTCGAAAGGCGACTACAGGTGTGTTCATCTACTAATCTGTTTATCCTGAAGTGTATAGATATTTTACTGTTATACAACATGATCGATTCTTTCCATGAATCTATTCCCTTCTTTACTTGTGGTCTTGTTGAAAACACTTTCAGCATTAATTCTATTACAAGACATATTATTCCAAGTTGTTTCATTGAATAATCTGATATTACAAACTAATGAAATAGTATTTCGACCATTCTATATTAAGCCGTTATTAGTAACTATTAATTCACTACGAAATTAAGCCGTTATTATTCTGAGATCTAGTTTTAGCATGAATACAAGTTGCAACAATACAAAATATACGAGTTTGTGACTCAGAAAACTTCTTGAATCATCTACAACTTTCAACATGTCTTATTCTTTTCAGCATAAGTATGGAAAATTGTTGCCTAATAAATTGACAAAAATTATTCTACAAGACATATTATTTCAAGTTGTTAAATTGAAATAATTTTTTTTTATTGAAATCAATTCCTAGAACCATGTTGAACAAGTACTATTTGCAATTATTAATACAGTATTTATTTTTACTGTTATTCCATGCAATCTACATCTACTATTACTAATATGTATCCGAGTGGAAAACTGAAATTTATTCAACTCATAACCAATTGGTTTTTAACACATTTTTAATTCTGTTACAGATCTCAGACAAACAACATCCAGAGCTTCAATCTATTCGAAAACACATCAAGTCATGTTTCTCTGATATCAGCTGCTTTTTAATGCCGCACCCTGGACTAAAAGTCGCCACTAATCCTAAATTCGATGGAAGACTGGCAGGTAAATATTGTATTTTCAACTTGAATTGAAGAATTTTTAATGTATTATTGTTCTTGAAAATTGATATTAGTTTTATTTGCTAAAATCCGTTTCAAACTCATTATCTACTATAACAATATTCTCCAACTTATGTTCATGCTGAACATGATATAGCAGACGCCAACTTTTAATCGTCAACTAAACCGGCGATTGGCGAGTGTTTGTTATTAATTATCAGCTCTGCCAGGACAGTCTAGAAGTGGTGAGAGCTAAACGGTTCAGTTGGAGTCACCCTCCACTCAATATGCTCTCGAAGACCGATCCCCGACTGTCCTGACAGTTCTGAGATTCAATAACATTAATTTGTCACCCGCCTAGTTAGTTAACATCTGATTTTTTGTGCTATCAAATTCACTGAAACCTATCTAAATCTAATCATATATCAGTTTCAAGAAACAAAATATTTCCATAATTTTTCAAAATATCAAGTTCAAACTTTCTTCTCATATTCCATTATATTATGTACTTTCCTTTTATCGAATAGCAAATATTCAACTAGATTTTTTGTCACATAAGATCAACTATCAGAGTCAGAATTCCCGTTTTGAATCATGTTCAAAAGGGATCAAACAAAGGAATTATACTTCCAGCTCCTTATCGCAATTTATAATTTATTTATTTACATTTGTTAGATCAAGTTTAAACTGTGAATTCCTATAAAATCTGAATCAAAATTTCAACTACTTTTAAATCCTTTTTAAACGCGTTTCCACCTTCCGGCTACAATATTTTTCCAATTTGCCTTTTCCCATCCTTAGATTTATGAACGGGCACTAGAATCTAATTCACATTCTAGCAAGTTGTTTACAAATGGTTTTTCCTTGTACTTTCTCATTCGTCAAATTGAAAATTTTTTGGATCCAACGGATACTTACAGAATTTCCATCTCTTCCCTCAAGACACGTTGCACTCGAAATGAGATCAGTCACACCGCAAAGTTTATTTCTGGCATCATTATTGTTGGCATCAGACATCATCTTTGAACATCGTATTCAATAGTCTCATATTGTGATTGTATGTCAAACAATGTAGTAATTTTGTTGATGTTGAAGATTGTAATAATCATTCTACAAGTTTTAAAGTGATTTATTTTATTTGATTTCTTACTTAACGCTCCTAATTTAGAACTTTCAGTTCAATATTTCTAGATAGAAAATTTCTTCGGAAGTGCTTCGAAAACATAACCCTATTGTGTAGTGCATTATTCGTCAAAATAAGCTAGAGAAACAGTTTTGGACTGAGTCTTTTGTTGTTCAAAAATCATATTGTTATTAGATAATTCTATAAAATATATTATATGATCATTGTTACATGGTATGTTATATTATTGTGTATCATAATATGTCATAACAATATGATTTGTTTTTACTTTGGTGTCTAGGGCTCATAAATGAATAAAATAATTAATAACTATTTTTAATATATATTTAAAATGTTATTATTCTAACACAACTAGTTTCGAACTCACTAAATGTTGTTTATTTTGTTTAGTTACACTTGATTATTTACACTAATGAGTTCGAAACTAGTTGATTATGTCAAAATAATGAACATCTTTAACCATCCAAACAGTGTCAGTCTATTGGAACAATGTTCTCTGGGTTATAACTAAGTTTCCGTTCTAATGTTTTTAAAATGACATTAGAGGAAGTCTTGTAAAGGAAATACTGTATACTCTTCTGAATAATTCATACAATTCCTTTTAGATTGAAGTCTATTACTTGTAGATTCTCACACCGACAACTTTCATGTTCCAAGTGGACACTATTCATATGTATGAGTATTATATGGATTTTTTGAAAATATTTAAAATTTATAATACCAATAGGCTACCTTATACTGTCACCTACACATAATATTATTTCAAAGAATTTGTATTATTGTACTTTAAATTTTAGGAATGAACCTGAAAACTAGTCGACAGGAGGGGGGCTAGTATAAATGTGGTGCTGTTCTTTAACCTTAGTATCCTGATTATCTTTTTTCCACAGAAATCGAAGGTGATTTTAAGTCGGCATTGCAACAGCTGATTCCGATGTTACTGGCTCCTGAAAACCTCATTTTAAAAGAAATCAGCGGCCAGAAAGTGAAGGCGAAAGAACTTCTACAATATTTCAAATCGTATATAAACATGTACAGCGGTGATGAATTACCTGAACCTAAATCGATGCTTGTTGTGAGTATTATTCACCTATTGAGTGAATATAGTGACGTCGTTCGACATTAATAATGTTATCATTAATCACCAATTCCATTCTCAATACGTTCCACAGCTTGTAATGTAACTGTGCTAACAATTACATTTCGCAAATTATGGAATACAATGGGACCGAAACATAAGATATAAGAAAAAATAGAGTTATCACAGAAGATCTTATAAAGAAAACTATTGTTTGATGTATGTTCCAAACATCCCCTAATAAACACAAAGACTGGAATTTGCAAGTTAGTATGACTATGACATTTAATATTTAGAGTTAGACATTCAATAAGTCGGAATAACATTTCAATGGATCTTGAGAGTATCAAGTACAGTATTAAATCTACAGGAAGTTTATCATCAACTTTCATCATAATTTTTTGTTTGGATCTTTTTGTATCCTTTTGAACTAAGTTTGTAATTTTTATTCTATGAATCTATGGTTTTTTCTGGTAGAATTGATAAATCAATGAGATAAATAATTCTTGACTGTCTTGGCTGTTTTTCATCACCTCTCTCCTGGGTTGCACCAAAGAATATGGAGAGAATATACTTTATATTCACTGGTTGCACCCAAGGCATATAGATTAGTGTTCTGTACTCCTTTGGTTGCGACAAGATAGCTAGATCAGTTTCAATTTATGATAAGCACAAAGCTAAGTTCAGTTGATTCGAAATATTGTTGATCCCGGGAGGTACAATTTAGCGATTATTGTTAAATTTTAACAATAATTATTATTATAAAATGAATTATAATGAATAAATATTTTTGAAAATTTGTGGAAGGAATATATTGAAAATAAGTATAATAATTACGTAACGTTGATTGAAATGTTTGAAATATGTGGAATAATTAGATTGAAAATGATTGTTTCAGGCGACGGCTGAAGCAAATAACCTATCGGCAGTAGCAGCTGCTAAAGAAACCTACCATCAACTGATGGAGGGCATCTGCGGTGGCGCCAAGCCCTACTTGAACACAGCGCATCTGGAGACCGAACATCTGCGCATCAAAGACAAGGCCATGGACCAGTTCTCGAAAAAGCGAAAAATGGGCGGCGAAGAGTTCTCCGAAAACTACAGGATTAAACTAGAAGCTGTGAGTTCACTAATTTATTTTCGACTACTTTGAAACCACCACACCACTATAAAAGTTCATAGTAATAGTTGCTTAATGTAAAGGATGACTGAATATTTATAATTATTTTGTTTCTGTAAGTTCTTCATTTTTCTCATTTTATAACTAATTCTGTTTCTTTTGAGAATTTCCCTCTTCAATTCGGTTGAAATGTCTTCTGTATGATTGTATTTTTCTAATTCGAGTAAATTTTTTCCTATCTCTTTTGTCATTTTCCAAATTATGTGAGAATAATCTAGCCAGCCTATAGCAGACTCTAGCGAAAAAGCTTTGACATTGACAAATGTCTGTCAAGCTCTGTGAGAACAGTCTGAAAGCGGTCTGCAAGAGCGTTACTCTTCAGCGCTCTCGACACTACGCACTTGAAGACTGCTCGTCGACTCTCCTGACAGAGCTGAGCACTAATAACAGTCATTTACCAACAGTCAATTTCGTTGGAGTCTACTATACAGATTTTAATGTTTCAATGTTTTTGCTACCTACTGTATTGGGGAAATTTCAACTGTCCTGATAGTTTTTTATCAACTAACAGTTGAACTTGTATTGCAAGTTTAGTACGTATTCACTTAATGTTGTTCAACCCACATATCATGTGATCAACCCACTAATCATGAGATTAGTTTGAACTCCTCGAACACAATTTCAGTGGTTTTGAAGCAATCCCTCACATGAAATGAGCAATGCAATCCCTTATTTTAAAACTTTTTCAAATCAATTATTTCTATAATTTTGCTTTGAGCTCGTCAATGATTTGTATTTGCTTCATTATATCGTGAAGAGGATGAAGGGGAGAGATGTTTTTTGAATTAAGTTGATAATTCAATGATCCGATACCTATATTATAACTATGAAACCCATAAAATTGTAGTATATCCAAGATCGTAAATATATTATTGTACTTGGAATTTTGCATAGGTATGCATGTAATCCTTCATTTTTCAGTGTTCTATAGTTCTATCCACTATTTTCTAAGTCTCTCTTTTACACAATTTGTTTGATCTTACTATTCCATTTTTCCATTTCAGTTATTTGTTTGATAAGTAGTCTTCTTGTTAATTCTATTCTTTGTACAAGTTGAAATGAATGCCAATCTTCAAATCATAGCCTAAGGGCCCCCCATTACACGATAATAGTTCTATGATCATATCTGATCATATAGAAGGAGATGAAAATAGGATTTTGTACTTTCATCTCTTTCCATATGATCAACTATGATCATATAACTATTATCGTGTAATACCCGCCTAACCATCAAAACTTTTCAACAATTTTAATTATAAGTTGGGAACTTGAAGATAGGTACAATTATTTAATATGTTCTCTAATCCTTATATGTTCAACTCAAAAAGAGAACTGAATCTTCTTAATATATAAAAATAAAGGTTTTGATCCAAAGAATGATTTTCAAATAGATGTGTAATCAATAATCATTCCATTCATTTGAGGCAAAGATTTGAAAGAAGTGGTTCATTCTAAGCATGTTGAATCAAAGCATGTTTTTATCCAAGCTTGATTATTTTGTATAGATGAAATGTTATTTTCATTGGAGGTTCTGGCTGATTGTTTTCAAATCTGTGCTTTATTTGCTGTGTATCATTTTTCGCGATAGAAGCAGCAGGATATCAGGCTCAAGACTGTTTATTTTGTTTCTAATTTTTGTCCGCACCAGTCAACTGTATGATGTTGAAAGAAAATTAGGTAAGCACAACTTTGTGTATTCATATTTTTCAATGTATCAAAATCATAATTTTGGATCTAGAATCCGTTTTAAATTTGGATGTATACTGAAATAATTTATGTATCATAAATTAATTTGTGTAATGTAGTTGTAAGTTGGAAAAAGTTCTCCAATAAGCTTTCAACTGACCATGAGTTTATCAACAGAATTACAATAGTGTCATTAAAAGTTCATTTCGAGTTAAATTCTGGGTAAAGATTAGTATGCTTTATAATTGAAATTGAGAAACGTAATTAAATTGTCATTTCCGAATTATTGAACTTTTCTTGTTTGATTCAAAAATGTTGATATTTAATTCTATCACTTCTTCATATAATTCATACCTGCAGCAAGTTATTTGCTGTAATCATGTATTCTAGACTCTCTGAAAATCAATCAAACCGACCCCCAAGAAACTCAATTGTTATTATTTTCTTATCAATAATAATATCAATACAAAGCTAAACCCTAAAATAACCGTAATTGCGGTGTCTTGCCTAGTAAGGAATTGAGCAGCTAGGGGCTTATTTGCGCGACTCATTGTTAGTTGATAGCCACTTAGTACATTGATCTGGCTTGTTCTGTTCTTGTTCTCTACAGTGATAGTTTCCCCGAGCGCAGTTTGTCTGTATTTCGTAATTTCGTTTATTGTATTGGGAAGTTTAGTGAATGTCTTACAGCTGCCTAAATTTTCTGTTGAAATTCTCTGAACCGAGCTCCAAAATAACCCACTATTCTCTGAAAGTTGATAAATTGTTTGTTGACCGTTGACGGGACGTCTAGAATAAGGTTGTCATCAATTGAAATGTCGCCATTTTTAAATCTATTGAATCAATTTCACACTTGGGTTTTCCCATGGCGTCATATTTGTAAGTAGTCTTCAAAATCATAATTAAGACAGTTTTTGCAGTATTTATCCAAGTATAACACAAAATTTTACAGCTGCACGTTGTCCACTTGTACTTGCCTTAACAAAAAAATAAATGCGGATCATCCATGCAGACGGATAAAACAATCAATATCAACGTACGACAATCAACTAACAATGAGTTGCTTTGCGGCTCAATTTCCTACTTCACAAGGTACGCTCACACCAGAGCAATTCCGGTTATTTTTGGGTATCCGTGGTATTGTCTTGGATGTAAATTTGTTAACAACATCAACCAATAAAAAATGTTGATATCCTAATAAGAATACATTAATTTCATTAATCTCCGTTTCAAGAGAGTTAAACTATTGTTTTCAGTTGTATTTGATTGTAATTGAAAATTAAGCTTGATGTAAAATTTAGATGCTAGCTGTTTGCAGATCTTGAAGACTAGACCAAGCATTCAGACTTGATACACTTTGACATTCATTTACAGTTGGAAAATCATCTTCAATTGCTATCACAAATTATAATTTGCACATCGCTTTACATTATTGCACCTGATCTGCACTTATTACGTATTTTTTTCAATTTCTTCTTCAATACTGTTCCACTTGTAAATAGTTTGTTTCCTAGCCTTTTTTACGTCGATGAATGATTCAATTGAATTGGTTGAATTTTTTTAACAATAATAATATTTTAATGTTTAATATCTTCAGTAGAAATAATGATTGAACATTTCCATCCAGTGTTCTAATAACTGACGTATTAAATATCTTGAAATCTGGATTGTTTATATCAGCCCAATCATGAAACGAATGACAGTTTCTAAAAGAGACTCAATGGAATTGCTATAACAATTGTTGAGGATTCTTTAGTCTGAACCAACATAATATTATTTATTATAATGAAGTAGAAATCACTGCATTTCCCTAAACACCATGAGCTAATAATCAACATAATTAACCAATCTGAGTAATTTCCGTCATTCGGAATTTTCTAAATATCGTTCTCGAAGTTTTATTTGTGTATTGTCTATTTAGAAAAATAAATGGTCTATTCAAGAAAAAAACCCAATTAATCCGTTCATAAAAGCATAACTTCAATAATATTAATTTGTGATAAATATCTGTTTATAAATTTTAGTTTTTAACTGATGAGTTTATAACATTACACTGTATTAATTATTGTTGATTATAATTTTGGGTGTTCAGTGCACTATATTTATGTCATTTTTTATCTTCATTCGGCTTGGACTTGACCATTTTTCATGATTCATAATATTCTTACATTATCTTGGATCTTCAACAGCTTTCAATGTTTAATCGTTATAAATATGATAAAAATTGTAATTCTGTTGAAATTCTAGGTCGTTACTGTCTTAATTTTTTCACAGATATATGCGTAAAACTATGTTTTAGTTTTGAATATCCCCAGTATTTTCAAGAATTAATAATGGATTATTATGAACGTTGATAAATACATCTTCTAATTGAATATATTTTGTTATATTGCAGGATCTGGATCAGCTTTTTGTGAATTTCCGCGTCCGGAATGAGTCGAAAAACTTTTTCATTCAAATCAGTGGAGCAATGAAACTGTTCATGTTATTCTTCTTTCTTGTGAGCGTGGCTGCATTCTTAGCCTCACACAACAAGGGACTCTCAAACTCAACTTCGAGACCCAGAAATTGGGACTATTAATAATTTTGTTGATTTTCCATTCTTATTAACAAGGACCATAACATTGCCAAATTATTTCATAGGGTTTATACAAGAGACAAATTATGGATTGGAATAAGACTTAGCATCCACTTTCGATCTATTGTTGCAAGGTATCGATTGCTCCTGACGAATTTCCAGCAGAATATAAGTTCATTTTATTAAGAAGAATTGGGTCCAATAAACTTCACGACAAAATCGCTAGTGGAGGCTACGTCTGTGTTTTGAAGTGTAATGAATGGTAACCAAATGTGCCTCATCTATTAACAATACATTTTTTTACATTTCTATCCATTCATTTGATCATTCCGTTGAGAATGCAGTATCTGATATTCAATTGATTGCGTTTGAACAATATTTTTGAGACATTTCTAACTCTGGATAATTTTCCAACTGAACTTGAATCTTCTGGGACAAGGTAGTAATTCTCTTGTCGTGAATTTTTTGCCGTGATCAAACTGCTTTTCCTCCAAATTATAAATGCTTTAATACTTGTTACACTGTTATGAAAGTATTTATAATACAATTAGAATTAAGGTTACATGTCGTATCATTATAATAATTATTATCAATCCTTTAGTTGTTTACTGACTGTTGTAAGTTTGGTGAACATTCTTTAAAAGTTAGACCTTCATTCCTTCTGACCGAAATACAAACGAGGTAATTTCTGCGATGCGTTGGTGAAAAAAGGACAATTCCCCAATACAAGTCGAGTTTCCAAAAGCGAGTTTACATGTTTTCAACACGAAAATGGTGCTGTACTACTCGAGAGAATTTGTAAAATAATTGTCGTATTTCCAAATTTCAATTTCTTGAATAGTGACTTTTCAAAACCTTTTGTAGATTGAGTTTTAAAGATTCACAAGTAAAGCCCGGATCGCACAAACGTGCGACATTATTGAATCCTGTAAAGTAAGTTCTTCCTCTCTCACACACCAAAGACCACCGCACACTGGTCAGCTGATTTTTTTATTTGTTTCGCTCAATACAACTTCGTGTTTCTATTTCATCTTGTGCCGAACATGTAGGATGTAGTAATGGAAACCTATCGTATTTCTGTATGTTTGTAAGTATAACCACGCCTTTTACTACGTTATAAGATGTTATTTTTACAGTGATTCACCGTATTTATTCCGTATCTCATAAATAGTCATTATCAGATAATTTAATCAATATTCTCACAGCTTAGGTTGGAAATTCCGCTATCTTTTTATCCGCGCATCGCAAAAATCTCGTATAAATTCAGTTAATCTCATGAAGGAATCTCAAAAGTATCTCCAGCTTGTGAATTTGGTGGTCTCATCTCTCAAATATATTTTTCTATTGAATTTTGTTGTGTTCGAGGTTTAAGGCTTGAAAATATTGTTGTGATAGAATAATTTATTATTGTGTGTGAATGAAATGAAAGATTCTATAATCATATTATTTTTTCTATTTCCAAAGTTCCTTTTTATATTCTTAATGCAATTTCTGTGATAACTCTTCAGTTTTATGAAAGACCTTCTATTAATATTGTTGTTTTTTGTAGAGTTTTTGATGTTGTTCGTTCTTTCCTAGTCGAATGTTGTATAATATGATTAGAACTATCTTGTAGGCTATAATCCAATTATATTGATGTTACTTTTAAAGTGATTATTATATGGCTTTAATACATGGTGTGCTTGGAAATATATATCACAATTGGGTTCTATATTAATGTATTTTCTCCAACTTTTAACATTAAGCTTGTACTTTTACATTCTTGACAATAAAACTCGTTTGACCTGATCTTTGATTAGTTTTTCCAATTCTAATCAATTCTTGATTCAATACATCTTACTAAATTATATAACTGAATATTTATTTGAATTTCTCTGTAAATTTACGTAGTGTGCAGTTTTTTGTTACTGTTATAATGTATTAAAATTAGCATAGGCTAATTACTTGAGAACTATTAATATTAATATGTTTTGTTGTTGAAATTGAAATGTCTAGTTATTCAATGCAGAATTGATTGGAATCATTAATGGTATTAATTTAATGGCCAAGGTGAGTAATTTAAATAGAATAATTTAAAATGACCAATCATAACTATTTCTTAATTCTTATATTATATAATTCTAAAGAACAAGTTTATGTAATTGAATCGGTTCAATCCCATTGTATGAAATGATGATCGATTTTCTTCTTATTTCCTCAATTGATTTGCAGATTCAACTGAATTTGTACGTTGTGTGGATTGATGCCCAACTTAATATTGTCTATATTATCCCCAAACTACAGCTGCTGTATTAGAGTGTAACATAATACTGAAATTACAGTATTATCTTTTGAATCAGAATAGGTATTTTTCACACACTCAATAAAAATCATTCTGGTCAGGTTGACTTAGAGTTCTGGGGCGTTACAACCTTCAGTCTACTATTATAGAACTGCCTGGTCGTGGGTTCGAATCTCTCTAGAGGTATAAACATTTAACCATCTCATCAATCACCCACACTCTCTATATCACCCACAAAAATGCTTATGTGGACATCATTCGCAATTTATAAAAAATCAAGTTCCCATTTGCCTGGAAGAAGTTTGAACGATAATCAAAATTGTAGATCACAACTATTTAATCCTACTCTACAGGTCATGAGTTCTCATAGTAAAAAATGTTAATTCGCAGTCAAAACACTGCGGAATTTTTCATGTGTTGTTTCAGTTTGAATATATCAATAATTATTGTGATAGTTGATAGATCTATGTTCACCTTGTTATTAGGCCTACCAATGTATAATAAATCAAGAATTAATCAAAATACCCTTAAAAACTTCGAAATAAGTTGCAAGAACTTGATTTGAAAATGACTTGAAAGTTCGTAACTAGTTGTGAGAAAAATTCAAATTATTTTTAAGTTTTAAATGTTACTTTGATTGATTATTGATTTACTTGATCAACCATATTTATTCATCCAAATTGATATCCAATTCACATTCCATTGTGAACGGTAAATATGGTATATTGTTATCCAATTCTAGATTTCAAGTCACTTTGAGTTGTGTGGTAGAGAGGACTAATAGTCCTAACTCCGCCCTTAATAAAGGTATTCAATTAATCAATACCTTTATTGCATATTTTCTTTCTTCTTTTTTTAGTATTTTTAATACCATGAAAACTATTGATATGAAACTTGAACAATTTGTCATGTTTTGTGATGGGAATTGCAGGACATTGAAGATCTGTTCACCGAGTTCAAAGGTCACAATGAAAGTAAGAATATATTCAAAGCAGCGAGGACACCAGCCGTGTTCTTCGCAATCGCTGTCATCACCTACATCCTGTCGGGAGTGTTCGGCCTCATCGCCATGTACACCCTGGCCAATGTCTGCAATCTGGTCATGGGAATGGCACTTCTAACGCTTATCATGTGGTCCTATGTCAGGTAAGTCCTTGACCCACATTCAACAAATTCAATTCAATTGCGTTGATAAATGGAATTCATTCGTCATACACATTCATTTATCTAATGACAAACATACATGGTGGAAGAAAGAGCATACCCATAGTATTTCTAACACGGTTTTTATTCATTCATTCATTTTTTTGAGACAATGCAATACTTTATGGGTAAAAAACAGACAGAACGTCCAAAACGTCTCATTTTCCAATTATAATTGAATATTCTAAACTAAGGTTATGTCCACCAAATTCACTTTCATTACTCGCAAATTTCCACTCTTAATAATATAGTCGAAATTTGTGGGTTGAATCCAAATTTCTGTTCCAGCCAAAGGGGTTTCACTCCAAGAAATAATCCGGAATTATTGTTGAACTTTCTTGAATATAATTTTTATACTAATTTTCAACAAGTACTGAATTATGAATTATTGCTCTCAACAATTATCCATTGAATACTGAGAAAAATGAAATAAAAGTAGACATATAATACTAAAAATTAATTTATGATACTTGAAATTTATTCTTTGCTGGAATATTTCATATTTTGCCGGTTTAATCAATTATATTCAGTATTTGCAACTGTATAGAGGTTGCTCAGTAGAGGTACTGGCGTAATCCATAACCATCTATCATTTCTCAAAAATGATAGATGGTTATGCGTAATCTCAGAAGGGCGAGCACAACATTTCTTTGGTGCTTGCGAGCATTTAAGATGAACCTATTCGCCAAATTTCAATATTTCCTGCCGATTAGTTCTCGAAAAATCTGAGAACGCAGAAAATTATTAGAAAAACACAAATATTGGGCTCATCCTTATAAAGTTCCAAAAATCCGTTCTTAGTGCGAGTCTAAAGGTCCAACTTAACATACCTGCTAAATTTGACCGCATTCGATTTCAGTGGTTTTTTATTTGAATCAGTCAGTTTTAGTGCCATTTCACCTTTGTAGATCTACTTGAAAATCTACTTGATGTTCCAATACTTGTTCAAATAGGATTCTCAAAATCTCAATCTTTATTTTTCAATTTCAATCTTCTGTACTTATAATCCATGTATTCTTATAACATAAATACATCATCGTCCCACAAGATTACTTTGTAATGAGATTTGTTTTTGTTCACAGGTATAGTGGTGAAATGCGTGAAGTAGGAGTTTCTATCGATGAGGTAGCAAATCTCATTTGGGAAAACGTAAGTTTTATTCAAATTTTATAATCTACACTTTCCAATTTATTATTTCAAATGCAGACCCCCGTCAACCTATTTTCCAGTTTATTTTGTAACCACCGTAAAAATTGAAGATTTCATTCTGGTTTTATTGGATTTATGAGCGAAGTTTTAAAAAATTATTTTATTACCGAAATAAACTACCAAAGTCCAAAGATCTTTAAACTTTTTGAACATTTGCAAATGAGTCTAAATTTTCTTCCATTTTCAAAGTAACAGGAATAAAAATTTTATAAGAAGAAACAATTATTAATTCCCAGATACCCTTACACTAGACAAACCTTGTACCTTGTTTTGCATCAAACCTTGTACCTGGTGTACTTGTATTTGTTGTACTTCTGCCTCATGTATCTTATGTACTTTTACCTGATGTACTTCTACTTGAAGTACTTGTACTTGATAATAATGCATGTACCTTTCGCTTTCCACCTGACTTAAATTCCATAAAATCTTAACGAGGCCTTATTCCTCGATGTACTTTTTAATATTGGGTATTTGCACTGGAATATACTATAGTGAAATAATAATTAATCCGAATTTCCAATGTTGAATAGAACAAAGGAATTATATAGTCTATATTGAATTTTTGACTTTTCAGTTTATGAAGCCGGGCTATCAGGTGTTTGTGGAGAAAAGTTTGGAGCACGCGACCAGAGAAGCAGTGAATGCCACCCTGGGCGGCAACGTCACTTTGAGCGGCAACACCACTATGAGCAATGGCAAATTGAAGCACTCATGATAGCCAACATAATGTTTTGTACAGTTTCATGTTGTCACTTCTGTAAAATATGTTAACGATTTGTTGAATTTGTTGTTGAGGCTCTCTATCATTATTTTTAAGGGATTTGTACAAAAATTTGGTCAATTTTTGAAGTTTGTGAGTGAGAGTTGACAACATAATGTTGTTTTCAGTGCCTGAATTTGTGTAGATCCTATCAGTATCGATCTTCCAATGTTCTCAATAAAGTTAACCATTATATGAACGTGTATTTTATGTAAGCAAATTTTATTGAACAAGATTTTTACTTATCACTGAATCTTCAATATTCATAGCAGTCCTCACTAGGTGTAATCATTGTAGTGTCATAATAATTAATTAATTAATTTTTTTCAATATTTTTTTCTCCAATTAATTATTACTTTTGATAATCACGTTAAATTTGAAGAATAGTTCATTTTTAAACAGCTACAATAATAAAACACCAAATAACTTTTAAACAAGATGAATTTTTGTTGTTGAAATTATAATTTGATTGTAAACATATTCATGCTATTCATGATAGGAAACCTATTAATTTTTTTTAAATTCTATTATTCAAGTCTCACGCTCAATTGATTTCATTGTTAAATAATATTTCTTGTATTAATTCTCTTGAAATGTGTTATTATTGTATTTTGTTTCATTATTGTTCAGTATTTTACTTTTCTTGGTGTTTTCTCACTTTCAAACTTTTTAATTATATAGAGCCAGCCACAGAATATATTTTATGGTTTGTTATATTCATGTTCTTATATGTTTTTAAGTTCGAAGTACAGGATAAGAACATTTGTTCTATAGGAATGTACATTGTACAGCAATTTGATAAATAATTACATTATTTGTAAATTATGAGTGCCATGTCAATTTAAATTAGTCATCTTATGAATGTGTCAACATTTCTGTACATTTATATTAGTGCCTTGAAGCCTTGATAACAATCTCACATTTTATGTTGTTTTTAAACTATTATCAATAATATTGAATAAAACAGGTTAAATAATCGAGAGATTCTAAATTTGGTAAATTTTTGTATGTCAAACAGCAATAATGTAATTCATCAAGTTCCCTTTAATATACCATGTAATTCTATCGTAAGAATTTTTCAAATTTAATCAGGAACGTTTTTGTATTAGAAAAAACATGTTTACAATAGAAAGATGTGATAAATCTGTTGCCAAACATATCTTTTCTGTAGAGTGTTGATGGTGTTTGGAGATTAAAAACCGTATTTTTATATTTAAAAATTCCTTTTTTCCAACAATACAGTAGCGTAGTTATTGCCAAGTATTATCGAGCTTATTTCTATCGAAAAATTAACATGGATCGAAAAAAGGTTGTCTTGCTCAATGCTCATGTCTGCGTAACTGTACCTGACCAGCTGACAAGAAAATAGAGTTGAATATACTTTTTCTACAACTGCGCGTAAAACAAGATTTTACGAGCTGAATTCTCCTCGTAAAGAAGCCCATTTCTGAGGAGAATCTTCATTACGCTCGCTAGCCATCTGCGCATGCGCAGTAGAATTACTTTACGCTCGCTAAGCAACTGCGCATGAGCATTAGAGTTACTTTACGCTCGCTAATCAGCTGATCATGGCTCGCCAAAAATTAGGTCAGGTGGAGTCATAACAAAGCCTAACAAAAGTCGACAATGTTTGATTGTAACTGTACCGGTAATTACACAAGAGTAATTTAATAGTTCGCAGTATTTGAGGACTGAAAAAACTGTAGATTAACAGGTTCGTGCAGTTGTAGAAAAAATATTGTATGTAATTCGCGCGTAATGCTTCTTTATCGCTCTTGCAAAACTGTTTTGCGCGAGCGATAAAGTCGCGCATTACGCTCTTAATACATAAATAGCTATTTTGAGTGGTTGTGAAGGTGATACCGTAGTTATCCATATTATAGAAGTAGTAGTTATACCACTTACAGAATACGTGTATTCCAGTAACCGCGACGTAGGCCGACTGTAATAAACTGCTGAATTGGCAGCTGCCGCTACCACTAGATAAGAATGGATTAAAGTAGTCCAATGGAAACTGGCACATCAGATACGTTGACAGTTCGTCAGGTGTAGCCTATTTCAGCATGTGCCCCGTCCCTTCCCGTTGACTTACATGGTTTGACGCGTCGAGTCGGCTAAAAACAGCCTTGTTTGCAACTACCCGCTGTAGGCCTACCCTCCAGCAATGGAGTTGGAAGTCTTAAAAACCACATGGTTGTGTAGCGAAAAAATACCTCTAATGCCCGGTTTTTCGAAGCACACTCAAATTTGAGTGATCCTCAAGTTCACATTCAACACTTTATATTTTCTATACTTAGCATAGAAAATGTCAGCTGCTCTATCATAATTTGAGGGTCCCTCAAATTTGAGTGTGCTTGGAAAAACCGGGCATCAAGGTACAATTCTCAAGCGGCAGCTCAAGCCGCGCGGCTTTATATGCGCTGCTGGAGCTTCCCGGCTTTAGCTGCGCTGCTCTAGCCATCAAAAGTCTATTCACATAACTATATTATAAATGTTCACTATTTTATTAGGGCTACTAATGTAATTATAATAAATCAATAGACATTCGCCCTTTTCATTTCATTTTCAAGTGAATTTCACTATTTTATTGATTCATTATTTATTAGTAGCTCTAATAGCATAGTGAACATTTATAATATAGTTATGTGAGAGTTGTGATGGCTAGAGCCGGACAGCTCCAACAGCGCAGTTAGAGCCGCGGCAGCTCGAGCTTTCGCTTGGGAATCTTACCTTATTATCGTGTTATACGCCTTATACATTTATTATTTTTGTGTGTATCGATAAACCATACGGGCAAAAAATGAAATTTGAAATGAAAAATATGAAATTTGGCAGGCTTAAGGCTCAGCTGTAGAGACGCCATGATGGATGTTTATCCCCATAAGCGCAACTTGAACCCATATAACTCCTACAATTTTCATAGGAAAGTTACAGTCGATATCTCATTTTAAAGGTCTATTCATCCTCTAACAGATTTGCTTTTCAAAAAATGCACATGATTTTTTTCAAATTAATTACTGTAAGGACATATACTTCGCCATTTTTTCCTGAAGTTTAGGATGAAGATATAAAAAATTTAAAAAACACGATCGATCCGTCCAGTTTTTCTCCAATACAGTGATTTTTTTCAAAAAGATTCGTTCATAAATGGGGGTTTTAAATGGATTCTCCCTAAGCAATGTTTTGCGATTCGGTTGCTGTTCATATCACTAGAATATCAACATTTCTAGAGACAGTACCTTGACAGAAGACTCAGGCACGCACCAGGACCTACACGCGCCGCGCAGGCGAACAGGTAGCTGAATTTTGACTCAATGGAATGCTTCAGACGAAACATTCGTTTCTTTGGGTTATTCACAATGAAAAGAAGAGAGGTCTGGACTGAACAACGTTGAAATGTTGACCAAATAAATGCATATTTTCGTCTCTTCGAAAGTAATATAACTTAGTCTAGCTTCAGTTGGAGAAATTATGAACTTCAGAGCTCCTTCCTCACGTTCAAATATGATATAAATCTCATCTCAAATTTCTCAAAGTTTTTTTTTAAGTACAATGTTTTTTTCATGTCGCCTATATTTCCTGTAGTTACATACCATTTACGTAGAAATAAGCATAAACGGCGCCTCAACCCATTTGAATAAATGAAGCAAGGCACATGCTAGAGTAGAGACAGCGGTGGCTGCAGACTCTGCAGCTTTGCAACTGCGCACTAACAAGTGGCAGCCAAGTGATATTTAATGATTTGGGAAGCCTATGGAATGATTCTCAAAACTGTACTAAATGCTTGAAAGTTATTTATAAAAATTAGAATATTTGCTAAAACACATTACACACTAAGGACCCTTGATAAAACACATCAACAAATAATATTAAATACATGCAGAAAACTCATAAGAGAACAATGGAAAACAAAAATAATGTACCGATGATACGAGTACATGATAAGAAACTTGATTTTAGAATCGAGTTTCTACTGTACTCTGTGTTTTCGGATCAACCCTTCAAAATTCAAGATTTTCCAATTATCACTTTCGGATCATTTTTTCAAGTGAGAAACCTTCGGCTGAAAAAGAAATTTGGACTTTTAACCAAGAATTTTGACTATATTTAAATGAAAATTTTGTTGAAAATACTAAGGGTAATACTATGTCTGTTCTTTCTTACCAATGTGTTTTTGCCAATAGATTAATAAATAAATAAATAATTGATTGATTCTTTCTATTTATTTGATCCTTGTTTATTACTTGACTGAAGAGAGAATATTGCAATAGTTCAATAATATTGTAATCTAATATAATTATCAAAGACAAAAGTGAATAATGTGCTTGATGAATTACGAAATACTATTATCCAAATACAGGAATACAGTATAATTTAGGAGGTGGTTGCTTCATAAGGTTTTGGAAGGCCGCTAATTCCATATGATGGTTTGCTGGTTTGTATTGCGAAATGAATTGGGATGGATGCATTTACGGGAGTTTTTCGTTAAAACTACCACATTTAAAAACTACTTCATTAATGAGCCCTTTAAAATTCAATTAGTTATGGGTGAGGCAAACTTGTTTTGGAGAGAAGGACTAGCCTACACTTCTTGACATAGACACGATTTCTATTGTTCAATTTCTTATTCATACTTTTTCAGTCGACCCATTTCGCTCTCCTACTATCCCGAATGAACGCTCTCACTCCACTCACTCACACACATACCAGAGACACTGTACTCTTTCTAGTCTCTCACCAAAATGGAATTAGTTCGATTGGAGCTCGCCAGATTTTTTTTCCAACATTTCGGAAATTCATCGTCTATACACCCGACCCTTAAGTAAGTATGAAGTGTCAAAAATGGTAATTTAGTAAATGGTTGTGTGGAAGAAGGGAGCGCGACAAACTGGTTAAGAAAGAAAGGGTAGCGATGAAGTGATGAGGCGGTGTAGTCTGAGCATAGTAACAATATTGAGAGAAGGACAAGGATAAAGCGAGATGAATAATTAAAACAATTGAAATATGGATGTAATAAACAGGTATAGTCTGTCCAAGCAAAGTAGAGCCTCTGGCAAGATGGGAAAATGACTCCACCATTCCAGCTTGGTCAATATTTGCCCAAGAATTTTAAATGTGGTCTTAATAGCAGATAAAATTGATAATTTTTTAACAAATAATGACCGAGCTTGAGCTCATTCTCCCATCTTGACGGAAGGTCTTCTTTGCTGAGACAGACTATAATCATATAATTGCAGTATTAAAAAACAAGTTTCATAGTCCAGATAAATCACAAAAAATTGGAATAGTCAAACTGAACAAAATCAAAATAGTTTGAGAAATGAATACTACAAACACATTGTAGTATTACACATTGTAGTACACATTGTTGTACAAACACATTGTTTTTTGTCAATGGCTCAACAGCCCATGAAGGGCCTAGGCCTACCAGCTCCAGTAGGTTGCCAGTTTATTATTAGGATTACATTATCAAGTCATTTGTGATGAAATTGAAAGTACGATTACGATAATATAATTGAAAAATTATTAAAAATAATATCGACTTTTCAAAAACAATCGGTTAGCATTATTCAAAATGACACTGATTGTAATATTATTGCAACAAATATAATCAACTTGACTAAAACAAGGTCAACTGAAACATGCATTTAGATAATTAATTGGAAGTATTCAATTGATGTACTCAATTAGTTCATCATAAACAAGATGAACTATTCAACAGAAGACATGATTGAAAACTACAATCTTACAGAGGAATATGTAGTAAAATAAATGTGACCGAACAATGACAGTGAAATGAGATCAAAATTTTCTGCCAAAGGGCTGTTTATAGGCTTCGAACATGTCGTTGCCCATGGAGGCCATGGGGCTGATGATATTGGGCGCCATACTGCCAGACATTGGAGGTTGACCATAGGAGACATTGGATGACATGGGAGCCTGCCTAACCATTAAATCGGAAGCTATCCATCTGTAATTTAATAGAAATAGAAAATTATTAGTAGGTAACGAAAGAAAAACAACACCATTCCATACAAGAAATCAATCAGTTAAAATTAAAATACAGTACTTTGTTGGAATATCAAATGCAAGCAACATTTATATCTACCAACACTAGACAATCCCTATGTTCAAACTTGTGCGATTAGAGCATGCTGCACTTATTTATGCTCAATTATTAACAGCTTGCTTGAAAGGCACACAAAACCAAGAATTGTAACTGTGTGTCTTCTCGGCTTGCGCAAACTATACCCAACACATGTCTTGGTGAAGAGAGAAAGTCAGCTTGGAGCTGAACTTTGTATAAGCTCGGAGAATAGTTTCAAATAGAAATGAATTTATCAAGAGTAGACATAATCTGTCGCCTTTATAAAAAAACGCAAAGAACAACAAGCACAAAATCTAACAAAATAAACTATGCATCTCATTGTGTACGTTATTTTTCCATTCAATTGGCATGGATTAATTTAATTACTACAGTAATTTGCAAAATAAAGCATACTATGACCTTGTTTACATTATTAGCGGCAATCTAATATTGGTGAAAGCTTTTCAACTTGTTACCACCTTCTTGTCTAGATTGTATTACATTTATAAATTTGTTGGAAATGTTGAAGAATGGTTTCAATCGTGTAGATTGAATGAAAAATTTTGTGTTTGATTATTGATTCATTCTCAGCCGTCTCCCTTCTAGATAGAAATAAAAATAGATCCATATAATATCATCAATACAGATTGAATAATATAAAATTTTATTTGTACCCGCAACCACATAGTTTTTTCCTTCATTTTTAGTAAAAAATAATGAAAGCGTATCTGCGTATGGATACTTCAACTCACGCTATAAACATCTCAGAAGCAGCATAATTATTTCACAAAATAAGGCGAATAACTTCGGTTTTAGCAATGTAAATCTACTAACCTTGGTTTTTAGAACTTCATACCTATAATATCATAAGAATTCGTATTATTTCAATTTTTTATTCATGTATTTCTATATCATTTAGATGATTTGAATTTTCAGACGTTGTCACTACCCCTCACCCCTCCATGTACAGAAAGACAAAACTTTTTACACTATTCTCTTCATTATTTAATAGTACATTTGATATATTTATAATAAAAATTGGAAATTACACCACCTTAGTACGGTATTTCTTAATGGGTAATGTGTTTTATTTTGTGTTGAGGGTAAGGGTTGGTCTCTTTGTTTATTACTTTGGAATACGCACCTGTCATTAGTGGTCACGGTTCGAGACCATGAGGCGGCGGCCGGGTCCAAGTTCCGATCACCGCCGCCCCCCCCACGACGACTGGCCCCCTGCAATAACTCCCGCGCCGCCCCTGTACACCGCTCCACCATTCATCACGCCCCCGCTGAGCCAGCTGCTCGATCCGCCGCCTCTCTCTCTGTTCCTGTCTTCATCACCTAATGAAACACAAATAGAAGTCAATTGCAATTCGATCATTCACAATTTTATATTGAATTCAACTAAATTAAATTTAAACTTCTAAGGTTCACATGCACCATCTCCGCTTAGATTTATTAATCAATGATATCAACATGACACCATCTCCTCCTAATTTATTCTTATCCAACTTCTGAATAAAGCTACAGCCGTATTTATTATAATGTGTATAGTTTTATTCAGCTAATGGTTCAAACTATAGAGACTGTATAATCATAGTGTGGCCATTGGAATGAAACGCTCCTTAACATTATTATGCTGAGATAGAATATTTTCCCGCCAGCCGCCATAGATTTTCCAAACTTTCAAACTCTGTTGAGATTTAGCAGTAATATTTGGAAGATTAGATCATTTGTCAAAAGTTTTTCAAGAGGAACGACATTGAAAATCAATTCTCCAAAATTGAAAATGGTCTCTCTACTTCTAGTATTTTTTGAATTATTTAATTCTATTGAAAATAGCACTGGCAAAGCGGCCCAGGCATAGTTGAGGTTAGAAATTTTTCACTTAAACCTAACAGATGATTGACGTGTCTTTTCAATGTAAATCTTATGCAAGGAGGTTCCTCCTTGATCTTATGAGACTTGGCAAAAGTATGGCGGATTTCACCGAGTAGTATTTTACCGTTTTACGAATAGTAGATCTGTAGATTATAGATAAAATATTATTTATTCATTATGCATTATACTCTGATTTACTATTCCATTGGTATTGTCACACTTTCACACATAATGTATATTTTCGCCACACTGCATTGAATGCAGCTGATTTCCGGTCCTCAAGGAGACTGGAAAGGCTTCATTTGCGGACGACAATCGTACTAGTTTCGAAAGAGAGTCTTTCCGAGCTAGTGTACGGAAAGAAGTCACGTGACCTACGAATAGTTACCTAGACGCTAGATCAGGTGCCAATGCCATTTTCCGTCGAGCCTCTACAACCTAATAAGATTCAAAACGCAGAAATCGACGCAAGCAATTTCAAATCAACTTTTTCTTAATGATTGTCCAGGTAAGGCTCGAATTGTGGTAAAAATTATCGCACGTGACTCACACATAGTAGTACATTACGCTACTAGACTAGGAAGTAAGTGTTTGCGATATGAGGATAGTTTCCCGGGCGAGGCTTGCCCTGAAAAAAGCCATTACGCTACTACCCTCGAAAGAAACTTTCTTTCGATGCGCGGACAAGAGGTAGATGAAAACTTTCCAATCTACTTAGGGACCGGAAAACGGCTTCTTTCTGTGAAGTGTGGCGAAAAGATGTTCATAGTATTCGGATAATTTGCAGGCTCGGCAAGCTTCGCCTGGGAAACTATCCTCATAACGTAAACAAAATATTTCTGTGCTTGTAGCGTAATATACTATTGCGAACATTGGGGAAACGTTTGATGACAATTTTCAAGTATTAATTTCAACTATAAAGCCTGACATTCTCATTGTACTCATTTTGATCCCAAGAAAAAAATTTGCTCCAGGATATCAGAAATTAATTGTAAGATCTCATTACCATCTTCCAGACAGAAAAGAAATAATACCAGAAGATAACGACCTAGATAACTAATACCTAGAGACCTGACTTTGCTTTAGCACATTTTTGTCCGAATCTATTATCAAACAATAGAGCCGGGGACACATATTATACAATAGGTAGATGAATATCGTCATAGTGATTCAACAGGCGTAGTCGATGTCAGTTGCAACAAGCTAGTCTAGTCCAGTCTAGTAATAGTCAACAACAAGCCTAGTCAGTTGAGTCAAACAGTGTTATAGTGTAAGAGTGTCTATGGTAGCCATTACCTTTACCGCCGGTGTCATAGCGATGATCTTCATTCGACGAGCGATAGTCATCGCGCGACCAAGGGCTGGGCCGTGACGGCGCCACTAGCCGCGAATCGCCGCCGCTCGACGATGCCGAGCGATAGTCGTGAGTGTCTCCACGCGTGCTCGAGCGATAGTCGTGCGTGTCACCGCGTGTGGACGAGCGATAGTCGTGCGTTTCACCGCGCGTGGACGAGCGAAAGTCGTGCGTTTCACCGCGCGTGGACGAGCGATAGTCGTCGTGATAGCGACTAGAGCAGCCAACGGTAGGGGTGGGTTGGGTGAGCAGATTGTAGCTGCTGCGGTGCGATTCGGTGCGACGCGGCTCTTTCGCTGATCGCAGATTGCTGCTGCCGCTCCGTTTGCCGTCGTATGACTCCGTCCGTTGCCACTCCGTATGACTGTCGTGTGCATAGATATCGTCCGCCATGCGTTTTGTGCCACGACGCTCCTCTTCTAGTTTGCGCAGAGTGCTACAATCCAAGGCCATCAATTAGTTGCAATAGTAAGCTTGGGTCTCAACCAAAAGAGGTCGATTTTCAGTAAAGTCGACTTGATCGAGAATATACGTCGATCAAGTAGATAGTAGAGAGGCTGATGGATTAGTAAAAATAGCAAAAACAGAAACTATATAAATTGTTAACTGTTTGTAATAGCCAGGTAATAAAGGAACAAAACATTTTTTCTTGAAATTAATAATTATCTTATACCCAATTCACATGTAAAAAGTTTGTTTATTAAATTTCATCTCAAGTGATCGTAAAAATTCTATAGTGTATTTATTAATATTTGGTATCAATATACGAGCATAGGTATGATTTTTGTTGAAGCATTAAATTATATGTTCAAGCCAAGAACTGTCAATAAAGATTGTAATAAAAAATAGAATTCATAAGCTTACTTCAACTGTTGCTGCTCCAATTCTTCCCTCTCTCGCTGTAGGCGCTCCATCTCTAGTTTCTGTCTCTCCCGCTCCATTCGCAGCAGCTCTGCTCGATCCTGTTCTATTTTCTCTTTTTCTCTCTTCAACAGCATTCGCTCTCTCTCCAGGCGTGCGGCCTCCTCCTTCATTTCATTTCGCTTCTGTGCCTCCAACCGTTTCCGGCGCTCTTCGTCTCTCGAGTCTCTTGTTCTTTCTCTCGATCGCAGCCTCTCTTTCTCTTCCTGTTAGCAAAAACAAAACTATGGTTATACCAAGCGATCAAAGTATCGTTATTCCATATCGAGCCAATATCAAAACCGCGATATTCCAAGTATTTAGAATTTCGGTACGGATCTTACAGCAGAGAGTTTTAATTAAATTTTATCCACAAAAGCTTATTCAATATGTAAGTATGACGACTTTCACACTTCATTAATGGCTAACTGAAGTGAAATTTGAATATATATTCAAGATCAGATTTCAATCAATACGAAGTGGATTTTCATCTTCAATTATTAGTGGTTTACCGAAGCTGGAAATGAAAATGAAACGCATTATAACAAACACTACTGTATTGTATAAATAATAATAATTTGTGGTTCACTTTCTTCTTTTATTGATGCACGAGTACAGAGAAATAACTATACTTTGCAAAGAAAATCATTAAGCAGCTCTAGAAATGATTTTCATGGCTCTCAGACTACTGAATATTAAAAAGAAAATGAAAAATCAAATATATTTTTTTCATCAATAATCTATGTTAAATTAGATGGAATGTCAAAATTTCTCTTGAATTTCTAATGCAGGATAACTGAAAGAATAAGAATAATTTGGACTGGGTACTCAAGTATTACGAAGGTTATGGTTATTAATGACATGGGGGCTCAAAAATGGGGTTTCAAGAGAAACGATTTTACAATCAAATTAATTTTTGATAGCCGTAACTTTTTAATAGAATAAGTTAAATCATCTATTAATAGTTATTATTACATATATTTAAATCTGATCTGAAAAGAAAAGCATTTTCGGACATATTTTCACAGGAGTTTAATCATTTATTTTATTACTTTATTATTATCATTAATAATTTATTAATTAACTATCGAAATTTTATCAATTTGAATGGTATAGTCTGTCCAAGTAAAGAAGAACCTCTGACAAGATGGAAAAATGACTCCAGCTTGGTCAATATTTGTTCAAGAATGACAAATGTGGTCTTAATAGTAGATCAAATTGTTTCCTACAATTCGAGATCAAATTGATAATTTTTGAACCAATATTGGCTTGAGTCTTTTTCCCATCTTGCCAGAGGCTCTTCTTTGCTTGGTCAGACTACATAAGGAATCAGCGTCAGAAGTCTGTGAGATTCCCCCTGCATCACACCTTATCAATATAAGTTTTATTGTGGCTTTAAATTTCAAAGTTTATTTTATACTTTCAATCAAATCTTGTGAGAAATTTGTGCATTGATTCATTCGGTTTCTCACCCTATCACTCTAAATTCAATATTTTTCTCGACCAAAATTATTGCTGTGCTAGTACATAACCCCGTTTCGGACTAATTATTCATCAAAATTTGGTAAAAGACGCCTTGAACTAATGTTGTCGGTGTTTTCAACCAAGAAGTGTTCTAATTTTCATCAAATAAATAAATAATGGTCTTAATGGAACCGGCCTTGATCTTGGACAAGCTGAACACTTGGCGCGACGACCGCTGTTGTGACGAACTGTGATGATCGCGCCAACCTTGCAATGAGTGACTGTCGCTGCTCCTCTCTTTCCATCTTTTCGCCGCATCCCTAGTCTTCTTCTCCTCATTCTTCTTCTTTTCCTCGTTTCCAGGCTCACCACCACCAACACCACCGTACACCTTTGGCTCCTGTTCGCCTTCAACAAATTGTTTTTCTATTAATTTGAAAATTTGAACTGGTTATATTGTAGAACCTTTGAAAATTGAAAAATTTTATAAATTTGCAATAAACAAATCGTTTACGGTTGCTCAGTTGCTCATAAACAAGGGATTATTACTTACATTAGAAAATTTCTTATAGACTATTCCTGCAAAGCTGCCAAATGATAAATTCTGAATTTAACTACGTCACACCACAGACTAAAACTCTATGAAAAAATGTATAGCACTACTATATACTTTATATTTTGATCTTATATTATAATCTCATGACTATTTGATCCAGTGCGCCCATGAACCTCCTTGAGTGCGCCATTCAGAACATTCTGGATTTACCGCCATTTTTATAGTTTTTTTTTCAAAACGGAAGAAAGTATAGTAACTTTGGGATGAATCTACAGTGATGACACATTCAAGAAGATACAAAATATGTATCCGTTCAAACAATTGAATAGAAAGGTCTTGTATTTTGAGTCTTGTTATAGATCAGGTAACTTATGTAAGTAACGTATGGATAATTGTTCAAGTTGAGCCGCTTGTATCAATAGTGTTACAAAAATGATTATTTTTCATCAATAATGGACCCATACCTTCCAATTGGATTGTTTCATTTGATAAATATATAATCTTGAATGTATCACCTTCAAAGTGATTGAACAGTGTACAAACAACTTCACTAATTTCCCTAAAACTGCCTCCTCAGTTCAATTTTCTGTAAAGAACAAACCCATGATGATACACATGTATCGCATGAAACAATCGAGTTGACGATATTCAATCATTATTGAAACATTTGCATGCTTACGATTTTTTATTCAATACCTGCATTATTTTGACTGTGTATCTTATTCAAAGGGAATTGAGCCATAAACACACAGCTTCAATAGAATACATTGCAATTATATACAAATACATATCATGTCATTGTTTTTTAATTTTTAAATAATAATAACAGTACCCTTTTTCAATAATTTTTTAGTGCATTAAATGTTTCGACTATTTAAATAATAGTACTGTGATTATTATTTAAAATGAGAAAACAGTGATAAAAGTAGCCCTGAGATAAAAGAAACAATATCATGTCATGTACTTTTGGTGGATGTAGATATTGAACAGAAAGGTTTGAATTGAATTCGAAGAAACTGGAGTTCCGTATAACACTTTCTTTTGTAAGGATGAAATGAATCACTCACCTGTGCCAGGAGGACAAAGTTTTCCTTCTTTGTTTTCCTTTCTGTATGAAAAGGACGAACTCTTTTCATCTTTCTTTGTGCTTTCTGGTCGTGACATTTCAGTTTTATTTGCTGAGCAAGATGTCTCCCCTGTTGCCTGGAAAAATCCAAATTCATCAATTCAATATCAAACAATTAAACTTTGAATAATATTCGAATACTACGAAAATGGAACATAATATACTACATGAAAGTAAAATTTTAACATTATTCATAAACTTCATTTTCAATCATATTTTTGCAGTAGAATATCCAGTTTTGTAGATTTGTAGCCAATTTTCATATGAATGTAGGACACAGCAACCAATAAATATACAATAATTAATTATCAACAGTAATAAATCACGCACACTCACTAATTGAACACAATCACTTGACAACTAAGAGATTGCTAATAATAATAATAAAGTTCCAACTACTGTATCTATAATACCACATTAGACTAACAATTTGTATGGATGATAGAACAAATAGAATCATCTTAGCTATCTATATAACCACCAACAAATTGATCTATTATAAAGAGATGAATATTTATATTGTATTGTATCTGAAGGGACGTATTCAAGGATCAAAGGACTGACTCTGATAACTGGACTTAGCCAATTCAGGAAACATCTCCATACAATTGTGCTCAGAAATGAAAGCAAGATGTGTAGGCTTTGCAATCAGTCTGAAGAGACTGCCAAACATATCATACTGGATTGTGAGAAGGTAGCAGCAAAGAGAAGGGCTCTTGTTTAGCTGCAAGAAACCAGGTCATGAATGGGACGTTAGTGTAGGAAAAGATCTCCTGGACCGATTTTAGGACACAGGTATCGTATAGGTTTGCCCAACTAGCGTACTTGGGTCACAACACACTATAAGCTTTGGTTGACATGTGAGGATCTTTGATGATGAATCCATCCTTTCAGATACAATACAATTGCCTCTTAGACACTTGGCCGCTATTGACTCAGCCTCTGGACTCACATTTGAGCCTGGAGTTTCACCCATCCTTGGTTTCTTGTTTTTTTTCTTTTTACCCCTTTTAAACTTTGCAGGGTCGAAAGCTTCACCTCTCTCAAGAAGTTTTGCCTGAATGGCCGCCTTCCTTTGAGCAGTGGTGAGATTTGGTCTTTTCACTGGCAAGCTGCTCAGTTTCTCTTTGGCATCCTCTGGCATTTCTGTGGATTCTTGTATTTCTGGTTGTGAAGTTTTACTTTGCATTGTTGCGCAAAATGTCTGCTCTTTGGTCTGGAAAAATCAAAGTTCATTCATTCAATCTCAAAAAATATACTTAGTCCAGTCAAATGGTACGTCCACACGGGCGTTTCAGGAAAGCAAAGTTTTTTCTCAACGGTTCTATGAGTATCTTGGGGGCTGAATCCGAATATAATATTTGCATACTCCGCAGAGGATGGCTTCACCCCCAAAAATCCGAAAACCCCTCAAATTTTGTGACTTTTTCAGTTTTTCTTTTTTTTAGTGAAAACTAGTCGATTTATCAAAAAATGTGTTCTATTATAAAGTAATGAAAACAAATTTACCTACAAAATGAGTAGTCACAATCGAAGTTTGGATCAATGACTGTCGAGCTACTAATCGTCAAAAAAGGGGTAGTTTTTGAGCTTTTATGGAAAAAGTCAAAACTGCTCACTTCAACTCGCTACAACTTGAAAACCAGATGAGATATGTAGAAAATTCACATATGAGGTAATGAAAGTACAATTCATTCTGAACAAGTTTCATCTTTTATTTTCCAATTTACCTCTAGGGTGGGGGGAACAGTCGCAAAATAAAAATTCTATGACATTCAACGAAAACGACCTATTCTATGGTATCACCTTTTCAAGCCTATCTGAAGCAATATATCGATGTTTTTCGGCTATTATGTTTTGAAAATGACTTTTTTTATACATTAAATAGTTTTTGCAATATTAATTTAGTCTCGTAGTCAACTACCATCTCCTACCCCTCTACTCTCACCAGTCCCCAACATCCCTATTTACGTCTATCTATTAATTCATGTACTGTATTATCGATTTATAACGTGAATTCCAATACTATTTCATAAAGGCATTGCAGAATATTGAAAAAGCATAGTTATCATAATATAATGAAATAATTAATCATTCCACCGATTGAGCACTTTGTGAAATGTCAACCTTTAAGGAGCCCCAATTTCATGGGGAGGGGATAGGATTGGAAGGCGAGTACAAATCGATGTGCTACCAGGAGGCTCAAAGGAAGAGGGTATTGAAATCAGAAATTTCTTATTTTTGTTCTATGTAATTTTGCAAATACAAATTTCTGATTTCAATACCCTCTTCCTTTGAGCCTCCTGGTAGCACATCGATTTGTACTCGCCTTCCAATCCTATCACCTTTGCCTTTAGTGATGTTGATCGCCTCAGTCTTTTATTACTAAGCTATTCATTATGATTATCACAATATTGCTCTTATTGCTGTCATTACAATTGGAGAAACTTCAGTCGTCTCCAGTAGTATCGATCAAGAGAAAACACTTGTCGTGATCGGTATGTACCGTATAGCTACTGACAAATCTTTGTTCGGTGTTTCTTGTATTACCTGTCTATATCATGTCAAATTCTAAGTGTATTATTTGTGAAAAACATTTTGAAGATGGAGATACAACTAATGTTATTGGAGAGCTATTGAGACTTTTATTGAAGCTAGTAAGAAGAGGCTGGATGGTAAGTTTTCGAATTTAGACATTGATAGAAAAATTTCTGCCCATAAAAATTGCCGGAAGTATTATATTCTTGAAAAAAGTATTGCCGCTTATCTGAAGGAAACACATAAATCCACTGATTAGAAGCCTCTGCAAGGCATTTGAACATTCTGATTAGAATGTTCTCAATTTTGCAAAAGCTCAGAATGATGAATATGGACAAAGTATTATAGTGCAACAAGTTGAACCAGTTAGTGACTTGGTAGCTCCTGATGCACAGTATAATTTTATGTGTCTGAGAAATCTCTATAATCAGACACGGGAAGTGAAAAAAGCGCTCATGATAGGATAGAAGAAGCAATAAAAGCAGTTTACAATATTATCTTGGAAACAATAAAGAGAAACGTCAATTCACAGAAGAACTATTGAAGAAGACACACGTCCATATTAAAAAACTGTCCAAAAGCACCTTCTTAAAAAATATGGAGACAACATAATAATTATCACAACTAGCAAACCCTACATTATATCTTTCAAAGCTACTGGACATAAAATCATCGGCAAAGCCTGATATGATAAAACATTCAAAAGATGAAGGACCTGAAGGAACAAGAAGAGAGACGTGCTGAAGCACAGCTGCTGCAATATTGTAGAAGATATTAGATCCAAAGTTTACAATTCAACTGAGTGTCCTTCTCCAGAAAAATTCCTAGAGGACAGTGAAAAACTTATTCCTGAGAATCTCCAAATTTTCATGAATACTGTTGTGCTTAGTAATAAACGAGGGGAACTGGAAAATATAAGAACTAAATCAGTTGCTATTAATTTTCACATAGTATGAAATCTTCTGTGCGGCCTTCACCATTCATCTCCCCCTTCTTCTTGGTTCCACATGTAAAAAAATTTGGTTGATTAATAGACATTCTTTACAACTTACACAGAAGCTCTTCTTTGACGGTCAACAAGGAAGATTTTTGTAAAATGGTTTTCGATAATGCTGATTTAAATATACAAATACTATACCCTATTCACGATCACTTGAGACAAAATGAAAAAACTTTTGCGCGTGTGTGCGGGTAAAGGGAGGTATTACTTCATACGACGGTCGGCCGCAGTCGAACAGCTGTAGTCAATCACAGTTCTTGGCTTTTCCTCTAGCTTAAACAAAAATAGCTACCTGCACATGCAAAAAGTTTCTTTATTTCGTCTCAAGTGATCGTGAAAAGGGTATAGATGGACAAAACACTAGCGGTTCGTACCCACGAAACAGGTGAAGTTCCCGTATCTTTTACTGTACAGCACTTCACCTGTTACGTGGGCACGAGCCGCCAGTGAAAAACATATTCCATACCATGGGAGGAATTCCATGTATCACCCCAAAAAATGCAATCATTCCAACAGGAAACATCCCGAGGCTGAAAGAAGTCCCCCGCGCTAAAATTGGGGTAGTTTAGGATGTATATTTTTAGAAGAAAGCTAGAATAAAGATTCAAGAATTGACTCCTTCATTTCCGCAATCCATCATTATTGTTGTATCAGTACCTACTTTAATCTGGTTGTACAGCAGCAAATCTAAGAATCTGATTATCTAAGACCAACAATAACTACTTCCAGGTAATTCAAAAACATCACTAAAACAGTCATAAGTTTGATTATTTGAATATTGTACTTTTCTATTATTCGATTATATAATAATAACCATGTTTATTAATATTCTGTAATCCCTTTAGTATTGAAATTCACGTTATAAATCGATAATACAGTAGGTACATTAATTAATAGATAGACGTAAATAGGGATGTTGGGGACTGGTGAGAGAATAGAGGTAGGATAGGAGGAGTAGGAGGTAGTTGACTACCAGACTAAATTAATATTGCAAAAACTATTTAATGTATAAAAAAAGTCATTTTCAAAACATAATAGCCGAAAAACATCGATATATTGCTTCAGATAGGCTTGAAAAGGTGATACCATAGAATAGGTCGTTTTCGTTGAATGTCATAGAATTTTTATTTTGCGACTGTTCCCCCCACCCTAGAGGTAAATTGGAAAATAAAAGATGAAACTTGTTCAGAATGAATTGTACTTTCACCTCATATGTGAATTTTCTACATATCTCATCTGGTTTTCAAGTTGTAGCGAGTTGAAGTGAGCAGTTTTGACTTTTTCCATAATAGCTCAAAAACTACCCCTTTTTTGACGATTCGTAGCTCGACAGTCATTGATCCAAACTTCGATTGTGACTACTCATTTTGTAGGTAAATTTGTTTTCTTTACTTTATAATGGAACACATTTTTCGATAAATCGACTAGTTTTCACTGAAAAAAAGAAAAACTGAAAAAAGTCACAAAATTTGAGGGTTTTTCGGATTTTTGGGGGTGAAGCCGTCCTCTGCGGAGTATGCAAATATTATATTCGGATTCAGCGGCCCAAAATACAAATAGAACCGTTGAATAAAAAACTTTTGCGCCGCTTTCCTGACAAAACTACCATTTGACTGGGCTTACTGTGAATAACATTTGCATAGGCTACTACAAAAATACTCAATACATTGAAGTAAAACTCAAACATTATTCTTAAATTTCATTTTTTATAATATTTTTGGAGCAGAAAATCCAGTTTTGTTGGCTTGTAACAGATTTTCATATGAATGTAGGATACAGTCACTGATAAATAATAATGATTAACAGTAATCATTTGTTGGCACGAGCCCACAAAACAGTGCTGTAGAGTAAAAGATATGGGCACTCCACCTTTTTCGTGGGCACAACCCGCCAGTGATTAACATGCAAGTACTTGCACCCGTGGCAAATTACAGTACAAAAGTAATTATTGTGTGCAACTTTTTTAATTTTTGCTCTACAAGATTGGCAGCCTGCGTAATCCTTGTTCCAATCATCCTTGACAAGCTGGTATGCAATTCATATCGGACGTGTACGTCTTGGACTTACAGTGATGTATATATTGTAAATTTTTCAGGTGTCAGCAATTTGCCAACGCCGTTACTAGAGAATATTGAACAATTTAACAATGCATTTACTTTTATAATATTCTGTTCTCATAAAATTGCATTCAACTCAATCAATTTGTAGTTTCACCTCTTATTTATTTTATTTGAGTAGAATAATTGTATTTTCATTTTCTAGATGAGTAGATTATTCACCCAACAATAAAATCAAAAATGTGGTAAATGATATTTTATAATAAAAATGTATTATCTATAACTGCATAAAACATTATTGAAAATTGAAAGAGATATATATTAGATAATCAGTTGCTATATCCAACTTTTTAGGGACTGAGAGGTTGAAAAAGAAGGTGTAAGCAGATTGCTAATGTGTGAGCACTGGCATTCTGCAAAAAGGCACAAGTACCGTACTCATGTGTTAACATGCACACTAATTGATTTAAACACAATCACTTGATAACCAAGAGATAGCTGATAATAACATCACTAGTAACATTCCAATCATCTATACCACATTAAACAAACAATTTATATTGATAAACATAATATTGCTGATAATACAACAAAAAGAATCATCTTGGCTATCAATAATACCACCAAATTGATCTATTATAAAGAGATGAATATTTGTATTGTATTGTATCTGAAGGGATGTATTCAAGGATCTAAAGATTCAAAGACCATCACATGTCAACCAAAGCTTATTGTACGGTATGTCCCAAGTACGTTAGCGGAGCAAGCCTATACGCTATACCTGTGTCCTTTAGAGACCAGAAATTTTTCTCAGGCCACTTCCCGTGTTTCGGATGGACACGTTAAGCCGTCGGTCCCGGCTGCTCAAAAACAGTCATTAAGTCATGTCAGAGGCCCTGAAATTGATCAGGAGTGATCTGAAAACTCTGACACCAGACCTGAGCCAGCCAGGTTACACGAATATTATTATTACCTGTGTCCTTTACAAGGTCCAGGGGTTCTTTTCCCTACACTAACGTTCCATTCATCACCTGGTTTCTTGCAGCCAAAAAGATCTCTTCTCCTTGCCCTTAGTCTCTTGCAATCCAGTATGATATGCTTGGCACTATCCTCAAACTGACTGCAAAGCCTATACATCTTGCTTTCATTTCAGATTATAATTGTGTGGAAATATTTACTGGAGTGGCTATGTACAGTTATCAGAGTCAGAGCAATCAACTCCAACCTCCAACTCTACTCAGGCTCTCCAGCAAGCTGGTGGAATAGGAGCTTGTGTTTGCTAGAAGCCTTTTGCAAAGTTCTTGACCAGAGTGACCTTGCCTTTGCTGGTGATGTAAGTCCCCAGATCATTTGTTTATTGTGTGAAAGGCAGTTGTTCTGTTTATGCCACAGATTAGCTAATGTACTTGGGACACACAATAAACTTTGGTTGACGAGGGATGATCTTTGAATCTTTGGATCCTAAAATCCGTCCCTTTGAAATACAAATCAATATAATAGGGCCGCCTTTGACTCAGCCTCTGGACTCACATGTGTGCCTGGTGTTTCACCCATCCTTGGTTTCTTGTTTTTTTTCTTTTTACCCCTTTGAAACTTTGCAGGGTCGAAAGCTTCACCTCTCTCAAGAAGTTTTGCCTGAATGGCCGCCTTCCTTTGAGCAGTAGTGAGATTTTGTCTTTTCACCTTCAAGCTGCTCAGTTTTTCTGTTGATTCTTGTCTTACTGGTTGTGATGTTCCAGTTTTCATTGTTGGACAAAATGTCTCCCCCGTGGCCTGGAAAAAAATCCAAATTCATTCATTCAACCCCAAAAAATTATACTGAGAATAATATTTACAAACTACAAGAATATTCAATACATAAAAGTAAAATTCAAACATTATTCTTAAACTTCATTTTTTATCAAATTTTTGGAGCAGAATATGCAATTTTGTAAACTTCTAACAAATTTTAAATATAGGACATAGTACGTAGGATTTGTAACAAATATAAATGTAGGACACAGTCAGTAATAAATATACAATAATTAATGATTAGTATTATTAATCAAAGACACTCAAAAATTAAAAACAATCACTTGATAACCAAGAGATTGCTGATAATAACATCGTTAGTATCGATCCAGCTATCTACAGTACCACATACAATTTAACCTCTTATAAATAAATATCATTATACCAACAATTTGTATTGATAAACATAAGACTACTGATAACAGAACGAATAGAATCATCTTAGTTATCTATTAAACAACAAACCAACAAATAGATCTATTATGGAGAGATGAATATTATTTAGACTATACATTTTATAATACTGTACCTTTTCAACAGAGATTAGTCTTCCATACAGTTCACTAAGATGGAGCTTGCGCACACAACGTTCAGCGTCATCAGAAGAGCTCATTGTCATATATCCATAGTAATAGGATCCCGAAGTTTTTGTATTTTTTATAATATTTGCACTAGCAATCTGAAATTATTAAACAAGAAATATTAATCATCTTCTGTGTAATTGAGAAGGTGATATTGTGGTAATTATCAATATTGATGGAAAAAGGCGATCAAAATGAATACAGTAATGAATCTGACTTTTTGCTGAAAAGTTGCTAACAGGCATAGATAAAGTTGAAATTTGAAAAGGGTTAATGAGTCATTTTCAACATCTACATCTTTATTTATCTTTATTGGAGAAATAATTCTATTTATAAGCTAGTTTCGAACATATTCATCAGAGTTTGGTATAAAGACGTTTTGGACATTAGTCCGTGTTTTTGACCAATAAGTTTACTAGTTTCTGTAAAATGAATAGAAAAAAAATCTTCAGTCTCATTGAAATGAGTCGATAGTTCACCACAATACCCTTAACTTGTTCTTCCAAACTTGTGCAAAATTTGACCTCACACAGAAACCGCATTGAACGTATGACTATTTTGTTCTAGAATTTATCTTCATGGATAAATTAAAAAAAGTTAATTGCACAAAATTATGAAACACTTTGTTTGCGAAATTGGATGTTTTTAGTTTATTATATCTGAGGTTGAAAGAGATCACTATTGTACAAGTCACAATAGCAATTTTCATCGAGGTAACTCACCCTTCCATGTTTTGAGAAAATCGACTTCAGGTCGTCAACTGTTGTAAATGAAGATAGTCCTCTAACCAACAAGTTCCTGGTGACTGATCCACATGAAGTACGTTCACACTCTGAAAGCAAAAAACAAGCCCGATTGAAGAAACAAAAACAATGTTACGTAAAAATAAATATTGGAAAGATCAAATGAAATGTCGATATCAAAATATCAAAGTTTCTTTAATAATTTTTTCTATTCTAGAGTAGATCTACTGTTCAACAATTTGAGCCGAAATGCGACATTTTACCATCAATGGCTTCCATGACAGACGCATTTTCACACACAGAAAAGCATTCATCTCGGTATACATGAATGAGCTCAAAGTAGGCCTACTCAATTTAATGAAATTCTTAAATTTTGACCGAATTCAACATAATTATACATGAAACAGAACCGCCTTTCCAAACTAAACACAGTGAGCTATAGTTTGTTAGAATCCGTTCAATTTCAAGAAAGTTAGGGGCACTGACAAATACACAAACAAACCAAGTAAGTACAGTATTCTGATGGTAAATGATTCAGCTAGAGCTAGACTAGACCACCAGACACCAGCTAGAATCTAGTTAATACTTCGTATGTATATTTTAAAATCAAAATAATGACAAAAACTAAGTGTAGCCGATTATGGAGGAACTCTATTCTTGTAAGAGTGGCCCTTAAACTTTCAAAAATAGGTCGAATATCAATATTAATATGTTTTTAAATTCTAATTTTCATGCTCCACAGATAGGTTATAGAAAGGGGGTAGTGGATTAATTGTTACTTTATGAGTTACATCACATTTAAAAACAGTTGGAACAATTTTTTGAGATTTTTAATGGGTTTTTTTATCAAATGTTAAAGAATTTTTGTCAGGCTGATTTCAGTTTTTTTAGTCGACGCAGATTTTAGTCCTCTTCAATTTCCATCTGAAGCATCTTTTGCTCTACTTTTTTATGCAAATAACCAAAAAATTGTACCTTCTCAGCCAATGCTCACCCCTCAGGTTCAGAGACTTTTAGTATGTTTACCTCCTAGTAGTCTGAACAAATCCCAGAGGTCAAAAATTGTCGGATATTTCATGCACTCTCCACCCGTGTGGACAGACTTCATTTACAGGACTATTAAGACTAAGAGACTTAGATAGTAAGATTAGAGTATGTATAAAATAATAGAGTCTTAGAAGACTAAGATTAAAGATACAATATTAATAAAAACGTACTTACTCGGTTTATCATCAGATGGACAGGTCTCTTTATCATTGGCACCGCTGTTGGAGAGAAAAAACATAAAAACAATAAGTCAATGATGAATAAATAATACTAGTAGAATAATTCATATTCAAAACAGAAATAAGAAAAGTAAGTTACGAGTAGATGTTTGGAGACTTCTACGGTCAGTTAGTCTCCTCTGTAGAAGGAGCTTTGAAGGTTGAATATTGAAGGTTCACATTTATGGCTACTCCAAAACAGCTCATGTTGGAAAATGAGGAATTATAAAATTTTAAAAACCGGAGTTGAAATTTATTCTGAGCTCCAGCAATCACTAATCAACTTCTTAGAATTATCAATAGGTTGAATTGAAAACAAAATTCATAATATTTAAGCAACAAATTTACTCAAATCTTACGAAAAATACCGTATTTTTGTGAAAATAACGCGCATTGATGCAAAATAGTGAGACAAAAATCGTATTCAAATACAGAAATTCATACCATGAAAACAATATTGTAAAAACTCACAGTACAAGGTTTAAATGGTATCCCTTTCTAACAATTATTATACAATATTAAATGTATACCACAAAATATTCAACATTTAATGAAAAATAAATTATTCATACAATTTTTACAGAAAATTTGATTCTGACTGATACTGGAGCTGAGGGTGTTAGATGTAGAAAAATAAACTTTCTTATCCCTCTATTTTGTCTCATACTAAAATATCAATAAGTATTATTGATGGTAATAAATAATATATTAGTTCCGGTAACGTAGAAATCTTCAATTATTTATTAGTTATTCCGTTCTCATCACTATTTGTCAAGAATTGTTTATTTGAAATTTGCGAGTTCAAAAAGGTGAGGCTTCGGTTAGACTGAGGGTGTTACTGTTAGATATTATACTCAGTTTTACGTTTATATTGTCACAAAGCAAATTGTGACAGAAAGAAAGAAATATTATTTTATTGAGAAATAGTTGGGAGGACGTTCGATTGGCTGGCTGCCGCGGTGATAAGAAAAGCTATGAACGCGCAGCGCCGTTCACGCAGCAGCCACCCCGCTAACCCTCCCGCCCAACGACAGCTAGTGTGAATACGACTGCTCGGCAACAGTGGTGACCAGTCACCTTCCACCCTACCTTCCTCTTCTATTGGAGCGGCTGACCCGCTGCGACGACCCTGCCCCACGAGGCCTGCCTGCCCCTGCTCACTGCCTGCGACTTGTACCCTGAGGAGCGGTCGACCAATTGCGACTTGAGTTAGGCCCCTTGAGAGCGGCTAAACGGTTGCGACCACCCTCGAGGAGCGGCTGCAAGGCTGCGACTCATACCCAGAGGAGCGGCTCTTTGGCTGCGACTTGTCCCCAGAGGAGCGGTCGACCGACTGCGACTCGAGTTAGGCCCCTCGGGAGCGGCTCAACGGTTGCTACCACCCTCGAGGAGCGGCTGCAAGGCTGCGACTCATACCCAGAGGAGCGATCGAACCCTAGAGGAGAGGTCTAGCGATTGTGACTCGTACTAGGCCTTCAAGGAGCGGCTTCACAGCTGCGACTCATACCCAGAGGAGCGGTCGAACGACTGCGACTCAAGTTAGGCTCCTTTGATAGACAGATCAACAAGAATTCAAGATTTATTGAAATTTGTCATCAAATTGAATTGCAAACAATCCTTCACCAGACTTTTACCTCCCTGATCCCTAACAATTTCTTATAATTAAGGTGTATACTCAAGCATTCTTCATAATTGAATATATTTTTTATAACTCATCACTATTCCATTTTTTATGAAGAAAATTAATATTATTATGAAAATACCAAAGTTGATTTTTCTCAAATCAAGCTATTCAAATTCACAGCTGCGTCGTAAATGACATCCTGTGCGTGTAGTGGTATCTAGAAAAGATCATCTCAGTAGCCGCTCCTCCAGATTTCCAGCTACAGTGGACTCCTGGTAACAACAACCTCCTCAGAACTGTGACCAGGCACCAAAGACATCCTCAATTGTGTGGCTGCATATGAAGTGTGACGCTCTAGGTGAATTAGTTTGCTTTATTACAAACCAGAATTAAGTCTGCGATGTGGTAGATGATACACTAGAAGTTGTAATGCATTGTGGAGAGAAGGTGGTACCAGGCATGAGAGACGATACCAGGAGTAGTAGGAGGTAACCTAAATCCTGATCATCAGCCTTAGGTTATCGTTGAACCAACCTCTTCCTGTCCAGTTTTTCTTCTTTGGACTCGTTGCCTGCGTCAGCTGTTGAAGACCCCGCCGATGTCTGCCGGCCGCCGCTGCTGTTGCTCCTGCAACTCTTCATCTCATCTGGGACATGGACAATCAAAAGCGATAAGAAAAATACCAGCCACTGATAACTAGTAGCAGGCAGACTGCCGAATCTAATAGCTCTCCACATCTTCTGGCTCAAATTTTGCTCAACGCAAATGAAATTATTCACTCAAGAAAATGAAATGTACAAATTTATCATTAATGCATTTGTCGAAAATCAAATTAAACTGTAGCATTTATAATCCAATAGTAACAATGATTTTTTTACAATAAGAGGTTGCCTCATAAACAATAGCCATGATAAGAGGTTGCCTAATTCAATAAAAGGCTTTCTAATATCAATATTATTGTAATGAGGTGGAGTTCTATCACTCAATACACAACTGAATAGTGGTAGAGTCGATCTCACACAAAGCTCATCACAATCAGGAAATATGTAGATGGATATTTCTTCTATTCCCTTCTTTGGGAGATTGGCTGTCGTTAGTAAAGACAGTCAGTCGTTTCCCGTCTCTGGAAGAATAGAAATTGTTGCATTACACTCTAACTGATTAACTGCATGTTATTCAGAGGTGTTCTGCGCCTTCACTTGATTGTAAAAACTGGCTTATGGTCAAGAGGATCAACGTGCTAACTACACGTTACCTCTATCCTGATTGATGATTATCCGCTTGTTGTATGGTCCGTCCGGGCGGGGAGGACATTTTCGTGGGATGGGGGGATGTCTCAGGCTTGGTCGGTGTTGGTTCGGGGACTGTGGGTTCTGTTTGAGAATTTATGGCTCTTGAGCCGGTATTAGTCGTTTTCACGTCTTGCCGGGGTGTCTTCTTTGCTTGGAAGAACTATATAGTGGAGTAAATATGAAACTGGCAACCAGCTGGTAGGCCTAGGCCCTTCTGTTGAGCCGACTGTTGAGCCATTGACAAACAAAAAAATAAAAAAAATACTGATAGGTTGCAGTGGCAGCTCAAAGTTTCATCTTCTGGCGGGTGTCTTGATTGGATTTCGGCATCAATATCAACAGACCCCAAAGCCTCTCGACTTGAAAATGACTTTCTCTTCTGGAAATCTGTAGTTCATTTGTAGACAACTTGATCACTGAAAACTCTTTTCATAGACAGACTGAAGTTATTCAACGTGAAACACTAGAATTGCTAGTGATTTCCAATAAAATTTAAAACTTTTTCAACTAGCACTGGTTCTTAGTCCATTTCAACCCCTGCCAGCTGGTATGAGCAATAGCTCCAAAACTCAACACAAAAAATCGATGAAACATCATTTTTATTTAAATTACTACATTATCTACAGTTTCAAGCGTCTAAATAACTAGGTCCTAAGAAATGTCGAAGGTGATAGATTAAAACTATGTTATTCCGAGGCAACACTAGTAAATTTTCAATATTTCATGAGTTCCAACTAGCAAATAACTTACCCTTTCCCACGGTCTTGTTATGAGTTTCTTCCTGGAAGAAAAAATAGACATTAGACAATCAGGAATGATAGTGGACCAAATTTGAACTTCAAAGACATGATATACAATTAAATAAAAATTATCGAATCAAGTTCCAACCAAATACTGTTTATAATGATAATTACGAAGTCAAAATGATTGTAATAAGCCAGTAGGATTCTATCATAGATCAGTTCTGGTCAATTTTATACCATTGAACGTTGCAGATTCCCCAGAATGTGTATCAGAGCTCTATTAAAGTCTACCAAATTTCCCCTTTCACAATGATGAAGTGCGCTCTACCTAATGCGCACGGGTAGTGGGAGAGATTTGTAGAGGACAGAGCCTCTCTTTCAAGGAAAGAGAGCCGTGTCACAAGTAAAATTCCGTTAACTCTAGTAAAAGCGTAATTGAAAAATAATCAATTAACGTAACCTATCATTACAATGGTTGAAGAAAAACTACATTCGAAACAAATTGAAAAGATTATTATTCAAATTTCAGGTACTGTAAGATGTGTAGCATTTGACGATTCTATTCTACAATGACAATTTAATATTTTAAATCCGAATCAATTTTGAAAATATTTCTGAAAATAATTTAGCTGGCTGACATTAGTGAAATCATGAGACAATATAGCACACTCAATTGAGTAGATTTTTCATTATTTTTTTTTATTTTTCCTAATTGAGAAGTAGTAATTGCCAAAATATTATTAAATAATGCGTAAATAATAATCTTTTTCATCAGCGAAAATATGTAGTGTTATTACCTCTTCTGCCAACAACTTTTCTTCATCTTCACCAATAGTCAGGTTTATATGATCATTATCTAGAGTACTGTTTGTTTCAACTGGAATCTCCTGAAAAAAACATCAACATTATTCATCAAATTCAAATACAACACTCCAATACACAACTTAATAACTTGATGTCCAACGGGATCATAAGTTGAAAAATTAAAATATTGAGTTTAACAAGTAATGAAGAACAAATGTTCCAACATTTCATTACATAGCTTATTGATATGAATCATCGATCGAAATTAGGCATATGGACGTAAAAATTTCAATACGTACCATATTTCAGGTAACTTACTTGTTTCGTAACTTAAGTTTGCTAGTTGCAAATGTCGAAATGACTAGCCAATAACGGAATCATGCAAGGCCGCTTTCCGCTTCACGGCTCATACAGGTCCAGACAAAAGGAGAATCTGATTGTATTCAATTAGTAAATAATCAGATGTTACTTAAGCATAGCTTTGCTCAAGCCGCATTGGGGAAAGCGATCCTTAAAGTTGAAAAATGTTCAAATTATAAAAAATTCTAATAAAGGCTGGTTTTGATCCCTACTAGGATACATGTCGGGCACAAGATGCAATAGAAACATGTAGTTGTATGGAATCAAAAATCAGCTGACCAGTGTTCGTTTCTCTATACAACTCCGTGTGCCTATTACATCTTGAAGCATGTGCCCGTGCGACTTTTGTAGTGATGAAACCTACCTTAACAAGAAAATTTTCGAGTTTATTGGACAAATTGGAAGAACCAAGAATATTGAATACAGCTTGAAATATGTTTAGGCTCTAATTGATACTAACAGCTGGTTTAAGTGTGTCTGACCTTCTACCGTTTTCTAACATCACATTTTTTTTCAACTTTCATGCCCGGTTTTCCCAAGTTCACTCAAACTTGAGGGACCTCAAGTTTACATTCTACAGTTTACATTTTCTATACTTAGCATAGAAAATGTCAGCTGTTCTTTCAAAAATTGAGGGTCCCTCAAGTTTGAGTGTACTTGGAAAAACCCGACTTCAATGTTTGATGAGTCCTGCCCTTCAATTAGATTTTTCTATGAATCGTGCCTCTATATACTAAGAATAAAATCCATAGTTTAGATTGGAATAAACAACCAAAATAAAACTACAATGAAAATGGAAAAATCACCCCTTTTGCAGGCTCTTCTGTTGCGGCTGTTTCAGCTTTTTTAGTAGTTAATCTATTTAATGGAGTAGGAATCTTTTTTTCCGGAGGATCCATTTTTTTATTAGTTTGTTCCTTATCATCCTGTACTCCATCTTTTTTCGGGTTTTCCACATTATCTTCTTCTTCAGACCTTTCCTCTTCTTTTGACGCCTTTTCATCATTTGGTTTTTCCTCTTCTTTCTCTTCCGAATCAGTTTTTCCTTCGTCTTTAGTCTCTGTATCTTTACATTCTTCCTCATTGGGCTCTGACTTTTCTACTTCTTCAACTTTGGATTGTTCTTCCTCTTCAACTTTGGATGAATCTTTTTCCACTGTGTTATTCTTATCATCTTTTTCATCATCCTCACCATCCAAAGTCTCTAAATCTCCACTTTCAAGCAATCCTGAAAAAATTAAACAATTTTCACATCAAGTTAGATTCTTGATTAAATCAACAGAACTTCATCAAGCAATCTACCACACGTTGATAAGTTGACTTGATCAAGTAGAAGTGTAGATGCATTTGTATGTATCATTCATATTTTGTAATTAACTACTGTATGTAATTTTTGGCGAAATAAATATATTATATTATTATTATATATTTGATTCAAAGTTGAAATTGGTCGACACATTGATAAGCCGACTAATCAATATGTGGACCAACTTTAAAATATTGGATCAAATGTATAAATGATCTTCTACTTGACCAAGTCAACATATTAACGTGTGATAAACCCTCGAGTTTCTAGATAGCACAAAAAATTATATTGATATTGAATAACACAATAACAGCTAGGGATATAATATTTTCTTACATGAAAGTAGATGGAATTCTCTAAAGGTTTGCTTAGTAATTTTTGTTTCTCGGACTTATTAAGAGGATACTCCCACCCTGGGTGTGAAAAAGCGAGAATCTTCGCTAAAAATATATTTGAAAAGTTCTTTCAGCAATATTGTAGCGCTTTTTGAGATGTTTTTTTCGTTTTTGAAAACTCTTGTAGGGTTGTTGGAGGAGTGAGGATATGCAAATCAACAAAAAAATCGATTTTCTAAAATTGAAGGTCAGTAAGTTCAACGTCTGGTAGTGTCAGTCAGCACACTGACTAAAAGGAAACAAAACACGAAAATACTACATACTGGCAATACTAAATACTATAACTGTATTGTATTGTATTGTACTGCATTGTTTGAATCCACATCCAGGTATAGCAACTGATTTCAATCACCCAACTCTTTTGTTCCTTTATCCCAATATTATTTATTATAACTTGCTTATGATTGAGAAATGGCCAAATTAATATTAACTTAGTTATCAAAGAAATATACTCTATAACTAGAGATCAGGCACAAATGAAAACTTACTTCCTTCCCTAGCTGGGGTAGACGCCTTGGGGTGAGAGAAAATAAATGTATCAGGATCGTGACCTTCTTCTTTCAATGCCTGAAACAAAATCGCAATGGATTAAGCCTCTATTCTTCAAGAGTTTGATTGATTTATCCAATTTTTTTTTTAATAATAATTTATAATTTCTTAAGTATAAATTTAATCTTAATTATTTTCAGTTACTTATTGATAATAGGAGGAAGAGCCTACATAGGCAAACATTGCCTGTGCGTAAGCTCGAGTTGAGTTTATTTTGATATTGTAATATCAACGAGAGAAAAAAAAGTAATTAAAGGTTTTCAAATCAAAGTACCGTACACAGGGCCGGATTTAAGAGTACGCCGCCTATAGGCTAAATGTAAATTTGCCGCCTCCTTGAGACTTATGCGTTATACTTTGCTTATTCCGAGTCGTTATGGGTTGATGAGGGTAAGCGGCAGTCGCAGCCAAATCAGTAGTAAGATATATTTATATAGATGGGCATGTAGCAAGAAATATCTCGTGGACTACGGTGCAATTAGTTTAAAAATAGACCGATCCTCAACATCCAAAGAGGAAGGACGATTCCTATCAGGGCCGGACTGGGACCCCTAAAAGGGCGCTGCCTTTCACTTATGAAAGGGCGCACCTCTGGTGGGGGGGTGTATGAACCTGAAATAAATCTAAACTTAAACTTTTAAAAAAACTATTATGTTTGGAAACTTGAAAATGAAATATTTTTATTAGATGATAATAAGAGATTCTGTTCTGAATTTAATGATAAAATTAAACTTCAAATTGATTTATATCAATGCATATAAAAAGCATTCTCTCAGACCAATATTGCAATGAGAATTTGCAAGTAGAGAAAATAATTTTTTGTTGAAATGTGATTCAGTACATTCGGGAAAAATGAAATTTTGAATGAATTGACTAAGGAAATTTTACATAGAACTAATTCATCTAGTAGTACACACTACTTCTAATTCTTAAAGAATTCTAAACCACTTACTTTTTTTCATGAATGTGTTTTTTAGAGTGAATTGTGTGAGTGAATATTTTAAAGAAACATAACCTGAATTTGGATATTTAAAGCTAAATTGGAATAGAAGATGTTTTGGGCGAATGCCTGTATTTTCGTTCCTTTCATTGTACAATTGTAATCAAATAAATGAATTAAATAAATTAATTATCTTCTACTCGTTTCTATAGAGGGTTTCTATCGATACGTATATTTTCATCATCCATTTTTCAAATTCAACATTTACATTTGTTGAACAACAGTTACATTGGGTTGATGTTTTCCACTGAATAGATTTTTGTTGAATTCTCAATTGATCATCAAATTATTTTACTCCTCCGAGCCGGAAAAGTTTTAAAATAACGAGAAAAACTAACAAGAAGAGGTGATTCGGTCGTAGTCACGCTTCCAAATTCAACAAGCCTGGCTATAATAAATTAAACAGAAGCAATTTTACTATTTTAGCCATTCTGTAACCCTAGCACAAATAAAATCAACTGACAACACCCTTTGTGATGATTAGGTCCTGCTAGCTTCTGATATTTCTTATGAGGGAGATGCCCACATGGGCTCTTAGCCCTGTGCGTGAGTAATGAGAGGGATGATGATTAGATGAGAGATAACAACTAATTTTTAGGCAGACCGACGGCTTTTCGTCTCCTTCGAAAGACGAGTTGGTCGTATTTATGTGATTGTGCTGTGGTTAAAAAACTGTTCCCTGGCTGAGAATCAAACCTCTGAACCTTTGGTTATCAGACAGGCGCGTTATCACTCCCTCCAGAGAGCTCCTCAAAGTGAAGGTTTAATATTATTATTATTATTATCAACCCTTCATCTTTTTAAAAACGCTTTCTTGTCTGTTTCGTGTTCTTCACATAATGATTTGATAGGTTTGGGTGCGTTTCAGACAAAACCATTACCTACTGAACATTTTTTCTTTAGAATCAAATTCACAACAATATCACCTAGTTTAAAACACGTTAACAACATGCTAGTCTATTCTATTTCTATTCCTTTGAAGTTATAAAATTGAGTTTTCTTTATCTTATTTCGCTTATCATCTCAATAATCATCAAAGTTTCAAACTCCTAACTGGTTGCATTCAATTTCTTTCTTTGCATAAGATTAGACACTAAAGTACCCTAATGAAGGCAGCCACAAAAATTCAAAATTGGAAATTAGAGAAAAATGAGAAAAAATAGCGGATTTTGGATTATTGCAGCTATAAATAGCGGTAATTGAGGATTGAAAATGATGTCCTCCATTCATTTCAATTCAAACGGTAATTTTGTCTTATGAATGGGGTGCTTCTTAGAGAATTTGTGGGGTCCCAGCCTTAGCTACTGGGCGCCCTCCAGCGACAGGCAAACTGTCAATACGCTACCGAGAATAAAAGGAGGTGATTCAATTTCTCACTTTGTGAATAAAATTCAAAGATCATTCTTTCATGCGTAATACTCTATTTCTACATTTGGTTATTCTCTAAAGGAATTTTAAGTTCGAATTTGTATCTCAATAAATTATCTGGAACATATTTCGATTCTATAAGTTGCTCGAGGGCGCAAGGGGCGCAAGATTGAAGGGCGCACCGGCCCACGGGCCGGTGGGCCAGTCCGGGCCTGATTCCTATGCCAACTTGTTCTATACAACCATACCCTCCTTTGACATCTATTAAAGGGAGCTATGATACCCTTTATTGTTTGTTGAAAAAGTTACACCTTTTGAGCGTCAGGTTCTTGGGGGAGGGGGTGAAAGGTGCAAGATTTCAGTTTTTCGTGAATTGTAGCCGAACCGAGCGTCGGACGAAAAAATTCCATGCATGCTTTTTCAAGAGAACAAAATTTGGAAGAGATTGAGACCAATTAATACTCTGTATCATCAACTGTTACACCAAGTTACATTTTTTTGAAAACTCCATTTTTTTCACAGGAATTATTACGTTACTTTGAAAGTTAGTAACTTTGGATGCAAGTGAAAACACTTGCATCTGTATTTCAAAATTCCTCTCGGCGAAATTCATTTCTATTTAATTCAAGACCAAATTCACACTTCTATCTTCATGTGCTACAGCGATTTTAAAGAAACCCTTACAACCCCAAAAACCCCTAAAATTACGTTTTATCACACAAAAGGGGCTGTATAGAACAAGTTAGCATGGGAATCGACCTTTCTCTTTGGATGTTGAGGTTCGAGTCTAATTGCACCGTACTAATGTAGGCTACTATTAGTGTATTCAGAGATCAAACTGATTTTGTCATGCGCTAAAATAATAGGCTTATACGTTCTAAGAATTACTAGTAGGTCATGTTTCTCAAAGGGAATTCAGAAATCGTAGAGAAAATGTAATTTATTTTTTGAAATTATTTTAGAAATTTTTCCAATTTGCCGCCTTGAAAATTTGCCGCTCTAGGCTGCAGCCTACTTAGCCTATTTAGAAATACGGCCCTGACCGTCCGTACAAGAAATTTAGAGGCAGTAATGTACGACAAAAAATAGTTCAAAAGGCAGAAATAACAAAGGAAAGGCAGAAATAACAAAGGAAAGGCAGAAATAACAAAGGAAAGGCAAAGTAAAATAAAACCGTTGAAAGATGAAGAGGAGAATAGCATTTTGATAGAGCCAAAAAGGATGGTCCAAGAACCTGACGGAAAAAAACGAGGAGGGCAAGCCAACCAACTCAGCGGGTCCGACCCTCAATGGCAACGATGAGCGAGACGGCAAACTCCTCATTGACTTCAAACAGCCAATCCTTCAAACGTCTTTTAAAAATTGAAGGAGAAGCAACAGTGAATAGATTACCCTGGTTGGAAGAAAAGTAGGAAATTACGAAATAAAATATGTGAAATATAAAAGCAATTTGTATTTGAAAAGGATCTTGTTTTTTTGAATTGAGTTAAAACCGACATTTAAAGCGTATCTAGTGTTATGGGAATGAGCAGTAGGTGTGAAAATGGATTGAAAATTCTTATACATAAATATTAACAAATCTTTTACTTATAATTTTTTTAGAGAAAGTATTCTTGACTCGTGAAACAGAAGCTCTGTGGAATATCTCCTGTTCCTTCTCAATCCCGCCTTGAGAATTTCTCTCTGCATAATCTCTACTCTGCTGATATGGACCTGGTATGCAGCACCCCAGGCCAGTTATCCATATGACAGCAACGACTGAACAAGAGCGTGATATACTTGCTTTATTTCATTGAAATTTATAATTTCGCTGAGACACCTGAATGCAAAAATATATTTTCCAAGATTTTTAGTTAAAATTTCAATGTGTTTTGCCCATTTCACTCTAGAATCAAAAACAACTCTCAAGTATAAGATGAAACTCTCTCTATTGATTCACAGGGGCAATTATTGTTAATGGGATAGTTCCTGCAATCATGTATAATTAAAGGATCTAAGTTATAGTATGTGTTGTTAGTTAGACTGATGGGCATAAATTTAGTTTTTGAGATATTTAGAGATGAAATGTTTTGGTCTAACCATTTTTTTACAGTTTTCAAATCAGATATTGCTCTGTCTCGCATCTCCACCCAAGTCCTTCCCTCGACCAAGATCAGAGTGTCGTCAGCAAACAGGAAGAGCCTCCCACGCAAATTCAGCTTAGATATATTATTAATATAAGTCAAGAATAGAAGTGGCCCAAGGCTGTTGCCTTGTACCACTCCAAATTCCACAGGAAGCTCCCCTCCATTCACTCCATCAATTGAGACACACTGCCTTCTATTGGTCAAATAACTGGCAAACCATAAATACGCATTACCAGCAACACCATTAGCTAATAGTTTTCTGAGTAGGATTTTACTATCAATACTATCAAAGGCTTTTTTTAGGTCAAGGAATATCAAGATAGGTCGCAAGCCACTGGATAGAGATAAGTGGAGTTGCTTACTCACATCAAACAGTACATCTAATACATTTTAATAATTTCTGGATCCATATTGACAATCAGTTAGAAAATTAATAGTGGTGAGATATTTTAGCAACTGTTCTTTCTCAATTCTTTCCAGGACCTTGGAGAAGACACTCAACAGAGAAATAGGGCGAAAATTATTTCTATCAGTGTAGCTGCCGGATTTATGCAAAGGAAATACTTTTGCAATTTTAAAAACATCAGTGAAAATTCCCTTGTCCATACTCAAATTAATGATATGAAGAAAACACTCAACAGAGAAATAGGGCGAAAATTATTTTCATCAATGTAGCTCCGGATTTATGCAAAGGAAATACTTTTGCAATTTTAAAAACATCAGGGAAAATTCCCTTGTCCATACTCAAATTAATGATATGAAGAAAAGGCTTGATAAAAATGGGTATGTTATCCTTCAAAAAGGAGGCAGTCACACCATCAATACCAGGGGCGGAACCACCTCACAAGGCATTAGTATGTCCAAGGATGTCGAGTTCAGTCACAGTATGCAGGGTAAATTGAGTGTCAGGGATATAGTATATGTCATCCACAACCAAAGCACCACCTGAGTCAATCGAACCGGCTAATGTTTGTCCCACAGCAGAAAAAAACGCATTAAAATCATCAGCTACTTCTACTAAGATGGAACTTAGAATGACAGAAGAAATGTTTGGTAATATTTTATTAATAGGAAAACTTTTACATCAGAAGTAAGAAGTAAGTAAGTAAGAATTCGCTTTGCATTGCTTCTACCTGCCAACTCATTGATAATTTTCCAAAACATTTTTGGATTGTTTTGGAACTGATTTAGTTTTTCCTAAAAACGGTTTTTGTTACATTATTTCTTCAATTATGATAACGCATTATTAGATCTGGATTTAGTGGCTGTTTTTTTTTTTTAATTTTTTACTTAATTTATCTCTCTCGCGTATGAGTAAAATAAGATCAGAGGTTATCCAAGGTTTTATTTTCTTCATGCGTGTTGATGGACGTCTTGATGGCTTTTTGGAAGTGTTGATTGCATTTGCAAACTCCTGACAGAAGTCAGCCGAGCAACAATCAATATCCTGGTTATCTACAATAGCATCCCAGTTTGCTCGACTCAGGCTCTGACGCAACAGCGTGTGATCAATGTATGTATGTGCAGGGTTCGGTGTATTCTGTTGTCTGTCACTTTTAAAGGATATTGTTAGTCCAGTTAGTCAGGAAAAAATGATCTAAGCATGTAGCTGTATTGTTAGTCACTCTAGTTGGCCTATCAATACACTGGATGAGACCCGCTCAGACTATAGTCCATTCACGATGGCTTGAGACGAGATAAACAAAAGCTCTGCATATGTGTGTGTGTGTGTGTGTGTGTGTGTGTGTGTGTGTGTGTGTGTGTGTGTGTGCGACTGGAGAGGCTTCGTTTTAGCCACGACATAAACAAGTCACAGCAATGCCTAAAGCCCGAATTGTGTTGTAGGCAATTCAGAATAAGTATCTAGTCGCAGCCTAGTAGAGTAAACACCTCAGTAGTGTAGTCACCATAGTGTTAGTTTTCAAAACAACAAATCATATTTCATCATAAGTAGGTCACTGGATCTTCAGCATAATCACCGCTCAATCTCTATCGCCCCCGGATAACTATGCTAACCGTGAGATCTCCAACCAAACCGCCGGACAGAGTGATCCCGCAATTCGAGGAGGAAGGAGGAGAAGAGAAGCAGAAGGACGATCCAGGACACCAAAGGAACGAAGAAAGCAACGGAAATCAAGGTAAAATGTCAACGGACAACTTACTAATGAATGAGTTCATGAACGACATCGCAAATATGAAGAGTATATCTTCAGAATTCAAGGAATGGGCACAAACAGAATTTGAAAAAAATAAAGTATCCAGAGCAAAATACGATAACTTCATTGAATTAGTTCAGAAATTAGCACTGGTAATCGTCAAAGTAGAAACACGGGCAGTAACAATTAGTCAAATTAAAGATACGTTTGGAACTCCAAAAATAGAGAACTCTCTTTTAGATATTAGCAAGTCAGTACGGGAAATAAAAAACAAAGACAGGCCCATAAGCTATGCAGATGTGTTACAACTGCCAAAAAAAGTACTCCTAAGGACCCTCAGCCACAGTCCAATCAAGTCAGGAAAATTCTCCCTAAAGAACAAGTAGTATTAATTAAACCTTCAATCGCAACTGGAAGTGAGAAAGAAGATAGCGAGAAAATTAAAGGGACATTGAAAACAGATATTGTGAAAAAAGATAACATAAAAATAAAAAAAACCGTACCCGTTAGGGGAGGAGGATTGCTTATTGTACTGGACTCTCTGGAAGACAAAAATAAGTTACTGAACAATAAGGCTATGAACAATGAACAAATCAAAATAACAGAGCCCCAAAATAAAAAACCCAGAGTAATAGTTTACGATATTCCATCTGATCTGAACGATAAAGAAGTAACTGAGGAAATATATAACAAAAATTTCGCCAATTCAGGTATAGAAAAACAAAAATTCGAAAAAGGTTGCAGACCATCTTTTAAACTAGGGCCTAAAAATAAGGAATTCGTGCATTGGGTAGTAGAATGTGAACCAGAAATCAGGAAAATTTATAATTAATAAGAAGAAAATTTTTGTTGATATGACGTCATGTAGAGTTAATGACTACGTTCCAGTCCAGAGATGCTTCAAGTGTAACTTTTTGGTCACGTGTCCAAACATTGTAAAAAAGAAGAGGAAACCTGTGGACATTGTGTCCTGTTAGGCCATAACTTCAAATCTTGCCCCTCCATAGATAATCCTCCAGTCTGCGCCAACTGCAAGAGAGTGGATAAGCCCTCCGACCACAAAGTGAACTATTCAAAGTGTCCCTTCTATTTAAAAACTTTGCAACAATCAATTGATAGAACTAACTATGGAAGTAATTAAGAAAATGAGAAATAAGTTTTTGAAATCATTTTTGCCAATAAATGTGACACACCCACATCTACTAATTAATGGTACATCGACAACCATTGATGGAATTTTAAATTGTTTAATAAAACAGCATTTGATCAAACAATCAGCTAAAAGCAGAGTAGCATTGATAAACAATTTTAGTCAATTCTCAGACATAAACATAGCTTTTGCTTACGTACGGAAGAATGAAATTAGAATGTCAGATGGCCTTTCTCAACTACTATAAAGGAAATCGCTGACAAAACGTTATTGGAGCGGCCTTGTCGATGTACACTTACAAAATAAAGAATTCAACTCTCGAATTAAAGCACTATTCACACTAGACAAGCAGACGCCTATATTTTTGCTTCTTGTTAATGATCAAAATGTATTCACATTATTTACAAATATTTTAGAAGAATTGAACAAATGGTCATCAGATAATCATCCTCTTACAATAGGAGTAGATCAATTTGGTCAACTTGCCGACGTCACCGCAATCGAATTACTAAGCAGTATTCTATCAACAAACCATTTGAAATACATCTTTCATCACCGGGGTACAAATTACATGGATTTTCTGAACATATCAGAGTCTCATCTAACAACTCATCAAACGAATATGGAAGAATTTCCCAAAGAATATAATGAGGATCCGAATCGAAAAGGCCTCATAAACAGTATGCTACAGCTTAGAAAACTTCTACAACAGCATGATACAAATAACTCCGAATCATTCAGAAATGTACTGTTTCAAATCTCTGGGATGGAAATCGACATATCATCAGAGCTCATTAAGGAAGTTGCTGCGAAAGATATTAATGTATATGATAACGAATTGAGGACATTTCTAATCCCTACAACTTCCAAATACAGAATAGGATTCTGTTTAACAGGCGGAGGATCATATGTTCCATTCAATAGACAAGCTAATACATTTTCAACAAGAGAAAAATATGTGTTGGTCAGTAGAGACAACAAGATTATGCTCAATAGGGAATTATTGGAGAAAATTAATAAAATTGATCCGGATGACTGCACTTTTGCGAAAATGAGATGCATGGATGGAGTACCTGGAAGCGGCAAAACGCACTCAATTCTACAACAATACGTACCAGGTAAAGATCTTATACTGACTCAAACTAAGGCAGGATTGGAGGTCATAAGAGCGGCTATCAAACAATCTCATAGTATATTGCGCGACAACATATTATACACTGACCTCACTACAGTATCATCATTCATTGTAAATGGACCTCATAAAAAATTTAATCGTGTCTTCATCGATGAGCCACTTCATATGCACGCAGGTTTTGTAGGATACATCTCTAAATTGAGTCAAGCAAACGAGGTAATCTTGGTCGGCGATTCTAGGAGAAAATCAGCGGCGTCTATGACCTGGCATAATGCATCACTTCACATGGAGTCTCACACAGATAATACAATCACAAGAAGGTGTCCAATGGATGTCTGCTACATACTGTCAGATTTCTACAAGAATATACACACCAGCAATAGAATTTCGAGATCAATTCAACCAACATTTAGTGACGGAGAATTTCAGTCACTGGAAAAAGGAACACTTATTCTGACCTTCACTGGAGAAGAGAAATGCATTATAAGAGAGAGGTTCAGAAAATATATTGGATCATTTGAATATACAATATTAACAATCGACGAAGCTCAGAGTCTATCAAATAGAAACGTTGTATTAGTAAGAATAGACACTAGACCTTTGGCAATATACAATAGTATCCAGCACATAATAGCAGCACTAAGTAGACACACACATTCCTTTAGATACATTACGATAGGAGAGATGGACTTGATGTTTTCGATAACAAATAAAATTAAACAGGTCAAAGAAGAGAGCATAATAATAAAGCACGTAGACCATCTTAGTTGTAAAATTAGTGAATGATGGACAATGATATTTTCAATATTGGTGAGGAATTAGAAGCTCTTCAAGAAGTAGATGATGTGAATGTGGATGTAGCGGAAAATTTAGTAATGCTACTGGAAGAATTCAATCTGAAAATTTTTTGTCTTAATATAAGAAGTATAAGAAGAAATTTCAACCAATTGATGGTACAGCTACAAGATATGTTATTGGAATTTGATATCATCATTCTTACGGAATGCTGGATAAAAAACGATTTTATTCCTCAGCACTTAGATGATTACGTCATATTCTGTTCTGAAAACAATCTCTTACAAAATGATGGAATTATCATCTATGCAAGAAAATGTCACAATGTTTCTTGTATAGAATTGAAAGTTAGACAGGCAAACGTTTTAAATATGAAATTGGTGACAAGTGAAAATTGATATAATATCATTGCAATTTATAGATCTCCATCCCATCACGACATATCACTCTTTTTGTGTGATATGAGGAAAGAGCTAGACAAATTAAAACGTAAACAGATTATTTGTATTGGAGACATGAATATAAACACTTTCAATTACCATTCACATCAACAATAACAGGATTATTTGAATTTCTCAAGTGAATATGGTTTCATACATTGTATTAGAAAAGCTACAAGGATTACTGAAGAAACATCCTCTTGCATAGACCATATTATGATTAATTTTGAGAAACAAGTTCTTCCAATCATATATGAATCATCAACCACAGATCATTTTAGTATAATTCTGGGTCTGAAAGAAATCAATACTTCGAATGTGCGCATTAATAATAGCAATTACAACAACAGCAGCAATACTCTTAGGAAATCTGTAAATTTACCTGGATGGATTGAGGCAGCAACTTTCGACAGAAAACTGGGAAGACGTCGTCAACCTTCAAGACACCAACGAGTTGTATGAGAGGTTCATCAATATCTTAAAGAAATATATTGAAGAAAATACCAACTGTTACCACCAGCGGAAACGTCTGAAACCCATCAAGCCATGGATTATGAGGGGACTTGTATCAGCTATAAGGAGAAGAGATCTACTCAACAAAAGGAGGAAAATGCATCCCAATGACATTGCACTTGCTCAATACTACAGATAATATCGCGACACTTTAACAGCACTAATAAGAAATAAAAAAGAAGAATTTTAAAGAACTAAATTAAATGGAGCACAGAATAATATGAAAAGAACCTGGCAACTGATAAGGGAAGCAACAGATACAGTTAACAGAAGGGATGACACAATAAGAGAGATAGTTGTTGATAACAGCATTGTAACAATGGAGAATAGTAAAGAACTCATTCTTGAAAAAGTTAATGAACATTTTGCCAATATTGGAGAAAATCTAGCCAATAACATTGCTGTTAAAGTTGAAAGATCAATTCACAATTTGGTAAGTGATTATAAACCAGCTAAAATTTCGCCAGCCTTGATGTATTTTCAGCCAGTTGCAGAACAGGAAATACTGGACATCATCAGCTCCCTTCGTAACAACAGTTCTCCAGGTCTAGACGACATCAACAATAGAAATCTGAAGGCTGTGAAAGAGTATATTGCAATACCACTGGCTGACATATTCAACAAGAGTCTCTCAAATGGAATCTTTCCAAATTTAATGAAAGATGTTTGTGTCAGACCTTTACATAAAGGAGGCGATAAACTTGATCTGAACAACTATAGGCCGATAGCATTAGTCAACAACACATCAAAGATTCTAGAGAAAATAGTGAAAAAGCGTCTAGTTGATTTTCTTGAGTCAAAAAATTTGTTGTCATCCAATCAGCTTGGCTTCTGACAGAACAGGAGTACAGATGGTGCGATTTTTGAGTTGACAAAAACTATAATTCACAGCTTAGATAATGGAATGAAGTGTCTGACAGGGTTCTTGGATCTTGCAAAGGCTTTTGATACAGTATCACATGGAATCCTACTGAAAAAACTTGAAGCGACTGGTGTGAGAGGTGTGGTTTTGGAGTGGTTCAAATCCTACCTTGATAATCGAAAGCAAAGAGTGCAAATAGGGAAAAATCTGAGTGCAGAGGAAGGTCTTCCTATAAAATTTGGCGTGCTGCAGGGAACAGTTCTTGGTCCAATACTGTACCTAATCTTTGCCAATGAATTATGCTCACTTGACATTGGTGGCAAGATGCCTTTGCAGATGACACAGCAGTGATATTCCAAGGCAACAACTGGAATGATGCTTTCATATCAGCTGAATTAGGTATGGAAAAAATTACATCCTGGCTCCACAATAATATCCTGACTCTCAATTCATCAAAAACCAAATTTCTGGCATTTTCATTGATGGACTCAAAAAACGGCAAGGAATACCATCAAGCTACACCACTGCAAAATTAATCGCATAAACTGCAATTGTCCAACAATATATTGCACTGATAATATAAAATACTTGGGAGTAATAGTAGACGACTTACTTTGATGGGACAAACACATCATACAACAAACAACAAAACTCAGGAAACTGGTCCACAAATTCATTCAGCTCCGACAGATACTGAATCTGGATACATTGAAGATGATATACCACACATTGGTAGAGTCCAGAGAAAGGTATGGCATTCTGGCCTGGGGAGCAACTCATTTCTGTCATATGGATCCCATTTTCAAAGTACAGAAACTGATTCTCAGGATAATGGGACAGAAACATCCGCTCTACCCTACAGATACTCTATTTGCGGAGCTCCACCTACTCAGCATCAGACAAATTTACATCCACAGACTACTTACATTCACCAGAAAAAAACCGCAGTTATTTCTCAACATGGACCACAACCACAGTACACGCAGAAGGAATATCAATCTGGCTGTTCCCAGGATGGCAATGACAGCCGCCCAGAGGACGGTCACATATCTAGGACCGAAGCTTCATAACATACTTCCAATACATATTAAAGAAATAGTACCGGTTAACATTTTTAAAGCAAAAACAAAAACTTGGCTCATTGAAAATAGAATAAGTTTTAGTGAAAACCTTATTGGAAATTAGAGTACCATCGTTCAGGAAATAATTTTTTTTGTCCTTTATTACTAATCAAATGTAAAAATTAGTCCATAAATATTATTATATTAAGCAATTTTTTAAATTATTTTTATAACTCTAACACCGTGTAAAGCAAAGCATTTGTGGTTTCCCAACACATATTTTATACAGTGGGGGCCACAAAAAAATATATCTTTTTTGCAATAAAGTCTAAATTGTTACTTAAATTCACATCATGAAATCTTACCTGTATATTGTTATTTTCTTACTAATAAACTCCTCTGGAAGAATTGTTTTTCTTTCAGAGAAATTATTATTATTATTATCTTTAAGTAATCTTTTTTTATAAACACACATTGGGAAATTGCTTGTTTCGGTTCTCTCTCGACTGTATGAACCTAAAATGAACAAACAATTATAATAAAAGTTTTTGTGTCAATGCGTCCCAACAACCAAATTCGGGATTTTGGCATTGCTGTGACTTGTTTATATCGTGGTTAAACGAAGCCACCCTAGTCGTGCACACACACATGTAGAGCTATTGTTTATCTCGTCTTTAGCCATCGTGAATGGACTATAGAAGTATATTCAAGTAGATGTCAGTATCTATGGAGTTGTTCAATAAATCAAAGTTAAGGTCGCCAGTCCAAATAATTTTTATGACTCTACTAATACTGTCAAAATATTGCTCTGCGGAATTAAGGAATAAATTTACATTACTGTCAAACGTTCTGTGAAAAGCTAACAGGTAAAAAGTCTTGTTGTAAAATGTAAAGTCTAATTTCAGTCCGTCTAGAGTGATAATTTTAAATCTTGCCTTTGGCCATCAAATTAGCTAATGTGAAATTTAAACTACAGCCATTTTACAGCAATAACTTATGAACATTACTATTGTATCTTTCAATGAAATTTTATTGATAAAAAATTGGTTAATTTAATGCCTCACAAACCGGACTTAAGATATAGGCTAATACCAAAGTGGGCTATAAGTTTTCATAGAAATGAGCCTATCAAAGACCTCAGGCTATAAAATAGTTCCAGGCCTTAAAACCTGGTCTAAACGCAAAATTTTTGTGTAGAAATCGTCCAACATTCTCACTTGTTAAATTGCAAAACTTTTTGCAAAACCTTGCAAAACAAGGCTCCCTGAATGAACGAGCTCACAAATTACGCATAAGGTGACCCTGCATTTTTCATAAACAGACTTCACTGAACGACTGAACTACTAATTGTATAACTTAGTTGTAAAAATGTATATCATATAGATAAATAAGAATGAAACCATTACATAGAAGATCATTGATTTTTTTGTGTTCAATGGCATGTTGTCACAGATTAGAGATTGTCATGACTGTGGAGTACCCCAGGGTTGTGTCTTACAACTAAGTTTGTAAAAGATCCTATGCCCGATGGACAGATGTGAGAGCTTTTGTGTTAACTTTAAATAAACGATATGGGCAATGAAGAATAATATAAAGAATGGACTGTATCTCGAAAAAGAATATTTCTGAAAATTGATATAATATCTGACTCGAAAAGAAGATGCATGCAAAGATAATTAAAACAAGTAACACTCACCATAAATCTGTAGAAATATGGATCCGCCTATATTCAAACTATTCCCCAGAGGAAGGCGATATTAGGATCCCCGAAAAAGGAGGTGACACCTGGAGGTGGGAGAGGTCCCAGTTTGATGGATGATCTGTAGCTGTCCTTGTTAATTACCTCACACACACTTAGTTTCAAGCGAGATGATTATTTTCAAGTCTGGTAACTTTCCAGGCGAATAGAATAATTGAAATAAAATTTGGCGTACACTCTTTTCCAACACAAAAATATTAATGTCGAAGGACGATTTCCTCCATAGGGGTTTTCGACGATAAAAAATAAATTCCCCAATTCGAAAAGATTTAGGCTGTCCCGAAACGATAATGGACGTAAAGCCTCGAAGTTTTGAGTTGCTTTCCGCGAACAACTAAAAGCAGACTGACTGGAAAACTTAGATACCCGCTGCGGTAGCCGCAGAGTGGAGCGCTCTAGAGGGAAAATGGGAGAACTAATTCTAACTCGAGTGCGTTGATTTAAAATAAATAAAGAATTGAAAAGTGAAGCATATGGCTTTAACAAAGTTTTTATCTGATTTCAGTAAATGTTTCATTAAAGGATGGTAGATCTACTGTCTGCTATAGTCTTTCTACACAAAGAAGACATGCTGGCGAGTAGGGAAATGAATTCAGCTTGATAAATATTGGTTCAAAAATTATAAATTTAGACTTGAATTGTAGCTCAAAACGTTTCCGTACAATTATTTGAGACTAAATTTATAATTTTTGAAGTAATATCAATGAGCTGAAGTCATTTCCTTATTTTGCCAGAATGCCATCTTTACTTGGACAGACTATTGGGCACCAGGAGTTGGCTGGAGATTCATCTGCTGCGCTCTATGAGTTTTCTGAACTAATCCTGGTCCTTCATTCCATGTTCACATGACAGAGGTACCAAGAATTGTGATAATTATAAAAGCCTAAAAATTTCAATATTTATTTGTTATAGAATAAATTAGCATATCTTCTATTCACAGTTTTATTAGCTTCAAGTAACTTGATTGTAAACAACCCTGTAAGAATCACTGTAATTATCACCAATGCACTCATAAAACTTTATATTTACTTATAAAAAAAGTATTAGATTGAAACCTAGCTTATCCTCTTCAAACTCAAAGATTGTAGGTGTAACCTGAGCATCACCTAACCTAACCTAGGCTTCAGCTAACCTAACCCGAACTTCAGCTAACCTAACCTAAACTTTAGCTAACCTGACCTAAGCTTCATCTAACCTAATCTAAGATTCAGCAAAACCAACATAAGCTTCAGCTAACCAAGCCTAAGCTTCAGCTAACCTAACCTAAGCTCGATAGGTTAGTAGAGTGATGGTGTCGATGCTGGGGATCAAGGTTAGCTAACCTATGCTAGATAGGTTAGAAGAGTGGCGGTGTTGTGGCCTTACATTGTTGTTTACGATTACTTGAATCTAATAAAATTGTGAATAGAAGAATTTTGAAGCGTATATCATGCAAAGGGCTAAAGTGTCGTTTACTGGCCCACCTTGCTAGAGTCAAAATTATTGTTGGAATCGATTCAGTACGTTATTCTGATGACAAATTTGAAAAAATTAGCCGTCGCTGTCAAGTAGTTTTGAAATAAATCAAGTTCAAAGTTTGGTCTACGGGAGCTATGAAACTATCTCACAAGTACACTAACTCTCTTATTCTGAACGTTTCGAAATGCATATAAACTGTACAAAATTACTCACATTGAGTACTTAAATAACAATTTCATTCTTATTTCAAATTATGTTGAATAATTTCTTCTCTGTAACACACAAACTCAACTTCTTCAAGTCACTAACCTCAAACTATGGCTGCAGAGTCGATTGAATAACAATATCGATTTGAACTGTTCGAACCAATGCCTTCTAAATTTTAAAATTGAATAAGATATTGAATAAATAATTGTTGAAAATATAATTTAATTAATGAATTGTTCATAGAATTAACATTTGATATTCTGTTCCATCATTTTACGAGTTGACATTCCACAATGTTCATACACTTTTTCAAGATGCTACAAAAGTTGACCACCAACAAACAGTACATCTTGAATCAACATTTTGTGACAGTTACTTTTTTGTTTCTGGTCAATTTAGGTTAGGTTGATGGGAGTTTAGGTTGGGTTTGTTGAATGTTGGATTGGATTAATTGAAAGTTGGGTTAGTTAAAGCTTAGGTTGGTTTTGTTCAAGATAAGGTTGGATTAGTTAGAGCTTAGATTAGGTAAATTGAAACTTGAGTTAGGTTAGGTTAGTTAGAGCTTAGGTTAGGTTCCTTTGAGCTAAGGTGAGGTTAGTTGGAGCTCAGGTTGGGTTAATTAGCACTTGGGTTAGGTTAGTTGGAGCTTAGGTTAGTTAGAGTTAGGTTAGGTTGGGTTAGGTTAGTTAGAGCTCAGGTTAGGTTAGTTAGAGCTTAGGTTAGGTTAGTTAGAGCTCTGGTTAGGTTAGTTAGAGCTCACATCAGGTTAGTTAGAGCTTAGGTTGGGTTAGTTAGAGCTTAGGTTGGGTTAGTTAGAGCTTACGTTTGGTTAGTTGGAGTTTAATTTAGGTTAGTTAGAGCTTAAGTTAGGTTGGTTAGAGCTCAGGTTAGGTTAGTTAGAGCTTAGGTTGGGTTAGTTTAGTTACAGCTGAGGTTAGGTTAGTTAGAGCTTAGGTTAGGTTAGTTAGAGGCTAGGTTAGTTGTAGCTCAGGTTAGGTTAGTTAGAGCTTAGGTTAGGTTAGGTTAGTTGGAGCTTAGGATGGGTTAGTTAAAGCTTAGGATCGGTTAGTTAGAGCTTAGGTTAGGTTAGTTAGAGCTTAGGTTGGGTTAGTTAGAGCTCACATTTGGTTAGTTGGAGTCTAATTTAGGTTAGTTTGAGCTTAAGGTAGGTTGGTTAGAACTCAGGTTAGGTTAGTTAGAGCTTAGGTTGGGTTAGTTTAGTTACAGCTGAGGTTAGGTTAGTTAGAGCTTAGGTTAGGTTAGGTAGAGGTTAGGTTAGTTAGAGCTTAGGTTAGGTTAGTTAGAGTTTAGATTAGGTTAGTTGGAGCTTAGGATGGGTTAGTCAGAGCTTAGGTTACCAAATGGTACAATCTGTAGGCTGTGCTCAACGATATTCTGTACCATTTTTTGACTGAAAGTGTCACAGAATGTCGTTAGTTTACAATGTCGTTGATACAGAATGTCGCCTTCCCTTCCATTATCAATTTGCTCTATCATAACCCTTTTTGTTGGTCCTCAATGATCACTTAAATTGTCATAAACTCCAATAAGGTATTTAGTACTAATTTTTTGCTATTTTGTACAGTTAATATTAATTTTAGAACTTTTCAAATAACAGAGTTATCAGATTTGTCAGTGCCCCCCAGGCCAAACTTTGAACTTTATTTATTCAAAAACTACTGGACAGCGACGGCTAATTTTTTTTTAATTGTCATCAGAATAACATACTGAATCAATTTCAACAAGAATTTTGACTCTACCGAGGTGGGCCAGTAAACGACACTTACACCCATGCAAAGTGAGGATAGGAAATTTTTTTTTCAATTAATGAAAGAATTTTGAAAGAAACTCCAGCATTCATTCACCATCATAATACTAGGCAGAGAGGGAACATCCACATAGATAGACAAAGAACAACACTAGCCTTGAATAGTACAAAAAATGTTGCCAGCAGGGTGTTCAACAGGCTCCACTTAGAGGTAAGGAGAAAGGAGGTACAGTGATCCTGCAATCTTCAGAGAATCCTTAAAGATATATCTGCAGAAAAAGAACTACTATTCCATGAAAGAGTTCTGGGAGGACGTCTAACCTCATGTTATCATGTTAAATTGGACAAACGACGACCACGGCTGCAAAGCTTCCAGTGGGATCATCACAATTATGCAAGTGAGTAAGCTAGCGACGGCTATTTTTTCTCATTTTGTCATCAGGAGAGCATACTTAATCGATTGCAACTGGAAATTTGACTCTGAAGGGTGGCCGGTGGCTTGACTAGTACAAAAAATGTTGTGGCCGGTAAACTAAACTTTGGCCCTCTTTTGTTGTAAGAAATATCTCATTTGCAAAGGGACATAATCCCTTTTCTGATTTTCTGAAGAGGTGTAAGTGTCGTTTACTGGCCCACCTCGCTGAATATACTACAATGCATGCTTACACCTCTCATTGCTTATCGTTCAGTGTCCGAAAAACTGGTCACACCAAAGAAGTAAAGCCTGAAGTAAACTTTAAGACTTCAAGAGAAATAATAAATAAATAAATCATTCATAGAATACAGTAATCAGGAAACACCTTGAAATAGCTGGAACTTAATTGGTTGGCAAGCAAGAAGCAAGCTTAATACTGTATTATATTATGAAAAATCACTCACTGATATTAGAATATAGTACGGTAACCGTGAAATCACTTGCATCCTGTCTTACCTTTTGCAATTTTTCAACAAGAACTGCCTTTAATCCTGACCGATCTATGTTTCGTTTGTCCAATTCAGCACAAAGATCCGTGATTTTTAAATCAGCTAATTTACTTGTATCACAATCTAAAGCCATATTATCTGAGTTTGATTATTGAAGTATCTGCAGCTTGATTTTCATCGGTTTGGGTTTTTGTGGATTGTGACCATAAAATTGTTGCAACTTGCAGCCGACACATGAGGGTTGCCCAGATGATTTATGGCCGATTTAAGTGCTCCTGGCGGAATGGTAGCATGCATGAAAAACATGCAGCTCCAAGACTGAGCTATTGAAGAATGAAGATTGGATTAGGGCATCAGCACAGATTCAACAGGAGAACCCATTACATGTCAAATTCACAGAACGTAATCATAATTTTAAAAGGCCTACGTACAATGAGTTCCTAAGTTGTGTCGTTTCTCACCTCAATATTCTCCTTCCCAATCCCCTTTCGTTAATTTGGTTGAAAGCGGACAGACAATAAGTCGGGAAAATAACAGCCACTTTTCGGTGGCACGAATCCAGAGAACACAGTTCCACCGGAACAGGACACCGGAAAATTCTCTGTGGCTTTCGACTCTGTGGAATGACAATTCGATACAAACCTATCATATCGATAATCGAATTTTATCTGTTCTCTGTTCTTGTTATTATTATTATTAATGTCAAGTGTCAACAGATTTGTCTCTGGCATTATTTTCGGGAGGCGTAAATTTGGAATTGAATTCATGATAAGGATTATTTACAAAAGGTTTGTAGTTCAATTGGACTATGCATACGCCTTCATTTGTTAGCCTACCTTTTTTCTCATTTCATTATTGAACTTCATGAGTTAGTTGAAATTTTTTATAACCTATAAATTTTTCTCATCCACTATCTGTCTATTCAGGATTGAGTTACCGTGATATTGTTGCTAGAAATTGCAATATTATTATTTTTTTTAATACTTGGAAGTTGTTTTATCATTAGCCTACTTGATATCCCATTGATATCTTAATCAAAATAATATGTAAAATATAGACTACCTTTTAATTGATTGGTCCTAATTTGTTGCGATACTTTTGCAGATGCTTTTGAATCCTGTACCTTTTCATTGAAAAATCTGCATTTAAAAAATGGAAAGTGGACCGGAAAGTGCTGGTGGAAGCCCTGCTACTTCCAGTGATTTATCTACTAAATATCAGAAAATTGCAGCAGAGTATGCAAAAGTGAGTAGGCTATTTCTTGTTACTAACTTACTTTCTTAGTCCTCGCCCACAATCTTGAGGCTGCGGCAGTCGTCAGTCCATCTTTCCCTCAATGGGAGTGCGCGGTGAGCTCGTGTCTCATATTATGAAGCCATATTATTACAAATGTGTGCTCCTCGATGAATTCATTTGTACTGTAGTATGGTCTAGCTATAAGGTTTGATTCAGTAGTGGCTTTTCATTTCGGTCTGTCACAACATGCTTCCTGGCTAATAGATTCCAGCTGAATGAGGACAAGACCCAAAGGATCATCTGCAGCTTGTCACGGGAAATTCGTGACCCTCAGGATTCTGTAAAGCTCCTGAATTTGGCTTGGATTGCAAGATCAGCTGGAACAGTCACATACAGCAGGTAACCAGTCTTATCTCCCGTATTTGTTTCCTACTGCTCGAGATGAGGGGCCTGGTGACTGAGAGGTATCTGGTGATGCTGATGATGTACCATGCTCTTTTTTTATTGCCACATTACTTATGGATTGCTCCTGTGGGAACATTCAGCAGGAGTTGCTGATGTACTGTTGCTTTAAAAGATGGGTGTTAGAATTATATCAAGCAGTGAACATCCTGCCCACTGTAAGCCAATCTTTGCCCGCCTTGGTGTGTTGACGGTCACGGTTATTATGTATAATAGTCTTATTGTCATGACCCTAAAATCACTAAAAACCATATCCGTTGGGTACAACCTAGGTTTGCATAGAATAATTTTAATAATCAGTTTTTGTGCTACAAATATTCCTTAATATGACAGTTGAAACAGCCCCATGCAACTATGCTATAACTTACTGTAAAAATGATCTAACCAAAGCATGATATATAATTTTTAGATGGTTTCTATCAAGCATTTTGTTTACTTGGTAAAATATGAAAGATAGATTTAATATGAACATTCCATTTGAGGTTATCGTCAATCACAATTTTATTATAAACTTTATCAAAATTGGGATCGAGATAGTGAAGGGCATGTGCCTGTTTTCTCTTTCATAGGGAGAGAATGATGCCTATCATGTTAGGCATGATTATGATAGTGTGTGTTGTCTCTCTCTCTCTCTCTCTCTCTCTCTGAATGATAATGCTCATCGACAATTTCATTTCTCAGACAGTTTTAATCGCAATCATCTAAGTAAGCAAATTTTACATTCTAGAACATGATTATAACATCAGAATTGATATTCAATTCAATTCTTTATTTCCCGAAAACAAATTCTTTACAGAAATCAAAAATCCAGTGTTATATATAAGTTTTAAATACTGTATATTTTTGCTATATTTTCGTCATTAAAGGTTCAACTTTGTGAGTAGGGGAGGGGAAGTTGGTTTGATTGCAAGGAGAGCTAGCCCAAAGTAAGTCCGTAAGTAATCCGTGCAGCCCGTTTTTGCAGCTTGAGTTCGTCTACCACCTTTTTTGAATGACCCCAAATAATTAGTCCATAGGAGATATTACAGTGTAAACGTGCATGATATGACATGACCATATATGCCTCCGTCACGTGTCCTTAGCTGCAGCAACAGGAATTAGATCCAGGACAGCCTCTTGGTCACTTGCTGGATGTGGCTAGCCCAGTTCTGCTTCGAGTCCAAGACAAATCCTAACATCTTTACAGGGCCCTGGTCACCTGGTAGGCTGCGAGACAAACTGTGGATGATATTTGTTGTCTTGTTTTTATTCAGCTGAAAACGGTTTGCCTGGAACTATGAGGTTGAAGATTTTACATGCTTCACTGTCGATTCCAACACCTACTGAAGGTCCACTCCGGATGACAGCAAGGATAAATCATCTGCTCAAGTCACAAAGATTTAGTGCTAGGGACTTGACATCCTCAAATGCTGAACCAATCCGGTCAGCAACCCAATTTACCACATCAAAAGTAGACCTTCCTCTGCAAAAACCGTCTGGAAAGATGGCAGTCCTCAGGCAATCATTGACCACCACAGCAAGAGGATCAGCAATTTCATCTATCACTTCACGAAGCATGAATACATTCCATATACATTAGGACTCTGGGATGGCTTGAATGATCGGATAATCAATCCTCCTCTGGGCCTGCAGAGTGATGGGGCAGAAGAAAGAGAGGCGTGCATGCACTGGTGGAACTCGCACAACCAGTAGTTCAGCAGGGTCTGCAGCAGCAGTGGAAAATTCACTCACAATTCTATTTTCTGATTCGATGTATCCGGACTTGCAAGCTCCAATTTTCTCCCTGGCATGGAATAATGATAATTTATAACATTCCAGGCTGCCTTACAGGTGTTTGGAGCATTATCGATTTTGTCTGCCATTGTAGCCAACTTAACTTGATTCTTATAGATGAATTTGGCGCGTCTATATCTCTCCATGACACCATCATCACCATGCTCACACCTATCCTTGTGGGTTAGGTGGATGAGGGGCTCTTGTGTCTCAACTTCGCCCACAACACTTTTTGTAATGTACAAAGTGGAAAAATAAAGACATTTATCCATCTATCTATCCTTTTGAGCCAACATAACTCTTTTTATCCCGGCAAGGTCATCAGTATTCCACTCTTGATGACTCTTCATACCCTGTCTCCTCTGTGGTCGCCGAAAGCTATTTATCAAATCTCTCCTGAAAGTATTTGGAGAAGTTCTCAAGTCACCTGGGTTTTGAAATGCCTCATCCAAGGGGGTGTTTGCTCAATCATTTTTTTAAATGAATCAAAGTAGTATCATGGACACACCTTGAACTGAAAACATAATTAGTATGCCAAGTAGCGAAGTACTGTAGGTGCAATACTCACCATGGAAGAGCCAGATATTGAAAAATTTGACGCCAGCGCAGACTGGTCATCACCATGTACATCAATGACCTTAGATATGGAAACATCCTGTTGAAAACTCACCGCAAAATTGTCCAAACAGGGAAGTCCTCTGGTAGGCTCGTTGCAAGATTTATAGAAATCCATAATATATCTCCACTATATCTTTACTATAATATATCTACTTTTGATCATAATTAATAAAATTCATATTGAAATCGCCAGCTATCTCAAAGCTGTAATCAGAGTATATATTGAATTATAACAACAAACATTCAAAAAGATCACAGAAACTGTCAAAGTTATCATTTGGTAAGTGGCACAGAGAAACTATAATTATATGGTAGGTCACTCCATCCACCTCCAAGTCAAGCTCTGCAAAATAATGAAAAATCAATTCCAGTGAACTCAATATTATTAACATCAGAAATAGCGAAATTTACAAACATTCTTGGCATAATACAACGTCTAAGATTTGGCATTACTGAAACGTCTGAGAAAACTTATCGTCTAACTGAAACCACGTGGTACAGTGAAATAACGATATTGACTTTCTCATAAAAATACCTCATGAGGCTCTGCGAGCTCCTACTTCGACTATCAATATAAATAGCATAATAACCTCCTGCAGGTTTTTGAAGATATCAAATCCGTATTTTCAAGAAAAAATCAAAAGTAAGAAAAAACCGTAGCCGAAGTACATAAGTTGAATACAATTATTTTGCACTGTCAAAATAACTATAATAATTTATAACGCGCGGTTCAAGTGTAGAGTTGTGTTTAATTCAATATGAACTCAAATTATTGTTGTTATTCACTTTACCCAATCCAAAATTGCCTACAATACTCTTGACATCTTGACTTGATTTTTCATTCGTCCATAAATGGCAAAACTCTTCACATTCTCTCTGACTTGATACTTTATTAGCCTACTTGGAGGTCTTTTCATAAAAGTTTGATTTCAAAACCAACCTTTTATTAGTTTTTATCAGAGACGTTTGAATGAATTTCCAATAAGTAAGAATCAAATCCAAGGTCTGCCTGCAACTGCCAGGTGGATGCAAAAAATATAGCCTGGTTTTTTTCCTTTCGAAGGAAAAAGTAACAGCCCGGAAACTTGTTTTTGTAACAATGAGTTATGGCTATGACGGTCTAAATTTCGAATTTCTTAAAAAATACTTGAATTTACAATTTTTATAATTATCAAGTCTATTTTCTTTCATTTGTTCTCACAGTTTTTTTTCAGCTTATCATTTTAAATTAAAGATGGCAATCGAGCTCTTTATAGGCACACCTATTTGAAAATTGATATATTCTACAGGAATAGATATGCATTCCTATTTTTAACTTGATTTTTTTTATCCTTTACCGTAAATTTGAGATTGTTTCAAGAATACTTCTAAAAATATTGAATTTCTCAATTTAGATCATCCGTATAATATTTCGTTCTAGATACCACTTTTACTGTTCGATTCCGACTTTATGAAACATTTCCTTCGTTTTCAAGGCAAGACTGCAGGTGCAAGTGTTGAAAAAAGCTGTTATAGATGAACAAAAAGTCAACTCAGAACTGAGAGAAGCACTTCGCCAATTGGAACAAAGCTCGAGGAAATCAGAACAAGAAATTGATAGTCTGACGTTTCGGAATCAGCAGCTCACTCGTCGGGTTACCGTTTTACAAGATGAACTTGAAATGCAGGTAAGTGAAAGAATGTAATACAGTACCACAATTTTGTTTACTATATCGTAGCGTAGCTTCCTTTTACTTTAAGGCCATGGCCTTAAAAGTGGCAACTATGTAGAGTAGAAAATTCGGTCCATTTAAAAGCATTGAAATCATACTCGAAAATCAGCTGTTTCAACGGATGCGTTTCTTGTGTGCGTTCTCCCATTTAAATTGCTACAAATCATAACTTACTTCAGACTCGCATACATCATTTTTTTAAATGAAAATTTTTATTTATTCAACTCAAAGCATTTCTAACTTTACCCCAACGCTGTAGAGGCATAATGGGGAGCGACAAAGAAGAAGAAGAAGAAGAAGAAGAAGAAGAAACCTTTCTAAACTAAGTTCAAATGCTCTCAAAATTTTTTATCATTGAGGAATAGAATCTACGATTTGAGCTTCGTTTAGTATTCGGAAGGAAGCTCAGGATTCGACTCAGTTTAGCATGTATTTTTTATTTTTTTATTTTTAATCTTTTCTATCACAGCCCAGTACGGAAAACACAGAAGGAATTCTATAAGAACAGTTTCATTATATTTCATGAAAAATATGCTTAAAAGTGAGAAAAGCTAAGTCAACATGCATGATTTGTACTCAATGCTATCATATGATTCGATTTTACCTACTGTGCATTGTTATCATTTAATTAGGCCAGGGCCTATAAAAGGGGGCTATGACTAAATTCAAAGACTTAGTTCAATAACATTCACATTGCTGTATTATTCAAGCCCAACCCGCAATAATGCAAACTCTTTCATAATTTGAATTATCTTGAGTTTTTTTAATAATATTTCAAGTAGTACTAATATGACTGGTTGATTTTATTAAAGTATCTGTATTGGAGACTATTTTCATTGCTACTATTCTCCACGAAAAGTGTCAGAAATCATACACTAAAATATAAACATGGCGATTATCTGATTTAAAATGTGTTTTTTTATAATAATCACAGTAATCCTTTATCAATTAATTTTCTATATAAAAAACATCGATAAAAGTAACCCTGAGATAAAGAAAAATAGCCTTATTAATTTATAATTCAGTGTTTGTCAGGACAAGTGGTTTGGCGAAATGAAGAGGTTTGTCCACTAGAAGTTGAGCGAAAAGCAAGTTGAATTCGTTAATACGTTATTCTCAACTTTTCATTTTCGAATAATGTCATTTCTATTATAAGAGTTGAAGAAAAATTATTTTTATTGATTTTACAGCAATACAACAAAAAGAAGAAAAATAAAAGTCATGATGAACATCATAATTCTGAATTCACAAATCACGTAATTGATGAAGAATTTCGTAAGAAAATAGCAGAGAATGCAGAACTTCTCTCTACGGTAAGGTTTATCTGCTAATCTTAAAAGTTTATGTTTCTGAGATGTGTGTGTCTCAAAATTAGTTTTGGTGATGTTCCAATATGACGACCAACAGTACAACAGATATGTTGGATAATAGACTCGATCATTTCACTAAAACTTATTCAAAGCAAAATGTTAAACTATTATACTGTACTTGTTTCAAATTGTCATGTTGTATTGTGTAGGCTTATGACATGATTCAACTATGAACTTAATTCAATTCTAAATGTTACCGTATCATTTTTTCTATTTATATTTAACGTTGTAATCTTGCGGTTTTCATATTTCAATTTTTTGCATTGTCATGATTTTGTTTTCTGACAATATCGTGAAGAAAGCCTCACTGTTTACTTGAGTGGATTGGAGAAGTTAGGACTTGTATTCTCAACTTATCGACAGTAAATACCACTCCTACTTTAATAATAATGTATTTTTTCTTTAATTCAGAGATTCTTGGTTTAATTGAATTCATCTATTTGAACAGATGCATGAAAAGGAAGAAGCCCACGGCCAGGAAGTTGTAGCTCTATCGGAACAAGTAGAACGTCTCCGCCGTCAACTAGAACAGGCACACAAATCCCACTCTGAATCGGAAGAGAAGTATCAGGTTTGATTATTTCTCACACTTATTTAAAAATTGAATCTATAAGGATATTTTAAGAAAGTTTAGATATTTCAAGAAACCATGTATTGAGGCCTCTTTACACAGTGGATTTTTTATATGCAGTAGTGATACAAAGGTCCAAAATTGATATGCAATCGTACAGGAAGAAAGCTTATTGACACAAAATATTCCCAAGGTGGGGTTGCAAAGAGCTCATTTGACAATGCCAAAAAATCGGGGCAAAATACTATTGACTCTCTGAAATTTAGTCTTTAATTATCTATAATTATCATTTTATTTTTATTTTTTATTTTATTAATTCAACTTAGAGAATACCTAAACTAAGTGAAAATGCTCTCAAAAAGTTTAATCATTGAGAAATACATTCGCATTCATTATCCATTACCCACGCACAAGCTAAAATGCTCATGTGGGCGTCACCCGCAAAAAATAGAATCAGCTTATTCCCAGTATGGCGGCGATCCATCAGCATTGCAAATTTCTTGAATCAACGACTTTACTTCCTGTATCAATTTCGGGCACTGTATCACTGAGTTGAAAACATTTGCCGTGTAGAGAGGCCTCCAAGCCCAAGATTAAGTACTTTCGCAGCACATCATTTAGATATTGTTCGCTTTTGATATGTTTTTCAATGAAATTCCCTAATGTGGGAACTCTCGTTTCTGAACTTTTGTTATATTGTGTTTAATGGCCAAATTGAACTTAATATTTATGCACGTTTTGTTTATAGTACATTTTCCGTTTCAGGCAATAATTTGATTCTAAGCCTTTGTTGGGGTTGAATTTCAATTAGCCAAATTGTACAATATAGTCTATCTGAAAGTCTGTTTTTTTGTAGAGTACAATAGCCAAATTGGAGAGAGAGAAAATTGAGCTGAGAGAAGGCCGTGAAGGACTAGAATTGGCTGCTGAGGAACTGAGTGAGTTACAGCGCACACACACTCAGTACAAAACGGAGATGGATTCTCAGTTGACTTCAGCCCAATCAATTATTGCCACTCATCTACCATTTATCGATTCAAGTAAGTTTTATCAATATAAAAGTCATTCTATTCCAACACATTTGAATATCAATTTTTTTCATCTTTCAATCTTCGCTTTTTATTGCATCAGTTGGTGAAACAAATACAATAGGCCTATACAAATCGGGAAGAGAAGAAGACAGTCGCTCGAACTGTTGCAATTCTAGAATTCAAGCTGTGGCCGCATTGCCATTGGATGGTGGGTAGATAGCATGGAAGATGGATGGATTGGATAGTGTTCAGCCGCCATCTTGAAATTGTTTTATCAAAAATTTATATCAAACCTAAAATAGTATGACGTCATACCATTTATTTTGATGTATTACGAGGGTTGCCAGTACTGTACTTGTATGGTTTTTGTTTGTCAATGGCGCAACAGCCCTATGAAGGGCCTAGTCCTACCAGCTGGCTGCCAGTTTCATATTCACTAAACTATAGAGTCTATCCAAGCAAAGAAGATACTCCGGCAAGACGGGAAAACGACTCCAGCCCGGCCAATACCGGCCCAAAAGCCATAGCTTCTCAAAAGAACCCACAGCCCCCGAACTAACACCGACCGAGCCGAAGCCACCCCCCACTCCGCCAGAATGCCCTCCCAGCCCGGACAGAAAATATGGCAGGCGAGTAATCATCAACCAGGATAAAGGTAACGTGTGGTTAGCACGTCGATCCTCTCAACCATAAGCCAGTCTTCACAACCATGTGAAGATGCAGAACACCTCTGAATAACATGCAGTTAATCAGTTAGAGTGTAATGCAACAATTACTATTCCTCCAGAAACGGGAAACGACTGACTGTCTTCACTAACGACAGCCAATCTCACAAAGGAGGGCGCCAAAGATGAAATAAACTCGTAATATTAGTGTAACTCTCCCCAAAATCATATAAATATTCTATAATTACGTACACGTACCCCCTACGTGTATGGTAGGGTAAAATATTCCATAATTGAATAAAACGTTGACATCATTTTAGTATTTCAACTCCTCTTTTCTTATGGTTAATAATCCTTTTCAGTTGAATGTTTTTTTTAATGTTATGTTGCAGGCAATGCCGATTTGAACAGTTTGAATATTCCTCGGTTTTTTGAACGAAGCCGTCAGTCGGTGCCGCGCTCACTAATGCAGCACGTGTGCACGGAACTGGAGGAGGCTGCGGGGGCATTGGCCGAGTTCCATCTGCATTCCGCCCTGCGTTTGGAATCACTCTGTCATCCTCAGGCATTGAATCACAAGGTGAAAATGAACTTGAATGTCTTCAACAATTTTAGTCATTATAATTCACAATCAACTACTAAGAAATGTTTTAGAACTTTTTCCTACTATACTAGAAGGTTAGAAAGAACGAGTAATCGAAATTCACACTCAACTCAGAAATCTAGTGTAAATACCAAGTTTTGAATAAACAAGTTATTAAAATATTTACACTCAGAAATATCGTGGAACTTCTCCATACGGGAAACGGTTAGAATGAACGCATAATCAATCATATGTAATTGAGTAGTTAACATTTGATTAAAAAATGTTGTGGAATAGTCTGGGCGAAATAAGGGGATAACCTTTTTTTGTGGCATTTCGTTGATTTTTTTATCGATTATGATGGATTTTGTTGTGTAGATTCCAAACTTGTTGAGATCCTTCGACTTTTACAATTGTTGAATAGTTAGAGGCATCCTTAGTTTGAAATCCTTGAAGGGTCCTTACTATTGAATATAACCAAAATTCAGGTCGGTCGGTGGTCTTGAAGACATTAATACTATAGGAGATTTCTATTTCTCACTATAAATAACATAACATTTTATGTTACAACTTTGTGTTTATTTCAACCTTTCATATTGAGTTTATTCTAAAAACTAACTTGTTATTTATTTATTATTAAAAAGTTGTTTATTACACATGTTATTATCAATCCATATGTAATGATCGTTCAACTGATATAACCATCCTACATCTCGGCCATCCTGAAAAGAGAGGCTTGGCCTCAAGCCGGATAACAAAAAACTCAACAAAATTATTAAAAAATAACTGATCGTCCCCCGACACGATCCACATCGTCAGTCAGATGCACGTTCATTAGATTTGAACACCCATACGCACTGGGAACAAGGATAATGTTTCCTTCTTCTTTTTCTCCTTCCCCTTCTCCTCCCTCTTCTTCTCCTCTCCTCCTCCTCATTTTTGACTTTCGCTTGCTCCTCAGTGCACACAAGGACTTTGTCGTCCGTCTGCTTGTCTAGGGGCCTTTGGAATTCTTCTGACAGTACAAAATCGGACTCCAAAGCAGCTGATTCCTCGTCACTGACCACTTCCTCCAGCTCCATGTCGCCGAGCTTAGGTGGCAGTTTATCTGGTTCATAATTTCCAATGCATTCTTTAAGTTTTTCACGCGTACTACAATTTTTTATATGACCAAGGCTTGGTTGCGAATTCTCTATTACCTTTATTTTAAATATTCGAAAAATTTGTGGCTTTTTTATAAAATAAACTTCTTCCTCAATTTTCAAGTCTGCTTGAGAAATAATATCTTCGCCTACAACAATACTATACTCCAATAAATAGTCAGGAACAACTAAAACATTTGATAAATAACTGGCACCGTCAATATCAATTGATAACTGAAGGCATCCTAGAACTTTTTCACATCTTCCATGAAATCCTCTCAACGCAACGTCAGATTTTGAAATTGAGTGAATTGGTATTCCTAGGCGAGCAGCAGCCAACTCTTGCATTAAAGTTACTTCACTCCCTGTATCTATAGTAGATATGAACTTTATATCGTTTATCAAAACCTCCTTTCCCATACGATCCCTATTCGCATGTCCGTTGGTCTTAATCATACACTCTTCCTCGTTCTTTGATTTATTAAAGTTCTTTGATTTGGTAACACGTATTGTATTTACCTTTTTCATTGTACCTTCTTCAATTGTACAATTATTGGCTGTGTGACCGTGTCCGTGACATTTAAAGCATTTAATAACGCTTTTGTTTCGTTCACAGTCTGGGGATTTATGCCCAAATTCATTACAGGTAAAACACTTGACATTATTAAAACTGATATTTTTTCTAGAATTATCTGAGTGCTTCACAAAAATTTTCTTGTCCGGGTTGTTGTTAAATTTATCTTTTTTGGTATCATTCTTCAGGTGACGCCTGGCAGCTTCGTATTCGTCTAGTTTGTTTACAAACCCATCAACTTTCTTGAGTTTTGGGAGATCATCAATGAAATGTTCTTTTAACTCTGATGGTAATCTTCTTTTCACTTGATCGACCACCATGAGCTCTTTGAGGTCCTCGTAATTTAATATCTCCAATCCTTGAATCCACTCATTCAACAAATCATTCAAATTCAAAGCATAATCTCTCCACGTAGCTGATTCTTCTTTCCGGAGTAAGCAAAATTTTTGTCGAAACTGCTCTGGGCTCAGTTTGAATCTTTTTAATAACATCATCTTGATGTGGTCGTAATCATCGGCTAAATCATCAGTTTCTCGGGTGATTAGATTTCCAATTTCTAGAGGTAGTAACCCAAGTAGATACGAAACCCATTTTTCCTTAGGTACATTCACTCTACTGATTTGTTTCTCAAACGTTGATAGGTACACGCTAATATCTACACTTGAATCGTAACGTATCATCAGTTTCATCAGGTCTCTTCTTTCGTCGTTTTGAAAGACATTATTGTTACTATTAATTTTGGCTTCAATTTCCAGTTTCTTCAACTCAAACTCTCTCTCTTTTTCCTTTTCCAATATTTCAATTTCTTGTTTCTTTAACCCATACTTTCTTTCCTTTTCTAATCTTTCATACTCTTTTTCCTTTTCTAATCTTTCATACTCTTTTTCCTTTTCTAATCTTTCATACTCTTTTTCCTTTTCTAATCTTTCATTTATCTTTTCTAATCTTTCATACTCCCTTTCCTTTTCTAATCTTTCATACTCTCTTTCATTTTCCAATCTTTCTAATATCCCTTTGATACACTCTTCATCGTAATCTGGAGATTTAAGAATAAGTTTAGTCAACTGTATGACTCTTGGATTTGATGGAACATCTATTCCTAGTTCCTCTACTACCGATATCAGATCCGCCTTATTGGCCTTCGATAAGTAACTCATTTTATCTACTTACCGAGCTGTTTTTCACTAAACAAATATCCCATCACTTTTTGCAAAACTTCAAATCTTCAACACTGGCAATAAATTCTTCTATTGAATTATATTCCTTCATTAAATCCTTTTGATCTTCTTGTTCGGACGAGCCCCCAATTTATAGGAGATTTCTATTTCTCACTATAAATAACATAACATTTTATGTTGAAACTTTGGGTTTATTTCAAGCTTTCACATTGAGTTTATTCTAAAATAGAATAGAATAGAATAGTGTCTTTATTGAAAACAACAACAAATTGATGAATATTCAATTCATATTATACAGCACAGATTAATAAATTCAATTATTTTGATAGTTCTTTTTCTAATAATTTTTTTCTGCAGACAAGCACTCATGGTTTGCTAACCGTCCGAGGTATTTGAGGTTGGTAGCCTTCTCTAAATAGTCTCCTCTTCGTCTTCTGAATGGTAGCCTTCTGTTATTCTAAAAACTAACTTGTTATTTATCTATTATTAAAAAGTTGTTTATTACACATGTTATTATCAATCCATATGTAATGATCGATCAACTGATATAACCATCCTACAATACCAAAGAAAATATCAATACAAGCTTTAATAGGTTTTTTCGAGATCATTCCCCCAAAAATAAGGGGTTTGAAATACAAGGTTATCTTTTAGTGCATTTCATTCGAAAAAATGCACTATTGGTCTTGCCCTGACAATCGAAAATTTATGATGTGATATATTTTTTACACGTTTCCGAGCCCCTAGAACACGAATCTGATGTCTGTTCAAATTCATATATATATATATATATATATATATATATATATATATATATATATATATATATGTACAGATTCTTGTTAACACGATAACTCCCGAAGGGCTTGTCGGAGAGCGACCGACATTTTGCACAAAAATCATTAGTGTTAATATCTCGGTCAAGTTCGTTAACCAGCCATATTGGTCCAAGGGAAGGGGGTGAAATTAGGGGATGAAATTTTTAAAAATCACTACAAATCGACCAATAACTTGATCGTTTTGAAAATTGGTGAGTATAATATTATGTCCCTTATTATGCCCTACAATTTGAGCCATCAACGGAAAAATCCAATAAAAAATGGCGGAGAAAATGGCGAATAATATGCCGAAAATTGTGTTTTCGGAAACGGCACCTTTGAATTCATACCCTGAATAGCTCATTATAAGTCATATGATTTGAGCCATCATAGAATTGCATTTGAAATGCACTCTTTCCGACCGCCAGCTGCCGGAGTGAAGTTTTTTTACTGTTTAGTTCAAAAACTCTGTCTAACAATGTCAAAGTAAGAATTAGAAATTGAACTTTTTTTTGCAATTAATTTGTCTAAATTCATTAAAGTGATATTCTGGCAACAACATAATTTACTTCAATTTTCATCAGTGAGATTTAATTTTCAATTACTTCCACACATGAAATTGAGTTTTTGTGTGTATCGTCTAGGCATTGTCATTATTAATAATTAATTCTATCTGTACTACTGTACAGTGATTTTAATGGAAAATGTGTTGTTCATGTTGCAGTATTTATCACTTCTAAAAGAGTCCAGCCAGCTAGCCTCTGAACTGAGGAGAGGACTCAGTGATTTTGGACCGAGTTTAGGTGATGATAAGTTGGACACCAAAACAGCTTTCCAGAAAATTCCAAATCTCTTAGCCAGCTATTGTACACATTTAGAAACATTTATGCCCTTTTTGAGGATGGCGTGAGTACTTTTTCATCGATTCCAAATTTGAATAGTTTTCAATTCAGTTACCCTTTTATCAATATCTAAATTCTCTCTTATGGATTAATAAGAATTTGGAAAGACTTAATTGAGCTATTTTATTAGCTACTACCTAAATGGCCGATTCCTATCAGCGTTACTTTCTTAATTTCTAGTAGCAAGTGTGACGTGAACTCTAGCTTCCAACTTCTAAAGCTTAGACATAATAATATGTCTTCCCACATTCGGTATTTAGTAGCAGCTATCACTGTAGCAACAAGTAAAGTAGCATGCAGGGACAGGTATTTTTATTATGACTTTTCAGGAGGCACACGATGTGGTTCAGGCGAATTTCTTTTATCATAAGAAAAGAGTAGGCTTCATTTTCATCGATACCACAATAAAAACAGTGAACTATCATTCGCTGTCGAAGAAAATATAATAGTTTCAAATAATATACCAACAATTTTGTCATCCCTTAGCTCATTGTCGCAAGAAAATGATTATTTAGTTTTGAATTACATATTAAACACGAATTTTCACCGACTATCATTGGAAGCAAGCTCTTAGCTCGTGGAAGATTATCCTCATAAAATTACTTTTTCCACATTTCAATATATCAATTTCTGTATAATATTAAGTATAGATAGGCAAAACTAAACTAAGTTGTTTTACTTGTGTTCACAGATTAGAAGATGAGGAAAACCATCTTTCGGATGACGTCTCCAAAGCCTGTAATGATCAAGTAGCACTTGTTACCAGTCAGTTTGTAAGCCACTGTGTTCAGTTAAACTCTATCGTTACGCTTATCTCCAAACAAAGTAAGTATTATTTCAATTGCTTGAAAATAATAATCATGTTTGTGTATTTTCAAATTCATTTAGTCCTCTTTAACTAGCAACTATCTAGAGAATGTATCAGAAGTTGATAAGGCGTTCCATCTATTTATTTGCTTTTTCGCCTGAGTTTTCTTACTATACATGTTATAGTCTGTCCAAGCAAAGAAGACCCTCTGGCATTATGGGGAAAATGACTCCAGCTAGGCCAATATTGGTTCAAAAATTATTGATTTGGTCTTGAATTTTAGATCAGAATGTTTCTTACTATTGAGACCAGATCAATAATTTTGAACCAATATTGACCGATCTTGATTCATTTTCTCATCTTGCCAGAGGGTCTTCTGCTTGGACAGACTATACCTTTTCAGAATTATATTTTATTAATCAATATGCTACTTAAATTCAGTAATAGCGCAAGCATGTGTGAATATAGTACTTGCTATGACTTGATATTTAAAAAAAATCTATTTTTTACAGAAACCCTGCAGCAACCATCCCAAGGTTGGCAGATGCGACATGAACAAGAACTAGTTGATATTTTTCATTCAATACATGAAGATTCAAAAGGTATTATTATAAATTCGTTTTGAATGGTTGTGATTTCTAAATAATTATTACAATTGAAAAACAATAAATACTTTTGCCCAAGCCTGATTAAAATATTTTTGACGAATTGTCAAGTTCGAAATTGGATTGGTAATCTTGAAATTGAAATATTATGTCTCAGTGTTACTATATCGCTTCCAGTACGCTTAGATTGGTGAATGTGGGATTGTCCGTAAATAACATGTAATATTATTTTGGAGTAATATGTTCCCTAACAGTTATAGAATTAGATCTTAAAGTATATGTATAGCACTATATACGCGAAATAAGATTTTGCAAACATTATTTAAACTTGGAGTGAAGTTTTTCAAGTGACTGGAGAACTTTAATATAGATTGCAAATATCATATTATAATTGAGTTATAATTGAGTAATGAGTTGAGTTATGGAGCAGGGGAGCAAACCTATTTTTGAGATGGCACTGTGAGTAGTGGGCCCATGCTAGAAGACTGGGGATAGGCTCAAATGACGCTGTAGATCAAAATGTCCAGTTGATATCCCTGTGAGTCGTATACATGGCTTGGGTGATTGAGCAACGCGTCTTTGACGTCGAGGCTTATTTTTCCCAAAATCACTATGTATGCGTGCGATGCAAAATCATTATCGGATCACAAGATACATTGCTGTTCTTGTCCGCAAATCCATTTCGTTGAGGGTGAATAACTACCACGAATGGGTTAGTGTATTGCGAAAGAGAGTTGGATTTCAAAGGACCGCCCGAACTTCTGAAACATTTGCCGTTGTTAGCCGTATCAGAAGATCGATCTTGCAGTCTCCTCAACATTTAGCCCATAAGCATGCATCCGCTTTGGTGTTGTCTAATCGCACTGTTCGTCGTATTCTTCATGAGGTATTGAGTACCACTTCAATCCATTTAAGATGGTAGTTGATCGAGAACTCACCCACCAGGACTGGCAGCAACGAATGCAGGCACATGAAACTTCAATCACTGGCTTGCCTCACGATCACGTTGTTCGGGTTTAATATCGAGGCGCATTTCAACATTTCTGGAGCGGTAAATAAGCAGAATATGGAACAGATTTATGACTAGGGACCCTACCGATAACGAGTTCACGTCGCACGTTGCACCAAAGCAACAGCCTAGACTACAAAAGTGCGTTGCTCAATCATCCAAGCCATGCCCAAGACTCACAGGGATACCAACTAAAACATTTTGATCCACAGCGTCATTTGAGTCTATCCCCAGTCTTCTAGCATGGGCCCACTACACAGTGCCATCTCGAAAATAGGAATACAGTACTTCCCTGCCCCACTTTGTAAATCAACAGCGTTCAGTAACAGTATCTTATGTATTTTTCTTCATTTTCAGATATTTTGAGCTCCTATGTATCTAAATTTGATAAAGAATCTAGTAAAAATAGGAATGAAAATTTGAGTTTAACCAATACTTATATTACAAGTGCCCTCTCCAGGTTTATGGACTCAACTGGCAAGGTTAGTCTATTTTTAAATTCTATGCATTAATTTGCTAAAATTTTGTTGTATTATTTCCAAATTAATGCTCTCAAAATTGTGGATGGGATTTATGAATTTCATAGCCTTATATGTGTAATTGTACAAACCTTTCTAATGAAAATTAAATTTCTCATTGAAATTATTATAAAAGCTAAAAAGTGATTTATTATCTGCTTATTTTCAGAAACAGTTGAGTAGAAGTCGTTGTGATCTGGTAGCAATCTTATCGACGCTCTTTGAAACACGTTAGTTTGCTTTGGCTTCTAATAGTGAAGATAGCAATAATTCCATCTGTTAATCTCGTATTTAATTTATAACTTCTAAATTCATATTTATTCAGTTGTTATTATGTTTTGTATATTTATATTTCAAATAGTTATAATATGTATAATTTTAATATAGGTTCTAAGCGGCCTGAAGCAAATGAGCAGAGCTAAATCCACACCGAAGTTTGAGCATCCAGCTATCGCCGACCTTAGCAAAAGAGCTGCTCATTATTTTAACTGCCTTGAAACCGTGAGTTCATTATTTATTTGTATTCGTTAGTTCATTTAATGAATGATTTGATTGTGAATCATGAAATCCTGAATTATCTAGCTATGACTAATTTTTAATGCACATGTACCTGATGATAACATGATTAATCATCATGCTCGTACTATTCCTATTCTAATGTAATTCATGTTCATATTCACTTATTAACAATATACATTAAAAATTGAGATATAAAAACTAGCATTCCTCAGAACTGTTTACATACTGTATTGTATTCCTCAAATTCATATCTATCAGTCCAAGTCAAGTTTTTCATCAATTTCATTGAGTTCATAAATTTCTCAAGTCTTGAGACAACGTCTCATATATCAATTTTATTTCATTCAGAAATTTTACGTTGAATTTCTAAAATCAATATAAAGTTTTTTGCTCAATACTAAATTACAAAGTATAACTCATATATAATACTTTGCAATTTCTTTGCAGCAAACTTGCGACAGAAATAAACTCACATAAAACTTTGGATTCAAATAATATTTCATAAGAAGTGTCGTGTATGCTCACTGCTATAAATTCTATTCTTCGCTTTGCAGGAAGAATCTCAATCGGTGCCATACCTTGAAGCTTTGAAAGATCTGGAGGAGGCTAGGAATGGAATTGAATTGAGGAGAGGATTGAAACGGCAATTGGAAGAAACACAAGCCGATCTCATCAAGATTAACCAGCAATGTGAACACTGGAAAAATGAGTACAAACTTCTCAGTAATATTCGTTCTACGGTAAGAAAATTATAATGATCGAGGTTTTGTGTATTTCATGTATAATTATTTTGCGTTCTCGATGTCATAGATCTTGGGATTTCATTAACATAAGCTTTGAAATGAAATAATACTGTATAGTTTGTTACTTGCACTCTCGCAAGTGTAAGATATTCATCACCAATCGAACAATCAAGAAAGCTTTTTCTCTTACATAGCAATCTAAACTTTAAAACCACCATTTCTCAGTTTAATAGAATCTTTTTTACAGAATAATGATGGAAATAATGTGCCTTGTCCTGCTACTGATCCTGAAAATTCGTTAGTTAACAATATGGTGAGTAGATCTAATGCATAGAAATACTAATCTATATAATTTATTGAACAATTTTTGTGTTTAATCTATCAAATCTCTGATCAGACCATCAAATAACTAAGGTAGAAATTATTTGTATAATAATAATAAATATAAATAATAAATTCTTTTATTGCCAAAAAATAAATTTTACAAAAAATAATAATGAAATAACTTCTTATAACATAGATTAAGACTCACTTGTTAGGTACTCTAATGAAATAACATATGCAAAAAAATACAAATCAATGGCAATAAATACTCTCATGCAAGGGAAACATTCCCTGTTCGCATGGAGGAGTTGCTGTAGACAATTAAAAACTAGAATGGAAAGGACCATCACAACTAGTGATGGTGCCAAATAATATCAATTTAATTTAATTAAAGAATAGAATTTAAAAAACAAAATAGCCTATTGAAGTGACAATAAAAAGTTCAGGAAAGGAATACAAAAATTGAGAAAAGCAGCAAAACAGGTGAAACAAGAAGTAAGTTAATTATAGTTGTTCAATAAGTTGTCGACAAATGGAGCTTGAATGGTCAATGAATAACCAAAAACAGTTGCTCAATCTCATCTGGAAGATGGACAAAGAGCCAATCTCTAGTCAATCTACTGAATAAGAAATATGACTGGATGGATCTTAAATTTTCTGGCAAACTATTGAAGAACTTGGCGCCTAAGAACAAGAAGGACTTTTGAAACCTGGTGGATCTTGCTCTTGGCAAAACAACTCTATTAACATGTCGTGTTGATGTCCGAATATTATCAACAATTGCTCCAATATTACCACTCATTACAAAAAACATCTGCAGCACTTTAAAAACAAACATGTATCTTACTGGCAGAATATTCAACTGCTTGAAAAGAGGAAAGGATTCAGTCCTTCTTGTTCTCCTCATCATAATACGAACAAAAGACTTCTGCAACCTTGACAGAGGCTTCACATGAGTGTAATATGTACTTCCCCAGCAAGTAAGTCCATAGTTAAGCCTTGAGTGAACAAATGCAAAGTAAATTTGCCTCATTACATTTGACGGACAAACAGACCTCAAGAAGTAAAACCTACGCATGAACATGTATAGATAATTTTTGAGAGATGAGATGTGCTGCTTTAAACTAAGCTTCTCATCGACCTTCAAGCCTAAATACTTCACAACATCAGTTTGTGGAAAGCTATCACATGGACAATTACTAGATCTATCCTGACAATCAATAGAGTGATACTTGACAGGACCTTGCATCTGAAAGCCCCGACCCAGTGAGAAGTTGACCAGAAACGACTTTTCAATGTTTAAACTCAGTCTATTACATGTAAACCGCAATGACAGTAACTTAACATCATGTTCAATACTCTCCAGTAGCATTTAAGCTGTTGCTTCACCATAGCTGAGTGCTGTATCATCAGCAAACGCTGTGAACTTCCCTTTAAACTTTGAAGAATATAAATCATTTATAAATATTAGAAACAGGATAGGTCCAAGGACCGACCCTTGAGGTACTCCGCAATTTATCCCCTTTATAGAGCTTTTATTATTTATTAGGAAAACATATTGCTTTCTCTCTCCCAGGTAGGACCCGAACCACTGACTTGCCACTGCTCTTATGCCAACTCTCTCCATCCAGAAGAATGACATGATTTACTGTGTCAAATGCTTTCCTTATATCAAGGAAGACTCCAGCAACTCTATTCCTGTCATTTGAATTCAACCCATCGTGTAACAACATCATAAACCTCCGAAGTGCTATCTCAGTGCTCAAACCCTCTCTGAAACCAAATTGAGAATCAGAAATTACCTTGTGCCTATTCATGAAGTCCATCAACCTGGTCTTTGCAATCTTTTCAAACAACTTGGAAAATACTGACAATAGTGATATTGGTCGATAATTTTCAATGGAAGTGACTGATCCTTTCTTGAAGATGGGGATTACTCGAGCAGTTTTCATCCTTTGGGGGAAAATGCCTTCAGAGAAAGATTTGTTAAAAATATAAGCCAGAACAGAAGAAATAACATGTGAAACAGTCCCAACAACAGCCGAAGAGATGCCATCGTCACCTGATGCTGTATTAACTTTAAGTCTTGAAATGAATAGTTCTACTTCTTCACAAGATACTGGGGACCAGAAAAAAGAATTCACAACAGGCTCAACTGTAAAGATTCTTTTATAAGAATGTTTTTGGGCAATACTTGGTTCAAGAAGAGAAGCTGATAAGGATGCAGGAACATTCACAAAATATTCATTGAAATGTTCAACAATAATTTTAGGGTCATCAATTGTTACATCATTGATTTGAATATTGCTTAGTTCATATTTGGTCTTATTACTGCCAACCAATGAATTAATGACCCTCCACTGAGCTCTGGAATTACCATTGGCTTCCTCAAATAGCCTACTGAAATACCTCTCCTTAGTCTCCTTGATCCAAATTTCAATTTTTTTCTTAAAATTATCATACCGCTGTCTAAGTCGAGCATCATTAGGGGACCTCATAACTTTCTTTCTTAGTTTATCCCTATCCACGATAGCCAGACAGAGGCCATCCGTCATCCATGGTTTAAGCTTTTTGGTACGACTATTATCGTGACATGGGGGAGGAAGAATAACTTTGCTTTGTGAAATGTGATCATTCAAAGTTAGAATGAAACAATCAAACGGGTCATTGCAAGAAGCAGCTGAGTAAACAGACGACCAAGACTCATTAGCAAGGAGATTTAATAATATATTGTAATCCAGCAATACTTTCTCATCGCTAATACTAGAGGGAACATTCTGACTACATGCGAGCAGGCACCCAGTATTTTTTATAATCAACTCAAAACCTATTACTGTACCTTGGGATTATCATATATCCTATATAACCCTTTTCTACAAAGAAAAATTACTATTGAAACCGGTATCTTTGGTTTCAATTTGTAACTCAAAGAATCTTCAATTTATTCTTATACATCAGTTTTATCCTTACATTGGCAATTCCATTAGATATATATTTTTGAAGCAAAAGCTTTTCTTTAGCAACGTTTTGCTTATTCCAGTAGATCCATTGATAACTTAGCATAGGTCCGTACTTTTTAATGTGTACATGGTTTTTTATCTTACAGTATTGTAACCAGTTCATCTCAAATTTTCTCATCATGACTGATTTTTTTACAGATCGGTAGTTTAAGTCCTTGTGTTGATTTCCCTGAGGAAGTTGTCAAACGAGAAAAATCAATTAAGGAATACTTCAGAGATAGAATAAGTCAACTCATCGCTGATAAACAAGAAGCGGAAAGCAGAGCAGCTACTTTCTCCAATGAGGTAAAACATATTTCTAGAATGCAATGATTCACTACAATTTTCAATAATTATAGATGATTTCCATAATTTTAACCGTATAAGTTTTCAATTTCGAATTCTGAAATATCTTAATCGTTATTGTGTGCTCTTCTTGCATTATTCTTGGACAACTCAGTCGGAAGAAATCAAGAGTAAAAAGTAATTGTCATGAGCGAATTCAAGGAAGACCTTTCCAATAATAAAGCTTCCCTTGATCCATAAAGAAGGTTTATCACAAAACCGAAATTATCGTCAAGAAAGAAGCATACTTGTTACCTGAATTTTAATAAGTTATAATATATATTTTTTTAATATCAATTTCTTCAACGTTTAAAAGTTGATGATGATAAACTCCGTCTGCCAAAAAAAAGATATATCTCAACACAAGGTGTATAGAATAGTAGAGGTGGGGCGGAGTGAAGCAGCTGGCTGTAAAAGTTATAATTTTGACGTCACGGAGTTCCTCTAGTCGAAAATTTAGCATTGATTTCCCTATCCTAGACAAAAAATTGCGCACTTTTTTCAATTTACAAATTACAGAATTGTTTAATAGGTAAATTTCTTATATGAGCTTGTAGAGAATTTCAAGACCTACATTTTGAATGATTTACATCTATATTTTACTCAAATTTAATATGAGAAATGTCTGTTAACGTATCTCGGGAATGCTCTGCAGCTGGGCTGATGCAAGTAAGAGTAGCAATGCTATTATAAGATACATTTATAATATCATTGCATTCGATAGCATTGCTTTTTATAGTTTGCTTTAGCCCAGCTGCAGAGTATTCCCAAGACACGTTAACGGACTTTTTCTCATGTTAAATTTGAGTAAATTATAGACTTAAATCACTCAAAATGTAGGTCTTGAAATTCTCTACAAGCTTATATAAGAAATTTACCTATTAAACAATTCTGTAATTTGTAAATTGAAAAAAGTGCGCAATTTTTTGTCTAGGATAGGGAAATCAATGCTAAATTTTTGACTAGAGGAACTCCGTGACGTCAAAATTATAACTTTCACAGCCAGCTGCTTCACTCCGCCTCATCTCTACTGTAAAAGATCCTATGTCCGGTGGACAGATGTAAGAGCTTTTGTGTTAACTTTAAATAAACGATATGGGCAATGAAGAATAATATAAAGAATGGACTGTATCTCGAAAAAGAATATTTCTGAAAATTGATATAATATCTCACTCGAAAAGAAGATGCATGCGAAGATAATTAAAACAAGTAACACTCACCATAAATCTGTAGAAATATGGATCCGCCTATATTCAAACTATTCCCCAGAGGAAGGCGATATTAGGATCCCCGAAAAGGAGGTGACACCTGGAGGTGGGAGAGGTCCCAGTTTGATGGATGATCTGTAGCTGTCCTTGTTAATTACCTCACACACACTTAGTTTCAAGCGAGATGATTATTTTCAAGTCTGGTAACTTTCCAGTCGAATAGAATAATTGAAATAAAATTTGGCGTACACTCTTTTCCAACACAAAAATATTAATGTCGAAGGACGATTTCCTCCATAGGGGTTTTCGACGATAAAAAATAAATTCCCCAATTCGAAAAGATTTAGGCTGTCCCGAAACGATAATGGACGTAAAGCCTCGAAGTTTTGAGTTGCTTTCCACGAACAACTAAAAGCAGACTGACTGTAAAACTTCGATACACGCTGCGGTAGCCGCAGAGTGGAGCGCTCTAGAGGGAAAATGGGAGAACTAATTCTAACTCGAGCGCGTCGATTTAAAATAAATAAAGAATTGAAAAGTGAAGCATATGGCTTCAACATCCCCCCCCGACTGAAAAACTATTTTCAGACAAGCTGGAGAACAAAAACGACAAAGAAAAAATGAACCACGAAAGAAAGGAAACTAAAACGAAACGAAAACAAAACGAAATAAAAATAAAAAACAATGTAAAACGAAACTTATTGAGTAGGCAACGGGTACAACTTCGTAACCGGCCTTTTGAAACGACCATGGGTGCACCGCACCATAGCCACTCGAACGACACCGTCAGCACCGGGAAATACTTCCTCAACTACTCCCAAAGCCCATTTCAACGGTGCGACGTTGGGTTGGTCCACTATGACGACAGTACCAACTGTGAGAGGGGTGGAATCTTTACGCCACTTCACACGAGTCTGTAATTCATGTAAATATTCCTTGCGCCATCGACTCCAGAAGGACTGAACCATTTGATTTACTAATTCGAATCGATCCAATCGATTTATTGGATGATCTTCAACATTCGCCATAGGAAGGTACTTGAGAGGAGTCAGAGTAAGAAAATGAGCTGGTGTGAGAGCAAGGGGCTCACTAGGATCCGCGCTCAGTTGAGATAACGGGCGTGAGTTAAGCACAGCTTCAATTTGAACAAGGACAGTGTTCAACTCTTCGTAAGTCAACAACTGATTGCCAATGACTCGAAACAAGTGTGATTTCACAGATTTTATATTCGCCTCCCAGAGACCGCCGAAATGAGGTGAACCAGGCGGGATGAAATTCCACTCAATGTTATGATCAGCAAGTTCATTTTGGAGCGTGTTTTGATACTCTTTTGAGTTCAGCATCCGTGACAATTTTATTAGCTCATCATAGGCGCCGACGAAGTTGGTACCATTATCCGAATACATGACTTTACAAGGACCTCGACGAGCGAGAAAACGGCGAAAGGCTGCTAAGAACATAGAAGTTGACAAATCCGAAACTAACTCGATGTGAATGGCCTTAGTTGCCATGCAGACGAAAAGACAGATGTACGATTTGAATATGAAAGGATTCCGACGTCTAGCCATGGTGATACGAATGGGTCCACCATAATCCACTCCACATTGGACGAATGATTTAGACGATAAAGTCCTACAGGCAGGAAGATTCCCCATTTTCGGTGGTGTAAGAGTAGGGCGATAGCGAAAACACTGATTACATTTTCGTACACGACTTCTGATGACAACACGGGCTGACAAAATCCAATATTTTTGTCTCAAAATAGACGACAATAAATGAGGTCCAGCATGACAATGCTTTTCATGATAATAATCAATCAGAAGTATAACCAGTGGATCATTTTTCGGTAAAATAATCGGATGACAACTGTCATAATTCAACTCTGAATTTTGTAGACGACCACCCACACGAATAATATCACCGTCGAGGAAGGGTGAGAGCTGTTGAAGACGTGGCGAACATTCCTTCCCGGCTTTCAACTCAAGCAATTCTTTCGAAAAATGAATTTTTTGTACGACTTTACACAAATATTTTTCAGCCACATCGAGATCTGACTCATGAGGCTTAGGCAATAGACGAAATATTTTCAATATCACTACCATGATACCCAATAGACGACGATACTTAGAACATTCACTTATTAATTGATAAATCCAATTATCAGAGGAATTCTCTGACTGTACAACATTGACGACTGAGTTAGTCTTGACCTCAGGTAGACATTCTATAGGCTCAAGATCGACACTGACGGGCCAATCACTCTCTTCTAACATTAGCCAAGAAGGGCCAGACCACCACAAATCATTATCAATTATTTCAGAAGGACATAAACCTCTCGAAAGTGGATCAGCTGGGTTCGAACTTCCTGCTACATGTAACCAGTCATTAATAGGACAATCTTGAATTTTCGTAACTCGATTAGCAACGAAAGTTTGCCACCTAGAAGGACAAGCTCCGATCCAATGTAGAACAACCGTTGAATCAGACAAGGCGACAACCCGAGCTACGTGACAACGAAGACGTAATACAGAGACGACTGCCTGTATTAATTCAGCGAGCAGAAAAGCAGCACATAGTTCAAGTCTGGGTATAGAGAGCGTCTTAGACGGCGCAACTTTTGATTTAGCGCACAATAAAGTGATAGTTGCAGGTTGCATATCCACTTCAGATTTTATGTAGATCACACCACCATATCCTAACGTCGACGCATCACAGAAGCCAATGACAGTAATTTTCGAATCATTCATCACTCCCAAATGACGTGGTATGAAGAGATTAGACAACAACGGAAATTCTTTCTGACATTTCTCCCATTGAAGAGCGATAGAGGGAGGTACAGACTCGTCCCAATCAAGACCAGCGTTCCATAATTGTTTAATTAAACATTTGAGAAACAAAGTGAGGGGTGATAAGAGTCCCAAAGGATCGAAAATACGTGCAACTACCGATAATATATGGCGTTTAGTGGGCACAGACTGATTAGGATTTACGGAAAAACAGAACGAATCACTATTAGGTTGCCATTTCAAACCTAAGACAGCTAATAAATTTCCCATCTCGAAATCTTTAGCCAATGCTGATTTTTCACCTTCAGAGAAATTCATCATCAATTCAGATGAATTAGAACTCCATTTAGTAAGTTCAAATCCGCCTCTCTCGAACATTTCCTTAGCCTGACTACAAAGACGATTTGCTTCACTCAACGACGAAGTACTAGTAACCAAATCATCCATAAACATATCATTAGGAATACGAGCTTTAGCGTCAGGAAAATTTTCACCCTCTTCAAGAACGAGTTGATGAACAGTTCTAAGAGCTAAAAACGGCGACTCACTAAGACCGAATACGACAGTTTTCAATTCAAAAATTTGTATGGGATCATTAAACGAAAATCTCCATAACAAACGTTGAAATTTACGACAAGATTCATCGACGAGAATCTGTCGATACATCTGCTTTATATCAGCAGTTACAGCGATCGAAAATAACCGAAAATTGACTAACAGAACGAAAATATCCGTTTGCAATTTGGGTCCGACATGAAGAATATCATTCAATGAAACTCCAGAAGTAGTTTTTGCACCTGCATCGAAAACAATACGCAAGGGTGTAGATGGGCTATGAGCTTTTATTACCGCATGATGAGGTATAAAATAACCACTTTTATCATTCTGATTCTGGATCAATTCCATATGTCCTTGTTTGAGGTAATCTAAGAGGACATCATGATAGACTAGACGTAAGTTTGGGTCACGCATCAGACGTTTTTCTAAACTGATAAGACGACGTTCCGCCATGGCAAACGAATCACCGAGACAATCAGGAGATTTCGAGAACGACAAAGAGACGATAAATCTACCTGAGTTTTCACGACGAACGGATGACACAAATTTTTCCTCACACTCCAACTCATCAGCTGTGAGTTGTTTCCCTACGTCAGGAACATTTTCAATTTCCCAGAATTTACGAACCAAATTATCTAATGGTGATGCGACACAAGTCATTAGACAGGTTGAATCTTTCGACGATTGAGTTAAAATCGGGGCTCTACCCATCAAGATATAACCGAAAACACTTTCTAAAGCCATCAGATAATTTGAGTCTATTTCCACCCGACCGCCACGGAAAATATAGGGTACTAACTCAGCTCCCAGAATAGCATCGATCTCACTGGGAAGGTGGTAATTCTCATCAGCAAGTGCAAGACCAGATAAGTTTGATAAGTTAGAATTATCAATTTTACTAGTTGGAAATTGATCCATGATTTTTTCGACGACTAATGGTTCAATAGAAAATTTCACATTAGAATCAAGTCTCGATTGAAGTTGAACAAATGTACGACCAGAAACGGATTGCGAATTTCCACCAAAACCATTTACAATTAATTGGAAAGGAGAAATTGAAAGCTGTAATTTACGACAAAGTTTACGGGTGATGAAGTGACTTTGACTGGCCGAATCAACCAAAACTCTAATTTTATGCAACCTACCTTTCTTATCAGACACTTCTACTTGAGCTGTCGACAGAAGAACACTATATTTCGACGCATTCGAATCAATTGAGCAACAATTTATAGTATTATTCTCGACCTTTTTTTTTCTCCGAATTTGATGACGAATTTGGAATAGAACCAAAGTGCAAAAGAGAATGATGTTTTTGATGACATGTATTGCAATTTGCACCAGAACAAAAACGACTCCGATGAGAAGGAGAGAAACATTTTAAACAACTACCCTTTTCTTTGACAAAACGAAATCTATCCCAAGGTGATAATTTAAGAAATTGGCGACAGTCTATTAACTTGTGATTTTTGAGACCACATTTCAAACAATCAGATATTTTATCAGATGACTTAATTTCCTGTGAATTCGATTGAACAACTAACACTTTAGATTTAGGAATGTGTTTCACTACTGGTTTCAATGATGACTTAGAAGACGACGATTCTTCATAAGACAACGATTTAATCTGTTTTTCGATAAAAGATACGAAATCAGCATAGGTAGGGTCTTCTTTCGCATGTATAGAAGTTTCAAACGCCCTTCGTGAGGCAGGGTCAAGGATTTTCACGGCTTGATACAAAAAGATTGAATCGGAAACATCCTCTCCTCGCAAACGTTTCAAAGCAGTCACTGCGCTACAATATTGATCAATTATAGAAACTAATCCTGCTCGAGATTCAGATTTCAGACAATTAAACTCGAAAATCTGTTTCAAATAAGAATTCGTTTGGGAACGAGGGTCATTGTACCGCTTTACTAAAGTATCCCATATTATAGCATAATTACTGCCTATTGGGGGTAGGTGACGTGCCACATTCGCGGATTCCCCTTTCAATTTGCTAATTAGGTGTTGTACTTTATGCTGGTCAGAGATAGATTTGTTGTCATGAACCATACATTTAAACATTTCATAGAAAACACTCCAGTTAGCTTGGCTGCCGTCAAAAATTGGGATTTCAATTTTAGGTAATAGATTATTAGAATCATTGTTTGTAACTATAGGTTGAACAGGATTAGCTTTAGGTGGAACTTGATTACGTTTATCTAATTCTCTTTTAACTGTTTCGATATATTCATACATTTCCATTGGGGCATTATTAAACTTAGGAATGAATGCTGGATTATTTTCCAATTCCAATTCGGTATTTTCATATTGAGTAATAGTAGACGAGGTAGAATTATAAAGAACTAAAAATTGCTTAGCGCTTAATTCATCTTTTAGTGCATTTTTAGAAAGATCATAAGTACGTTGTATACGAAGGAAATATTGTTCCAATTTAGCTCTCTTGAGCTTGACTTTGTTGTCACTCATTGTTGGAAAATATTTAATTATTTTCATAAACTAATTTCAATGTGAAATGACGAAAGTAACGATGAACGATTTCCATTGAAACTTCAAACGAAAACGAATTGATATAATAGTTGGCGCAAACAAGCTGATTGCAGCATTATCAAACAGATAACTGTTTCTCCTACAACGGAGCGATCGAGATGAGTTCAAGGCCAGACTGCTGGCAAACTTACGCTAGCCTTAAAGGCTTCTTTCTACAAAATACAGTCGAGTTCAATTCTTGACCTGTACAATCAATCAAACGACATAATGCACAAACAGGTTCCAATCCTGACATGCACAACGATCAACAATGTACAAACAAGTTCAAATCTTGTAATGTACAAATCATGATTTATAATTCGAAAATAATTTTACAATAAAATTGGATGAGTGTATGCCAAATATTTGAATAGAATAATAGCCAACAAAAACTGAATGCCCAATGAAATTGGTAAGAAATTCGGCCCGGAGGACCAGATGTATAAGATCCTATGTCCAGTGGACAGATGTGAGAGCTTTTGTGTTAACTTTAAATAAACGATATGGGCAATGAAGAATAATATAAAGAATGGACTGTATCTCGAAAAAGAATATTTCTGAAAATTGATATAATATCTCACTCGATAAGAAGATGCATGCGAAGATAATTAAAACAAGTAACACTCACCATAAATCTGTAGAAATATGGATCCGCCTATATTCAAACTATTCCCCAGAGGAAGGCGATATTAGGATCCCCGAAAAGGAGGTGACACCTGGAGGTGGGAGAGGTCCCAGTTTGATGGATGATCTGTAGCTGTCCTTGTTAATTACCTCACACACACTTAGTTTCAAGCGAGATGATTATTTTCAAGTCTGGTAACTTTCCAGTCGAATAGAATAATTGAAATAAAATTTGGCGTACACTCTTTTCCAACACAAAAATATTAATGTCGAAGGACGATTTCCTCCATAGGGGTTTTCGACGATAAAAAATAAATTCCCCAATTCGAAAAGATTTAGGCTGTCCCGAAACGATAATGGACGTAAAGCCTCGAAGTTTTGAGTTGCTTTCCACGAACAACTAAAAGCAGACTGACTGTAAAACTTCAATACACGCTGCGGTAGCCGCAGAGTGGAGCGCTCTAGAGGGAAAATGGGAGAACTAATTCTAACTCGAGCGCGTCGATTTAAAATAAATAAAGAATTGAAAAGTGAAGCATATGGCTTCAACATCTACTATTCTATACACCTTGATCTCAACACACTTTCAAGGTCTAGTGAAGTGTGTAATCATATTTGGTAAAATTCATTATCTGCTAATGAGGTATGAGATATGAGGTATGAGATATAAGGTATGAGATATGAGGTATGAGATATCACACTATCGTCTGATTTGTATTTTAATAAAAATAACTCAATATTGAGTCACGGGCGTATCCAGGCAGTGGCAGGGGGCAGCTGCCCCCTAGAAGTTGACATTTTTTTTGTTATTTAATAAAAAACTTCAACGCTAAAATAAATAAAATAAAATTGAATAAATGTAATGAAATAATAGTATATTACATAATGAGTTTGGTAAAGGCGTTTTTACAAACAAATAATTATGTTCTCCAAACGAGCGGTACGCGAGTTTGGAAAATAATTATGAGTTTGTAAACTTTTCTACACGAATTATGTACATTTTTTTCGTCATACTAGACTGAGAAGGATTTATTAAAACCTCAAACAACTGAAAACATTAACTGAAGCCAACATAACCTCAACACAACACTAGCAGTAGCACAAAACAAACGCACACAGTGAACTGTCATGGCGGCTCGTTCGACTCGTTTATTCATACGTCGGAGTTCGGAAAAAACAGCTGTGCTAGATTTTCAATGCTGTAATTATCATCGTGATGATGACTAGTGCCGTAATAATCATCAAAATGATTATTCCCGCATTCAGAACAGCTGATCTTTGATTCTCCTGTCAATTTTTCCAACGGCAATTTTCCAAACGCAAATCTAGCTTGGAAAGTTGTGTATTACATACGAGTATGGCGAAAAATATTAAATTATTATTTTCATTAAATTTAATAAATTCACAACTAAATTGTGAAGATTGCGAAGTCACAGCACAGACTCACAGCAGTAAAACTTCTATCTGAATCTTAAATTGAATACTGGAGAAGATCATTGATAATTCCTAATCTTGACTCCAAACATTTATTGGAAGTCCTATTTTCAAATAAGAATACTCTTACTTTCTCTCTGGCACTTCTCCATCCTTTATAGGGATAGTCATTTGAACGAAAAGATTCGAATAAGATTACCAATTCTTATAGAAAATAAATTTTTATATATATACTCTTTTTCTCTAGTTACTCTTTCCGGCGACAAACTTCTAACGCGCCGCGGACGTATGCAGGCAGGGGCCTGCCCCCCTTCTACCCTAGAAGTTGACACATAATTTTATTTTATATTTCGAGCTTATTTATGAAGATTTTGGAATCAGAGACTCACAAAAGTTATCCTCCATAAAAAGTATCTAATTCACCAATTGAATACTGGAGAAGTTCAATGACAGTTCCTCATTTCAAAGTCATTGGAAGTCATATTTTCAAATGAGGATACTGTTGCTTCACCTTTTCACTTCTCCATCCTTTAAAAAAGTCCCTTAAATAAACTCCAGTGAATCAAAAAAACATTCTGAATCCTCCATAAATGAAGTTTCATGAGCTGTAATCCATGGCTGTGGAATTGAAGCTGTGGTAGAATGTATTTGAAAAATTAAAAATAGATGAGTTGAAGGAAATTGAAGTAGCTACATTTTTGAAAAGGTAAATACTTTTTTCAAGTACCTACTAAGCATGGTCTGCTCATTTCAGGTGTTTTCCCATCAATCACAGCAACTGTTAAGAAATAATTTAGTAACCTTCATAGGGTAAAGACGGCTCAAGAGCTGGAATGGTAGAGGAAAGATTGGCGAGGTTGTGCTTAATGAGTAGCCTATTAGTATCCATCGTAGTTTTTAAAGGAAAACAAGGACCAGATTGTCAAGTATCAAATGAGTTCTCAGCAAATCCATCAAGAATGGCGTTAGCCTACTGTAGTTGATTTATGAATTGATTGATTGATTTATGAATTTACTGTGAATTTTGTATTAGCTGGAATTTTTTTTAAATCTTCTTTTGAATCTGGGGTCTTTTGCGCTCTACATTTTCCAATAATCTCATACACAGCTGTATAGCCATTCTGTAAGGTATGTAATATGGTCCACTCATAAAATGTTGATAATATTTTTGTGTTAAACTAGTTTGTGGACTTGAAATTATTTACAAATCAAATCAAATAATTTTAACAAAACCAATTGTTTCAATTGGATGACAATAAAGAACTTGTTTTTATTTTCAAATTTCATGATAAAATGCAGGGCTCAATTTGTGACGGTGCCGTACGCACCAGTACCTCTGAGTACTCGCCACTCCTATAGTAGATAATTTATATTTTTCATTGAAAATATGGGAAAATGATGGTAATAATACTTGACTAAAAGCTTCATAATGACTCTAAAAATGAGTTTTGAGGAGTTAGAATTTCATTTTTTCCCCTGGGGGGGCCCCCGGACCCCCTCCCACCAATTTCACGCCTCTGTACCAGAACCTTTGATTTTGCAAATTAAGCACTGATAAAATATATTATTTTTCACCATTTGAACTGAACAATATTATGATTGAGAACCTCTCCACCTTCTCACTAGAGAAACGGAAAAGGGGCAATATATTTTGTGGGAATAAAAAAGCTTGCCCCCCCTAGAAAAAATCCTGGATACGCCCTTGTATTGAGTTTACAGATTGAGACCGCTGTGAGTATACAGTCTCTGTAATCTAAACTAAAACTACATTTACCAATGGGATAAATGATATCTCACAAAAATATCGCTAAAAATTTGTGATATCTCACAAAAATTGAGTTGGTACTCAATGTCCGGAAAATCTTGTTTCCGTTACATTGCAGATTGGATCTTAAAGTATTCTAATTATTGAAACTAATAAAGTTACATCCAATAATAAAAACTTCAAAATAATTCATTAAACTGAAAGTTATTTGTGAAAGTTTATATCGCAAACATAAGAGGAGTAGAGGAGATATCAATAAAATAAACTTGGTTGTTGTCTCAATTACACTTTTATTTTCAATGAAATTAAAAATTTACAGGAGCATGCTTTCGTGTGCACTCATACATCATCAGCTGTAAGTTACTGTTTGAAAGCAGAAAGCGTCTGATACAAACAAAAAATAAAAAAATAGATATACAAGAGGTGTTAAATAGGTGACAACAAACAAGTTTCTTTCATTGTCAATGGATCCCACGATATCAATATTCACTCAACAAATTTAAATAAGCGATATTTATTTCTGAACAAATTTCACTCGTAATTTGATTGAATTCATGTGTTGCAGTGTACAGCGTTGGCACGACGTTTGGAAGCTAGCCTGGAAGCAATGAACAAAGCAGAAAATAATGTGCAAGAGATGCGTGAAAAAGTGGTGCGACTACAAGAGGAGCTGGCCACGACTGCATCCAGCTACGAGGCGCAACTCAGCACCATGTCCGACCATCTGGCCAACATGAATGAGCGGCTCGCCACTCAGAGGGAAACCATTGATCATCTACAGTTTCAGCTGAAGGTTAGTAAAAACATTGACAAAAATTTCCCACAGAAATTTAGATACTTATTGGCCATAAATAACTATTAAGGGTCGGGTGTATAGACGATGAATTTCTAAAACGTTAGAAAAAAAATCTGGCGAGCTCCAATCGAACTAATTCCATTTTGGTGAGAGACTAGAAAGAGTACAGTGTCTCTGGTATGTGTGTGAGTGAGTGGAGTGAGAGCGTTCATTCAGGATAGTAGGAGAGCGAAATGGTAACAGAAGAAGAAGTTGAACAATAGAAATCGGGTCTATCCCAAGAAGTGTAGTCCTCTTCTCCAAAACAAGTTTGCCCATAACTAATTGATTTTTAAAGGGCTCATCAATGTAGCCAAAATGTGCTAGTTTTTACAAAAGCATCCCTTTCAATTCATATCGCAATACAAACCAGCATATGAAATCCGGGCCATCCATACCTCATAGCAACCACCTCCTGAATTATACTGTATTACTGTAATTCGATGCACTAGTATTTCGTAATTCATCTAGCAGATGATTCACTTTATTGAAAATTATCTAAGTAAGTTTCTTGTACTTGAAAACAAATATTGATTAAGAATTTAATTTTGCGATATTTTAAGGATGGACGTTTGCAGGGCCGGACTGGGGACCCCTAAAAGGGCGCTGCCTTTCACTTATTTCACTTACTCCTCTGGAGGGGGGTTTGTTGTTGTTAATTGGGGGGAAGGGGGTGTTTGAATCTGAAATAAATGTAAACTTGAAATTTAAAAATAGCTCTATGACATTTAAAAGCTTAAAAATTGAATATTTTTATTAGATAATAAGAGATTCTGTTCTGAATTTAATGACAAAATTGATTCATATTAAAGCACATACAAAAAACATTCTCTTAGGCCGGTATTACACGATAATAGTTCTATTATCATAGTTTATCATATTTATGGAAATAATGAAAATATGATTTAGTATTTTCATCTCTTTCCATATGATCAATTTGATAATACATAAATATGATAATGCATAACTATTATCGTGTAATACCCGCCTTAGACCAATAATAAGAATTTGCAAGTAGAGAAAATAATTTTTTGTTGAAATGCGATTCAGTACATTCGGGAAATGGAAAAATTGAAATTTTGGATGAATAGAATAAGGAAATTTTACATAGAATTATTCCATCTAGTCTAGTAATATATACTACTTCTAATTCTTGAAGAATTCTAAGCAACTTACTTTAATCATCTTCTATTTGTTTCTATAAGACAGTATCATTGATAACTTGCGTATATTTTCATCTTAAATTTTTCCAAATTCAACTGTGTTACTCATTGAACTGAGAACCCTAATTTTTTACAGAAGCAATTTTACGATTTTAATCATTCTGTAGCCAGCACAAATAACATCAACTGACATCACCCTTTGTCTTGATTAGGACCTGCCAGCTTCTGATATTTTTTCTGAGGGTGATGTCCTCGTGGGCTCTTAGCCCTGTGCGTGAGTAATGATAGGGATGATGATGATGAGAGATGACAACTAATTTTTAGACAGTCGGGACCGACGGCTTATCGTCTCCTTATAAAGACGCGGTCGCCTTATTTATGTGATTGTGCTGAGGTCAAAAAACTGTTCTCTGGCTGAGGATAGAATCTCTGAACCTTTGGTTATAAGACCGGCGCGTTATCACTCCCTTCAACAAGCTCCCCAAAGTGAAGGTTTAATATTTGTATTTATTTATTTGAAAAATTACAATAAAGGGTGAAAATACAGACATTAAAGTCCATATTATTATTAATTAATCAACCATCAATCTTTTTAAAAACGCTTTTTTGTCTGTTTTGTGTTCTTTAAATCCTGATTTGGCAGGTTTGGGTGCATTTTAGACCAAAAATTACCAAAAATATTACCAAATAAAATTAACATTTTTCTTTAGAATCAAATGTTCAACAATTCAATACAATAATTTTCAACAAGTTATTCTATTTCTATTCTTTTGGAGTTATAAAATTGAGTCTTCTCTATCTTATTTTGCACATCATCTCAATAATCAACAAAGTTACGAATTCCCAACTGGTTACATTCAATTTCTTACTTTGCATACGATAAGACACTAAATTACCCTAATAAGGCGAGCCATAAAATTAGAGAGAAATGAGAAACAAAAATAGCGGATTTTGGATTATAGGAGCTATAAATTGCGGTAATTGGGGATTTTTGGACAGATTGAAAATGATATAGGCCTACTCCATTAACTGCAAACGGTAATTTTTTCTTATGAATGGGTTGCTTCTTAGAGAATTTGTGGCGTCCCAGCCTGAGCTACTGGGCGCCCTGGAGCGACAGCCAAATTGTCGCTACCGAGATGAAAAGGAGGTGATTCAATTTCTCACTCTGTAAATAAAATTCATAGATGATTCTTTAAAATATGATAATTTCATGCGTAAATCTCTATTTCTACATTTTGATATTCTATAAATGAATTTCAAGTTTGAATTTGTATCGCAATAAATTATCTGGAGCTTATTGTGATTCTATAAGTTACTCGAGGGCTCAAGGGGCGCAAGATTGAAGGGCGCACCGGCCCACGAGCCGGTGGGCCGGCGGGCCAGTCCGGGCCTGGACGTGTGTTATTGTGATTAATTCGATTTATTAGCTTTTGCATTTGTGTCACGCACTTTCATAACTTTTCAACTGTGAGGAACGAGCTCTGAAGTTCATAATTTCTGCAACTAAACTGAAGCTAGACGCTAGAAGCAAGTTATGTTACTTTCGAAGAGACAAAAATATTCATTTGTTTGGTCAACATTCCAAAATTGTTCAGTCTAGACCTCTCTTCTTTTCATTCGTTGCTGGTCAAAGAAACGAATGTTTTGTCTGAAGCCTTCCATTGTGCAGTCAAAATTCAGCGACCTGTTCGCCTGCCTGCGCGTGCGCGTGTCGGCCCTCGTGCGTGCCTGAGTCAATTGTGAAGGTACTGTCTCTAGAAATGTTGATATTCTAGTGATATGAACAGCAACCGAATTGCAAAAGATTGCTTTGGGAGAATCCATTTAAAACCCTCATTTATGAACGAATATTTTTCAAAAAAATCATTGTATTAGAGAAAAGATGCACGGATCTTTCCATTCTTTAATTTTTTCGATATCTTCATCCTAAAATTAAAAAAAATGATGAAGTTTATGTCTTTATTATAATTAATTTTTTTTAATGATTAGAGTTATGCATTTTCTAATCCATGAATTGGATAGAGGACAAATAAACCTTTAAAATGAGGTATTGACTGTAACCTTCCTATAAAAATTGAAGGAGTTATATGGGTTCAAGTTTAACATTGCGCTTATGGGGATAAAAATCCATCATGGCGTCTCTACACCCGACCCTTAAGAACTATCACAATCCCCCATCATTAAAAATAGTCGTTATTTTGGCTGTGGAACTTCTTCGAAACTCCCCCCACATTTCGTGAGCCACACGCTAATAATGATGATAAATAAACATAGTGAATCTTTTGTGCTCCAAGTTTTTCTCAAATTTAAAATTTTTACTTTTTCGGTTAGTGATTTTGACATGTGCTTTGGTGATTTTGGACTTTCTGAATTGAAAATATATTTTCCCTGTCAAAGTAACTGTGAACACATTCAAGAACTTTTACCATGTTTCCTATCTGGGAAACAAGATTATGTCGGCGAGGTGGAACACCTTTTGGTCTCCACCAAATAAAGCCATACGCTCAGGGCCGTATTTCTAAATAGCAAAATAGGCTAAGTAGGCTGCAGCCTAGAGCGGCAAATTTTCGAGGCGGCAAATTGGAAAAAAATCAAAATTTATAAAATAATTTCAAAAAATAAATTAAATTTTCTCTACGATTTCTGAATTCACTTTGAAAAACATGACCTACTAGTAATTCTTACAACGTAGTAGCCTATTATTTTAGTGCATATAATCGGTTTGGTCTCTGAATACACTAATAGTACGGTGCAATTAGACTCGAACCTCAACATCCAAAGAGAAAGAACGATTCCTATGCCAACTTGTCCTATACAGCCCTTTTGAATGATAAAATGTAATTTTGGGGTTGTAAGGTTTTTTTTTTATTTAAAATCGGTGTAGCACATGAACTACTGAACATAGAAGTGTGAATCTGGTCTCAAATTAAAGAGAAATGAATTTCGCCGAGAGGGATTTTGAAATACGGATGCAAGTGTTTCCAATTCAAAGTTTCAAAGTAACGGAATAATTTCTGAGAAAAAATATAGAGTTTTCAAAAAAATGTATCTTGGAAACAGTTGATGATACAGAGTAGTAATTGGTCTCAATCTCTTCCAAATTTTGTTCTCTTGAAATGGCATGCATGGAATTTTTCCTTCCGACGCTTGGTTCGGCACGTGTTCACGAAAAACTGAAATTTCGCACCTTTCAACTCACCTACCCTCAAAACCCGACGCTCAAAAGGGTGTAACTTTCTACCAAACATTGAAAGGGTTGTGTATTGTATAGGACAAGTTGGCGTAGGCATCGTCCTTTCTCTTTGGATGTTGAGGTTTGAGTCTAATTGCACCGTAAACATAAAATATGTTAATGGTATGTTTTTTATGTATATATTAAAATATACTTTATTTGAGACTTATAGTGGTATTTTTAGACATAAAATCATATCACGAGTTGCAACGCTTAAAAATGCACAGATAAACCCAAAATTTGTCTTGAAAAAGTATTGAATTTCATTCATGCAAATTTCTAGACACCCTGCCGGCTACAATTCACGAAAAACTGAAATTTTGCACCTTTCAACCCCCTCCCCCAAAAACCCGACGCTCGAAAGGGTGTAAGGTTTTACCGAACAATAAAAGGTTGTATCAAAGCTTCCTTTAATAGATGTTGAAGAAGGCTATGGTTGTATAGAACAAGTTGGTTTAGGAATCGTCCTTCCTCTTTGGATGTTTATAGTTGATGTTCGGTCTTTTTTTGAACTAATTGCACCGTACTATAAAGTCCACGGGATATTTTTTGCTACATGCCCATCTATATAAATATATCTTACTATCTTACTACTGATTTGGCTCTGACTGCCGCTTACCCACGTATCCCTCTTAACCCATAACGAGTCGGAATAAGCAAAGTATAACGTATAAGTCTCAAGGAGGCGGCAAATTTACATTTAGCCTATAGGCGGCATACTTTCAAATCCGGCCCTGCATAAGCTAATAATAATGATAACTTGATAATTATAACCAATTTATCCTTATTAACTAAATATTATCTCTCTTCTTCTTCTTCTTCTTCTTCTTCTTCTTCTTCTTCCTCCTCTTTCTCTCCTCTTTTTCTCTCTTCCTCTTTCTCTTTCTCACCACATTTGTGATTTTACGAGTTGGAAATAGTTTCCACTAGGTGAGTAGATGGTGCAGCTAAATGCAGTAGAATCGCCAGAGACAATAATCTTGTTGAAACGGCTTTTTAAATAGTTTTGGCTTGCATTATCATCCAACATGTGATCAAAGCGAACATTCTAGACTTATTAAATTTTTAAAATTGAGACAATCACAATTAACGAATTAATATCAACATAGAGCAGACAACTTTCGACTTTCAAGCAATACCCTCCATTTTATATTCCTGAAGTCAGATTACCTTGGTAAAGCCAAATAACAGGTATTATATTCTAAATCCTATTGAAATTCTTGTAACACACAACCGAATCCTGTTTTTAAGAATACAGAATCTATAAAGAGTATACCTTGAGCTACGTTAGAGCAAGATGCGACTGTATTGGATTATTAGAATTGTTTGTTTAAAAAACATATTTCTTAAAAATTAACATTTCCATTTCATAATGCCTCATTATTAACTGAATTTAAATGGGTGGCACGTATGGGGAGTGATAAAGGCTGGTCTGATAACTGGACTCCGGTTTGATCCTCAACCTGGGAAAAATTATTTCATCACATCACAATCACATAAATACGGCCACCCCGTCTTTCGGAGGAGACGATAAGCCGTCGGTCCGACTACCTAAAAAGTAGTCGTCATCTATCATCCATCTCATTACCCACACACAAGCATATGAGCTTATGTGGGCTTCACCCTCATAAAAACAAAACAAACAAAATTTGTAGTTGTTACTATTATCATATCAAACTGTTTATCAACCATACCTGATAGAATTTAGAATAGAATAGAATAGAAAAATGCTTTTATTCTCCTCCACATTATAAATACAAAAATATTATAAACACACATTTATGGCTTGATCACATGATCGCCAGCCGGAAAGTCGGGAATAAATACAATACCATTGTGAAAAGAAAACATCATGAATATGATCAAGTGCATAGTAAAATTATAATAAATGATGATCTGGTGAGTATTGTACTAAATAATATTATAATGTAGTGTACTGTTTCAGTAAGTATTGCCAGAAATATGGAAAATAACGAATCTTCCAATTACAACAAACTCAAAAACAAAATAAAAAAAAACAACCCCAAAAAAGCCTTTCAAGACTTGAACAAGAACAAAAATGAATGCTGACAGAACGAAATTGAAAAAAATATATATATATTATTATTGCAACCAAAAAATCACATAGTAAGTGCCCTGACAAAGTTATAATATCTACCAATTGAATTCTTGGGTAAGAACATATCTGTAGTACCATGCTTCTCTACAATAGGAGGCTAGTTTCTTCCAATCTTTTCCATTCATGTACATGGTAAACTCTTCCCTTGATTGTTCACTAACACCAAACGATTTCTTTCTCCATTCATTCAAACAAGGGCATCGAGAAATGAAATGGAAAACATCTTAGACCTCCTTGAGATTACACATCGAGCAAATATAGTTCCCATTAGCCACCCATGGTTTATAATTCAAATGAATTAGCTCACACCTCGCCCTAAAAATCCACCTCATAACCCACATTTCGCTGTCGTTTGTGATGTATTTCCTCTCACTCAGCTCGAAGTTGAGTGTCTTGTACCATGCATGAAATTGTCCCACTCTTGCATCACTTATAAATTTATTCCTATGGAACTTTTGCAAAGCAGATAATATGTTCTTAAAAGACTCTTTCAACGTTAATACATTCTCCAATAAAAGACTCATATTCAAGTTCACTCTATTATAAATAAATTTCCACTCCTTGAACCAAAAGCATTTATTTTTTTATTACTTCATTAGCTAAAATTTTTGGTAGTCTTTCATCTTTCATTTTCATAATTTGTAAAATATAATTAAAATGCAACCTGAGGCAGTATTCAAAGAGAGGCGTTAGTTCTGTTTCGAAGAAGAGCATATAATTAGGTGTATTTATTGGTAGAGCAAATACTTTTTTAATGAAGAAGCGCTGTAGTGTTTCAACGTTGTCGCACTGCTTACAACCCCATATTTGAGCTCCATAGCATAAGACAGCCCTAGCGCATGCTTTAAACAATTTACATTTAGAGGAGAAGTCGACCCCACTATCTTTCAACATTCTTCCCCATGCCAGATTCAAACCTAATTGTTGGCTCTGGATGAGGTTGAGTCGTAAATTCAACCTGATGGGCGAAGTGGACTGTAAATTAGAAATTTGAAATAATAAGGAATATTTTACCAACACTGAGTTGTTGTTCTTCATCCAAAATCCAACACAATAATTCTCTGATAGATTGGAAATCTTGAGCTGTCAAGAATTTCTGATTGCTAGTAGAAATCTTAATTCTAAATATCTCTAACTCTGAGGAAAGACAACAAAGGACAGTTAGTGAACACCAAGTAAAATTCATCAATATATTGAGCAAAAACTTATTAATACTGATCACAAATTATTTCTTCTTGATCACTGTCAAGGTAACAAACATGATTGATAAGTAATATGTATATTTGATTTGAATAACAAAAGATATTGAAACAATATGTAGTTTGCAACAGTCCTGGTAACAAATTGCAGTTGATCACAACAATAACTGACATATAGTCAGACGAGTCCTTACAATTACTAAAGATGTCCAAATGTTCATTGAATGTTGAACCACATAAAAACAAGATCATTGACGGTAAGTATAATAAAAATGTGATACTGTTCACAATTAATATAATGTAAGAATTGAATACATTTGGTGTAGCACACCTGTTGACATGAGATGCAATACTAAACTTCAGTATGCATATTTGAGTTAGACAAGAAAAGTGAAAGAATACAAATGACATCTAAAAATGTAGGTCAGTTGATTCCAATCAACTATGTAGGGAACAATTAATTCAATAATTAGTTGATGTTCAATGTAGACAAAATGCAATGAATTCAAACCTTGAGTTATGATTGAATAGGCTATCAAAGAATGTAGGGTACTACAACAAAAGAACATAACCTACAAATTCAGCTAGCAGCTGGTTTGTTGAAAATCAAAAGAGCTAACCTAAAATTAGTCAGTCTTCAAGTTGAGACAAAGAATAAAAATATTTGAATGAAATAAATGTACAAGATATATATTGACCTAACCTACTAGGAATAATATTGAACATGTAATAAAGTATGATCTCTGAATAAAGAATAATGCATTAATGACAAACAAGTGATTTCATTGGATGAAAAATACTCATCTAAAGGTATGATGTGAATTGACCCAAGGGGGTCCCGGTATGGTCCAGGCAGGAACCAGAGCAGAAGGTCTGCGATGCTGAAGACATCCAGGTGAGGATGGAAAGAGCCAGGCGGCGAAGTTCTGCGACGTCCAAGGGAAGAAGCAGTTGGTCCAGAGAAGACGTCGTCTTGAAGAGTTTCAGGGATGGAAATGATCGTTTGGTCATCTACAGAGGGCGAGCACACATCAATGTCCGATGAGACATCTCCTGATGTCGGAAAGTAAGTCAATACAGCACTACGTACGATGAAATCCAATGTTGAGAGTGACGATTAGCAATCCATCACTTGAGAGCAAGAAAGTTCCATGGGATGTGAGATGCACTTTCACAAGTAGGTGTAGTAAAGGTTCAAAGTGAATTGAATTGAATGCAAATTATTGAATGTAGAAATTGCTGAATTCTAACAGTTCGGCAGCTTAAGACTGTGTCACTATGAATGAGGTAAAGTCCATACTGGATGCCACTTTACGAGCAATGAATGCAACATGTGGTTGCCACAATGAGAGTGCTTCGGGATAGCCACTAGGAGAATGCTTTGGGATAGCCAGACTCCAGAATAATATTCAGTATATTATTCTCAAAAGGAGTGTAATACAGGGTACTTACACTCGTGAAAAGACAGGTTAGTCTTTTCCAAGATGAGATGACGTGATCGCCTACTGGAGGAGAGAATGTATTTGACACAGCTTAACTGTTGTTAAGAATTAGCACTCACTGCAATAGTTACAGATGAACGATGAAAGTCTCAAAACGATGAGGTTCACATTTGATGAAAGCATGGTGATGACTTTGGTTGCCATTTTTGATGCCATTGTAACAGAACAATGCAGATTTGAAGTTACTGGAGAACTTGAGTTAAACACAGTGAAAATAACTGGACTGAGTGGAATTTACTGATGAGGGTACTGAGAAGCAGTTTGTTGAAATAGATGAGATTCAATCTCCATCTATGGATGAAAAACTTGGAAGCATTTTGAGAAAATGCCTTCCACAAAGGAACAGAGTTGTTGCTGCTAACGAAGATCCATCCAAACAGGCTGAGTTTTGGGACAGTGAGCTTGTCGTTTCGTGTCCGGTTGAGCATTGACCAATCACAGCAAAGCAAGATGAGATTCCACCAATAGCAGAGAGGCAATGCCTTATAGAGTGAATGACGTCACAGGATACAAGTTCAAAAAATATGAAATAGGAATGGGAATAAATGATAAATATAGAGCAAAGAACTTTAAACCACAGTGCTACTGTCAGTGATCTGAGTCTGCTAGCAGAAAGAGACATAAAAATGTTTTATATCTTTGTCAGTCAATGTTTCATGATTCAATCTTTCTGTTCAAACGAATAACCCAAAAGGACTAACTTATCAAGATGAAATGAAGCCAATAATGTAAATATGAGCTATTTTTCAAGTGAAGAAATAATATTTTTTGTTATATTTTGTTTTTGGAAGCAATAAATATTCTATTTAAACCACAATAGGAATAAACAACAATGTAAACAAGACTACAATAATCAATCAGCAGATTAAACAACATGAAAAACACAACTGCAATGCGAGCAGGCTGCTAGCAAGATGTGCCAGCGAGCAGAGTGAGGCTACGACCAACAGTGACGACAAGTGAGCAGACACTGTTGACAAACGAGCAGAAAACAAAAATGTCCCACACTGTCGTGTGCTGAGTTTCAACACTAATTTTGCCTTGGAAAGTTTATCACTCAGATGTTTTTCAAAATTAAGGGTGGGAGTCAGAACTGCACCTAAATATTTATATTCATTCACACACTCGATTTTCTCTCCCTTGTAGAACCATTCTTTGTACTTGCTCAATTAGATCGAATTTAGATTTATAAATAAATATTGCTATTGAAAGTTATTATTCATTAATATTGACTCCTCTTGAACGATAGCCTTATTTTCTTCATCATACATTTATTGAGATAACAAAAAAATAATTATTATTATATTTGACCAATAGACAATAACACTATTTTACGTACTACATTTAACTTGTATTTTCCTTAATTTTTTGCAGGGGAATAAGAAAGGGAGGAAGTAACGATATGTATTATACAATTTCGGATTGAATCCAGAACATACTCCAGTAGATAGTTCTACAACCAGCTATACTGAACTCCCAGGCTTCTAATGTGGCTTCCTAAGTGTATAATAATGTAGAAAAGCAAAAATTCAATTATTAGATTAAGGCCATTGTTTGGAGTTGGATCTGTTTTGAACAAATTGAAGTGATATTTTAATTTATTATAATGTAGTCTTGTATTTTAGCTATATACATATTCAAGCTTGTATAATTCCAGTAGTTTTTATTCCATCTGCTTGTAATTTATTATATAATATACAGCTTATTTTACTGGTGTTCTCATTATTCATGTAAATTACATAAATTGTGACAATAAATTGAACATATAGTTTTCCTTACCAGTGGCTTTTTGAAAATAACAGTAACTTTAAATTATTACTTGCAAATTATTTGTGTCATAATAATTGAAAAACATCTCTTTTTAATTAATTATCAGTTTTTCACTATCAGTCTCTTTTTTTAAATTTTCATTGTGCTTTTCTTAAGTCTTTTCAAAATCATTGATTTGAGATTTTCCCCTATTGTGATTTGTCAAAAGATTGATATTATCTCTAGCATATAATTCAAATTTATATTTATATGTTGATCTCATTTAAGAGTTTAGATTTCATGTCAACCTATTTGATTGCTCTCAATCTATATTATTTGTGAATTTTAATCTGCAATTGTTCGTTGTTTAGTAGTGATCACAAATAATGTATTTTGGATATATTAGTACCATTTTCTGTTGAAAATTTTCCTTCTTTGTCTAAGATTGATAGTCTTTTCTTTTTGCGGTAGTTGTGCCCACCAAATTGTTAGTTTCCTGATTCCAGCAATAATCATAAAATAGAATCAATTTCTACACTTGGTTTAAAACAGATTCTTCTTCAAGCATTCGTATTGTGTATAATTTTAGGAATATTTTACTATAATTTGCTGTGATACTATAAACATGGAAAGTTCTGGTAGGATGTACTATTTCTCTACAAAAATGAATCTTTCCCTTTTATTAATCCAAGTAGAAACGATCAATTGATGTTTGTTACATTGATATAGCTGTTGCTAAAAATTGAAGCGGTTGATGAATGACTTTTATCAATTCTCAGCTCTGTTAGGACAGCGATCTGCAAGAGCATATCAAGTCGAGAGCAGCCTCAGCAAACTGTTTCGCTCTGGCAGAAAGCTTTCAGACTGTCCTAACATAGCTGAGAACTCAATCAATCAATCTTCATTTGCCATACAAAACCATATATAGTACATTATATATATTTGGAGAAAATGAGATACATAATTTTATAATTAATAATAAATTGAAATAATAGTGAAGTAACAGTAAATAAAGTAATAATATAGAAAGTAGTAAATGTAATTAAAAAATAAAAGCTAAAATTATGCATATCTTCTATGTAAATTGGCATCACTGGCAGAAGGTTAAAAACCTTACCCGCTGGTGACAGTTGCAATCAGTTAAATCAGACAAAGAAAAAAACTTATAATATTTGTTATGTTAAAAATATGAAAATGAGAGAAAATACAATGTGTAAAAGGGGGAAAAATAATATGCGCTACAAAATTTGCTTTGAAAATTTAGATGATGCTGTCAATTGATTAGAGAAAGAATCAATGAAGTCATCCGTTAAATGATTCAATTTTTGGCCGCCTGCTAGAAATGAATTGGAGATAAAAATAAGTATCCATGTCCGCCATTTTTTGGTTCCATTTCTAGTGCTATGCGTCAAATTAAGATTACAATTACTGTATTCCAATTTGAAATTGGATAATTATGTTTACTTGACAATAATGCTAAGTTGGCGCAACTGATTAGTTCTAAATCCCGCCTTCATAGTACATTTATCTTGTATTTTAAATTACAAAATCAAAGTACCCTTCAAGTCCATGGCCGGCCGGGTTGGCCGAGTGGGCTAGGGCGTTACAACCTTCAGTCCGCTAGCGCTACCCGGTCGTGGGTTCGAATCCCACCAGAGGCATGGTCGTTTATGCACCTCATAAGTCACCCTCACACACTCTATTACCCACGCATAAGTGAATTCAAATACATATGTGGGCATCATCATCATCAGCAAAAAAAAGTATTTGTTTCAATACCACACAATATTTTGACATCTTAATGCGCGTTACACATTGATGATGCCAAACCAAACCAACAAAATTTTCAAATCATTCAATTTCAAAAAATGAAAGGACTAATTTATAAAAAAATTGAGATACCGGTTTCGGTTTTTACACCATAATCAATCCCTGGTAAACTTATTATCCCAAGATGTTTTCAAATAACTGCGCTAAAAGTTGCTTAAATATCAGTCTTGTTCAGCTGGTCAGTAATCAGCTGAATTGGCTTCGTTGAATCAAGTCCCATTGGATATGATACTGTGAATAAACTTCCTTAAGGTAAGTTTCCATTACTACAAGTCGCGGGCACAAGATACAATAGAAACTCGTAGTTGTATGGATCCGCAAATCAAAAATTAACTTACTGCTCTATCCAACTCCGTTTTTCTATTGCATATTAGGGTAAACGCGCTCTGGTACGACTCAGACCAGACCAACTTGCAGCCAGAGGAACACGGATTCACACGTGAGTAGATGGAGATCATATGGAGTAACGCCTACTAGTCAGACCAAGACCAGATCCAGACCACAGTTATACTATGCTTCCAATGTTGAAGACATTAAATCATATGATTTTTACTATGGTCTGGGTCTGGTCTGAGGTTTGGACTGACTGCATCAGAAAAGTGCTCTGGTCTGAGTTGTATCAGTGCGCGTTTACCGTATAGGTATGCTTTACAAAACTTCGCCGCATACAGGCGCACAGCATACAAAGAATTGAGTTACTATAAGTTACTTTTGAGTAGGAACTGGCTTCTTTTGGAACCGTACCACTAGATAACAGCACTAACTCGCTGTCAGCTGTTGCCTTTCTTATAGCTAAGTATTTGTGCGCCTGTGCGCGGCGCGTTTCTCAATTAACCTTTAGGCACATGTGCCTATGTGACTTCAGTAGTAATGGTCTAATGGAAACCCACCTTAACTCACATTATTATATTTTCGACTGACAGAAAAGGCATTCTATCCTAGTAGCATAGTAATTAAATAAATATTCACAATGAAAGAATGAATTCAGATTCATTAGTTATAATATTGATAAATATTTTCTAACAAATATATGGGGCACTGATCGACATCTTCAGCATACGAGGAGTAGCCCACCTACCTACCTAGATAGCCTGGATACTTGTTTTCTTCTAAAAACATAAAAGTCAGAATCATTATATTCATGAATTATGTTTGTTTATTATTTTGAGATTTTGGAATAATAAATGTTGTCAAATTGAAGTGATGTTTTTTTTTATTTAAAAAAGGAGTAGCCTACTTGAGTGTTTTAAAAATTTCTTCAAGTCTGAGGATGTGTGAAATATGAACATCCATCATATAAGAATTTTCTACAGTAACTTACTATAAGGTGTAAAACTTTAATTGGTATACTTGGTGTAGCCTACTTGTACTTTTTATAATTGTAATTTATGCTCTTGCACTAGGTGTAGCCATAGAGAAGAAAAAGTTCCTCCTCTGTGGTGTAGCCTACTTGTACTTTTTATAATTGTAATTGATTTACTGGTTTACTTGGGTTTTTCTCAACGTTTTTTTGGTGTGTGAGCACTTGAAGTCTTCAAAACACCAAGTTCACTTGTACTGGTGTACAATTATAATGAGTAGCCTACAATTACAGAAATTACAAGTGAACCAAGTAGCCCACATGTACATCAATTACAATTTATTTTAAAAAAGCACAAGTACTGTTCACCGAGTAGGCCTACAAGTATTTTATATACATACAAAGTGTACTTGTACAAGGCTTCTATGTACTATTTACAAATAGGCTACTGGTACATATTTTACCAATTCAAAGAGTCAATGTTGATGTTGAATCATTCCATAATAGAAGAAAACACACCGTTATTGTCAAATCTACCATTTATTTTAGTATAGGACCATGGTTTCATGGCCATGCAGGTCACATTTTTGAATTGATATATTTTATCTATTTTCTCAATCACCAATGAAATTTGAAACCATACTGATTGTGGTTCTATTGAATTTAATAGTTATTTCATAGACAAATTTATCATTTTAGTGCACTCATTGAACTCCCAAATATATTAAAAAATATATGTGTAATTGAGACAATATAAGGAAATTTTTAAAGCCTTATTCTGATTTTTTATTTTACTATATGCTTATCATTGTAAACATTGTATCAAAAATTTAATTGGACACAATTCTTCACAATGATTGCAATCATTATTTCTCAATACCATTTGCAACATCTCACATTACAATAATCGAGTTTTCACAGGATTAAATTGAGAAAATCTCAATTATTTGAAGAATCATGAACTCAAGCTTATTCTACTTGAGATATTCATTATAAAGTATTTACAGTAGTCTATTCTGTAATTTTATCAGAATTTCTTCTCCAGATTTTCATCTCCATAAAAATTTGATGGAAATATTTTTTCTTAATTTTCACTGAATAAGTTTAGAATGAAAGCAGGAGATAGTGGTTGAACGTTGTATGTAGTGCAGTAAAGATGCAGCTGAAAGATGAAAGATGCAGTATTGCAGTGCAGTCTGATGATTCTTGGGATCGACTGGAACTCAAAGTGCCGGTGGCGCGATTAAGTCACGTGATTTGTCTGCGCGTGTGTCGTGTCGGCCCTCTGGTTTGTCGCTACTGTGTCGTTTCGGCCTTTTGGCTTGTCGGCGTTGTCGCTAAATCGGTAGCCAGTAGCCACCCTGCTCCGCTGTCGAGCTGGCGCTCAAATTTGTATTTTTATGTTAGTTATCTGTTTATTTTGGTTTTGTGTTGATATAAGCCATTCTGGATTTTTTTTTGTGAAATTTTAGGCCTACATTCATTTGAATTCATTTTATTGTGCAAATATTGTAGAGAGATCGATAAAAAGGATCTAGCATAATTTTTAGGTAAGGTACTGTTTTTGTTTTAAAGAACGATTTGAATTTATACAGAATTTCTGCTCTTTAAAAGAGAGTATTAAAGTTGTAAATAGAATATGCTCAGAATTGGTTGGATATTATGGTAAATAATTAAATATTTATAATTTAATTATCAAATTCTGTTATAAGTTACGTCAAAACTTGATAATGTCAAAACATAACCTCAATTTTATAACTTCATAGCCGATTAGTGAGGTGAGGTTATTATTTTTGATTTGTCAGAAGTGGATTGATAGGAAGTAAATGAATTGGTGCGGTCTTTAAACTGAACTATAATATTATAAAATTAAGAATAACTTTAATTTATCATCCTAGGTATTTTTCTTTTGTTGACATTATTTTCAATCTTAGAACTCGATTCAGACTTGTAATTCGATCGCGTAATATAAATGGTAATACAATACTGTTGAATTCAAATTCAAGAATATTTTCTTGATACTATCTTATCAAGTGATTTATCATTCTCATGAGGTCTTCAATAACTTACATTCACTCATGAGAAACAAAATCATTCTCCGGTAGTTCGAAACCCACCTGAATATGTTAGTTTATTTTCTATTATTTCATCCTTCCCATAGCTCATGCATTAGATAAGAGTTCATGTTGTCATCATTTATAGAAAAAGTGAATGTCATATCTTTCGGTGCAGATCAACCACTGCTGGTCGTTTGCTTTTGGATGATTCATGAGTAATAAGATTTATTGTATTCGGAAGTAGATTTAATTATTCGATGGATTGAATAAAGCATAAATAAGAAGTTGTTAATTATCTTGGAATATTTTAATAAATTTAGCTCAGAGAATTTTTTAAATAACTAGAGATGATAATATAACAAATATACTTGAGAGTGTAATGCACTTGCATGTGTCTAGTACTTAATTGTGATGCACGGCAGATAGTTTCTATCAAATGAAAAGACTGTCAAACCACTAATTTATTAAAAAATAGAGATACCGAATTCGGTTAATAATACGCCATTATTAATATCTGGTAAACCAAAACTTAAAGTACAGAAACTGGTATCTCTATTTTTATAAAGCAGTGGTTTAACAACATCTTTTCACTGAATATGGATGACTACCACAATATCATCTTTACAGCCACTCAAAAAGAGAGAGTGTCTAGTTTAGTTAAAGTAAATTATATCCTTTCTTTGAAAATCCGAAGACAAGAGGGAAAGAAAATAAGATTAATACAAAAAAGTGTCGTGTTTGTATAGTTAACTAATATCAAATACAATTTTTATTTCCAATGTAGGCCTACTGCATACATTGTTCTATGACATACTATATTATTCTTGCCATTTTCCATTTGTTCCAGATTGTCATGTCCAATGTGATTTTCTAATAACATGGAGCATCAGTTCAATTCTCCTACTTCTTCCCTATCTTCCAAGAAGGAGAATAAGTGGTCGGGGGAATTTGTAGATAATTCTCCTGAATTCAATCCAATCTCTTACGATTTCCTTCCACAAAGAGGAAGCCCCAGAGGTAACGTTTTGTCTCTTATCTGGTTTTATATCCTACTGTAATATAATCCTCAATATGTTTCAGGAACTACAACTAGGTATATCTATTCATAGTTAAGTTATTGATTATATATAGTTCTATGGTTATTGTTATTATATTAGTTCTATGGTTTGAGAATGGTAGAATGTCCATCTTAATACCGAATCCATTTATTGATTAATATATAAGTTGAAAAATCACATCCACATAGATGAAATTCTGAGCGCGGATTTGTGTAGTGTTTTGTCTGTATTATTTATTACAAAATAATGAGATAGAGACCGAAAAGTATTATCATTACTTCAGAATAACTTGATCCTTAAAATTTTCCTAAACAGCAGATTCCTACAATTAAATTGCAAATGCAAAAAATTGTTCTTTTATTCTACTTTCAAATATATCTCAGATTTTTCAATAACATGAGAAATATTTGACATTGGAGGATGAGAAATGATAACTCGAATTCCAGCCGTCAATACGAATCGCAAGAACAAGATCAAACACGTTTCTTTTAGAGCATCTTGTTTTTTATTGAAAAATATTTGGATCAATTTTGAATAATGATAATTTGTATAATTTTCATTTCACATTAATTCATTGAAGATATTAACTTGAGTTAGTATTTTTTTATACAATACCTCATTCTAATTAAAAGTTATTTATAGTTAACTCTGTATCCAATGTAGGAGATGAAACACCAGTGGCAAAGAAAAAGCGAACATCGATGAAAAGTCTTGGAGCATCACCGATCACAACGAATGCCCAGCAAAGGTTGTTGCCACCGCCTCCATCCGAACGTCTCGAAGATCTCAAGAAATTCACAAATCTCTATAAGGAACTACTTTGTGGCAATGATGGTCAGTACTTTTCTCAATTCTTGAAAACTCTGACACCAGACCTGAGCCAGCCAGGTTACACGAATATTATTTATTATTTTTCTCAATTCTTATTTGTATATAAATAATCCCTTACTGTTTAGTAGAGCTCCTTCTATTTGGATCCCATTAACCCTGATCAGATTCAAAATGATGAAATACGGTTACATGCAGCAGATATCTATGAAGAGTACTCGTTCGTCAGTGAGAAGGTTTTAACCGAAATCAAACTGTGAGAAAACTTCGATCAACTTTGAAAATTCTTACAATTCAACAAATACTTGAGCCTCTATAAAGCACCAGCTTCGACCCAGACTCTGTTCGACTTTTGGAGTTCGCCAAGACCTCTAATCAGGTTCCTCATTCCCTACAAGAAAGTGAGCAAAGCTACTCTTCCAAAACCTCTAAATCCTCATCCTAAACTTCTAAGAATACTTCATAGGATGTCTCGAATAATATTACTGAGGTTGTAACGTTAGAGGAGTGTTCACAAGTATACTTTCTGGGGTAATTTGTTATGAAATACGACAGTTACTTGAGTAAGTTTCATGTACCAGTCGTATGAAACTCATGAGCAACATTTTTTGAATGTTTTAGGTACCGGTATTCGAAATCCACTTGTAATAATTATTATTGTTGGATATTTTTCCAATATTAACCTTTGTTCTATGGTATTGTTATTTTGTATAAAATGCAACACATACATAATTCACACTCAATCCTGTAATTAGATTGTCGATTTAAGAAAATATTATATTTTATCTGAATTAACAATGAATATTTGAAAATATTTAGTAGGTCATGAAACATTTTCACTTTAAGTTACTCCAACAGACCCGCTGCTGGTCTTTATTAGTGATAGATTGCCTATTTTCCTTTTTGGTGTTTTACATGTAAGTTTCATAAAATAAGTCGCTGTTGGTGCCTTAGCCTATTGAAATATTCATCATCATCAATGCAAATCTTACATGAAATCTGTGAAAGTAGCATATAGTGATGGTGATGGTCATATATCATTAAAACACAAACTAATATGACTCAATATTTTCCAAAATTTACATAGTAGTCGAATAGTAATCGACGTGGTAGCATGCAATCCATTTTATTAAAATGATGATTGTATATCACCTAATAATATGCCTATTCATGGTTTAACTAATTCAGTTCCTATTATTGTATGATAATGTAAATAGTATGTAATATGCAACAGGTTGGACAATTTTCAGTTCTCAACTACACTAGTAGTAGTTATTATTTAGCGTAGCCTATGGCTTTTAATAGTAGGGGTACACAATGGTTGTTACACTTCCCATATAACCTCATTTTTCACATATGAGAACATAGATTACAAAACAGAGTTTTTTGTATCAAAACTTTATTGAACATTACTAAAACTGTAACACTTCACAAAATCACTAGTCCATGGTCGAGAATATTAAATTTTACTATGAGTAGTAGTTAGTATTGGTTCTCACATAAAACTTATCGAATAAATGTTATTCAATCTTTTACTATTTAGATTTATTGAACAAAAAATAAATGTTTAAAAGTTTAACCTTGAATTCATAAATATATCAAGCTAATCGAACGAGTGGAATATTCTTATTTATTTTTAATTTCAGATGGTGAAGAATCAGACAGTGAAGACTGTATGTTGAGTGATATGTTGAACACGGCTGAAAGCATAGAAAATATTTTAACAAACCAGTCTCATGGCAGTTCTTCCACTAACAGAGCACCAGCTAAAGAAAAAACAGCCGGAACAAATTCGCTAATGAATAATGGAGCCACAGCTTCGAAACAGGAGATTAGCAGTCTAGTCAGCCAAATCTCTGATGAGAAGACACCTAGGCGAACAGTGAGAGGGCGAGGTTCAATTGAAAGGACGAGAACGAATTCACAGATTAATAACAATAACAATAGATCTTCAACTCAAAAACAGAAAGAGAATAACAGACTAGTGAAATCCGGAGAGGATCGGAAATCACGCCAGGAGACTCAAAATCCGAAACTGAACGAAACACTGGGTGAGATATTGATTGAAATTCTTTCAAATTACAAATTTTCATCGATTGCATATTGCCATCATGTAATGAATAAAATGAAGAATCACTGAGTCCGTTAAAATATTTCTATTTCAATCAATTTGATTCTTTATTTTATCCATTATACTACATTAGTAGCCCCAAACAAAAAGTTACCAGTGTTATCATATAGATTGTGTATGATGTTTAACTTGCATGTCTCGTATTTGCATGTTTGTTAGTATTGGCTTGAAAATAATATTGTGTAATGTACTTGATGTGTAATTTAGTATTATCCATTCTTTGCTTGTGTCTATCACATTTGTTATGCCAATCATTCTAGTGAAGTTTGTTACTTTTGCTTTCTTTGTATTTCTTCAAACAAGCAATTTTCACATCTAACATATTCACATCTCTGCTTAGCTTTTTAATTTTTACGCAATCTCGTTCTTGGTGTCAGAGTTCATGCTCAATCACAAAATCTTATGTTCCAACCTTCAATCCTATCAATCTTTTGCATAACTAATGGCCACCAAAGTTTAATTAACGTGACATGAAAAATCAACAGGCTTAAAATTATGTCATCTAAAGGATTATTAACTTAACTGTAGAGCAGCTTGAAGATTAACTATTGACAAATTAATTTTATTGTAGACTCCTTTCACCACAGTATTGATAATTAAGTTGAAAGCAAGTAATCTTCTTTTCTTTCTCTCTTGAACACACTGTTTTCCAGATGAAGCCATTAATTCCGAACAGAACTGTAGTATATTTGATTGGCTAGATGGTAAGTATTAATATTGAAATTTGTTGCCCATCTTTCAATATCAATCAACTGAAACATTTTATTGAGTCAAATCAAAATATCTTTGTTCAGTCACTAGTAAAGCTAAAATTCCCTCTCTCTCTCTCTCATACTTGAAATCAATCAATTTAAATTGAATTCAATAATACTTGAAATCTTATTTATTTTTCTTCAATTCCTCTCTCATCTTGCGATTTTTACCTCATCATCTTTGCGATTTATCAGATACGTCCAATTCATATTAATTTGTTGTGTTAGAAATAATAAAATTATAATTCAAACTTCATTCAGATATATTGTTGAACTTAACCATTAGGAGTGAAAGTAAAAACACTAATAATGTGAGCAAATGAGCAGGAATGTTGATAATAATATTAAAAAAACATTTTATAGTCGGATCACATACTATTACTTTGATCAGCACAAGGAATTTAATTCTAACGAAGCAAGTCTATTATTGTGCGCTCATTATGAGATCAGCTTTTGCCAATATAGCCGCTGTTTTATTGAATGCATTGAGTGGTAATTTTTTGATATGACGTGTCTATGTGAGCATATACTCTCCGAAATGACCCCTCAATAGAAGAGTGGCTATTTCGGCAAAAGCTGATTTCGTTTGAGCGAACTTTATCTTTGCCTTAAACTTTATTCTAAGAGACACTGCATGCTTTAATTTTGCATGAAAGCTTGTTGCATCTATTACAAATAGTGGTATAGTACTAATAAACAAAAAAATAACTACAATTACAGTTTTTTCGAATGATGAAGACTTGAGTATTTGGACCATTTTATCAAGTAAAACATCCAGTATGTATTTTTAAGATGACCAAATCCAATCACATTGAAATGGCAAAACAATATTTGCTATTACTACTCTTACACCACCTTGAAAAGTTGTGCAGTCTGGATATTACTGTACTCCAACAAATGGTTGATCAAATAAATTATTATGCCATAACCTCATTTATACCTTTCTCATCTCATCATTCTTTAATCTTAAGAATGTAATACTCTGTTTGCTACCAAACTCACTGTTCCAGATGAAATTGAAAAGGCGATGAATGAGAGCAATAATTGAAAATTTATTTATCAGCAGTAAGATATTTTATAGTTTTAGGTAAGTTTGTCCAGCATTCCAATTTAAGTTTTCAGTCATGATTACTTTGTCTGAACTTGTTACGTAATCTTATTTAAGCATTTAGTATCCCATCTTGGTAATCTACTACGAGCATTATATGCTCAGTAAAAATATTCCTAGCTTCAGAACAAATTCTAGATCATGCCGTAGTATTAGTATGTGTTTGTTCAAGTGACAAGTAACCGCTTGGTAAGAGATATCACTCACAAACTTGAAAATACGTCAAACCTAGTGAACAGGTAGGATAAGCATGATACACCACAAAAACATACTAGCGAAGTTCAAAAACTTTGATAATCTCCCGCATGTAGTAGGAAAAATTCATATATTTTAGATCACGTATTTTATATGTATTGCATTGCATCTTTATTGGAGTGAATAACTGATATTTTTTGTTTAGATTAATCAGTATTGGCCAATTGCATGAAAGTTTACTAACAACCACTTAGCTGCAAACTCCAACTGCTAAAAGTATGGCGTATTTTCCATAAAGTGTGCTTTTTTAATGGACAATACAAATGTCGAACGTTGCTTGCTGATAATCTTTGAAGCCCTTTTTGCTTAAAATATTTGTAGTGAATTTAGTTCTGCTTATTGGATTATATTTGTAAAGAACACTTTTTGGGCATATTTTTATTGAACACTTTTTCTCTGTATTTGTTTAAAACACTGATATCTCATGATCTTGTCCAATAACTCTTTTAGAATTCAAGGTCTTGTTTTTAAAATATTTTTAATTTCTCTTTTTGCTAACTTTTTTATTTTCTCCCTTAGATATTGTTCCTAATGAAATATCACTTTTAAACGATGGCAACGACGATGGTTTTACAAGTATAGATGATACCACACTCTCATATTTATGTTCTGGTGAGTATCAGTTATAATATAATAGTTTTCAACTTATTATACTAGGTTACAAGGAGAACCCTTTACATTTCGATTTTGGTTGGGACGATACTTGCATTGGAATTGATGTTAAAAACGGGGTTGACTGCTTCAAGTTTATAAGATAATGTCATCTCAATTACAATTGTGCAGAGGTCGTTATTACTTTACTTATTTGGGTTTGAGGGTTTTGAAAAATCAAATTGAGGCACTAACAGTTAACCAACATCCATCCCTATTTTGTTCCAATTTTTTAAATAAAATCAAGAAGTCTCCGAGCGAAATTCAATTTTGAGATGGAAGTATAATTTTGTATAGTTGTATTATTTTAAATTTGCAATTACGTTAGAAATTTCTAAGACCCCTGGCACCTGCTATAGTAGTTTAATTATTATAAATTATGGATTGTGTTATTCAAGATTTATAACAAATGTTCTTCCCAAGATACGGCATCCATAAATGGTTCACTTCTCTTACTCGTTCAAATGAGTATACCGCCTCTCAATTCCAGCAGTATCAAATTAGTAATTTAATCCATCTATTTAATTATGTTGAACAGAAATATAGAAGTACTAGCCGGCAGGCTCGCTTCGCTCGCCTTCTCCGCCTGGCCAGGGGGCTCCGCCCCCTGGACCCCCGACAGTATAGGCAGTGTAAGTGAGTCAAACAGGCTCGCTTCGCTCGCCTGAAAAACCTCTGGCAGTGTCAGCTAAGACAAACAGGCACGCTTCGCTCGCCTGCAAACTCGTTCAGAAGGGATTCGAAATTTATTGAGCACAGCATTTCTACACCTAATATGGACCTGTTTACCTAATTTCAACATTTTATGCCAATTTGTTCTAGAAAAATCTAAGAAAAACTCAGATAATTACAAAAAATAGTAAAATGCTAATATGAAGCGTAACATTGGGAAGTATATTGGACATAGTTTGAAACTTGATTCAATATCTTCCAAATTAGTTCATCTATAATCTCGCTGAACCATTGAATTTACAGTAAGGATTGGTCGTATCAAGGCTGAAGATATGCAACCCGCAACACATCTACAATATTTAAAACCTGATTACTGGCGTAATCTTGAACGGATTGTAAAATATTTTAACACAACATTTCTAGACCTTATCTGAACCTGCCCAACAAATATCAACATTTTCTACCGATTGGTTCTTGAAAAAATGAGGAAAAGGCCGAAAAACTCTAGAAAAACTAAAATATTTGGCGTATCCTTGAAAAGTATTTAATATCCGTTCTTAGCGCGCGTCTAAACGTCCAACTGAACATGCCTGCCAAATTTGAACGCATTCGGTTCAGTGGATTTTTAGTTCTGGTGATGAATGAATGAATCAGTCAGTCAGTCAGTGCCATTTCGCTTTTATAGATATAGATTGTAATAAGTAAAATAAGCGGACGCTTTTCAAACCTATACACTCATTTTATAATTTTGTCATGCTTAAGGTTAAACTTTGGCGTAAAGTGAAGGGGAAGTACAATTTCTTGCTTCATGATCAAATCAAATATTATTTATTGTCACAAACATTTAAATTGCATCGACAAAAGTCACTTAACAAAATAATTACAATATTAATACTTAATTCGAGTACAGGTCAATACATTATTAAAATTATAAATGAAACTTATAATATCATGGATGAGAGTTGAAGCTTAACATTTCTTCAACCTAATAAAATGCTCTCTCCTTTAATAATTTTATGATATATTTAAATTTTCCACATTCATGGCTTCTAACTCTAGGTGATAAATCATTAAACATTTTTACCCCAACATAGATGTACATTTTTTGAGCCTTAGCAAGCCTAACTCGACCTGGATCAATGTGAGTTACAGCTCTTGTATTATGATCATGGATTTTTCCTCTTAAATTGAATAAACTGAGGTTATTCTTTACATATATTTAACAGTCCAACATAAAAATACAGGGAAGAGTCAGCACACCATTGGCTGAAAAAAGCTGCCTACAAGATTTTCTCATGCCTAGATAAAATACTGTGACGTATGACTAGATAAATAATAAGCCACGCTGGCGTTCGGCTAATTATCATAAGTATAGGATAGCATGGATACTATAATGAAGTTTAAATGTATTATTATAAAAATGGCGTCACTCAAGCTTTGCTTTACATTACTCTTATGGCTTGTATAACAAAATACAAATTGCATTAGCAAGCGGCCAACCTTTTACCTAATAACAATGAGTCGTCTACCAAAAGCGGTTTACTTACATGTTGACTTTTTCAACGAAATTGTGAATCTGTTATACTTTTCTAATAAATTAAAGATTCATAGAAATCGTCTTTACGAAAAAAAATCAACTAAATCATTTTTGTTATATCTTGAAATATTACTTTTTTTCAAGCCAATTGAAGAGATAACAATGTTATTTATGGATTATGAAAACTCAATTTATAACAACTCGATTCTGAATTTATTAAACGAAATTTTCTTCCAAGATATAAACTATTAGAAATGATAGAAGAACATATCATGATGATAATTATTATTAATGGAGGAGATTTCAAATAGGTGATAAAGCTATGTTATAAATATATCATATATTGTCAAAATATCGTTCATTAGGCTATGTATGAATATCACTTAATCACACCTGACACTGTCCCTTTACTTATTCATGGATGCTTTTCCAAGCTTGATGATAATTATTTCAATTCCATGGTTCTTCGGTGACTCCCAATTGAAAATGTAGATTTTGAACACATAACTTACACTCCCGTCTTCAGAGGAGACGTTAAGCCGTCGGTCTCGATACCTGAAATGGATTGTCGTTTCTCATCGCCCCTTTCATTGATCACGCCAAAACCTAGAGCTCAATTGTGCATCACTCTTGCATATTATAAAGTACTCTATTTCACATTCATTCCACTGAGTTGAAATTCAGGATACACGTATAAGATTTGTGATAATTATAATATTTTCTGTAATATCTGTACTCCTGATGATCGTTATTATTATAAATCTAATATAACTATTGTTTTATTACATTATATCAGAGTTTGGGGGTTTCCAGCCATTTGCATTTACGATTTACAAAATTGTTTTCGCCACACTGGTATGAAATGGACTGTTTTACATGCTTTATACGGAGGCCGAAAACGCTCGTTTTCAGGCGAGGTCGCCAGCAACTCGCCGGGAAAATGCGTTTTTCGGCCCTAGGGCGGTAAAATAACCTTGAATGTCAGCTGACTGAAGGTTGTTGTCGATTTAAGGGTTAGTCGATCAATAGGTAGCATTCCGGTTTGATTGCATTAAATGTCAGCTGTTTTGGGAGTCAATGTCGACTTATTGGTATTTCAAAGTAAAGGTAGTCTCTCATCTGTTATTTTGATTGTCAAGATCCCTTGTCAAGAGAACTGAACGTTGAAAGTTTTCAAATTAATCAGTAGTTGAATAATAAAGGAAAACTGCTTCAATAACTAATACTTCAACTTTGATAATATTAAAAATGTTTGTATTGATTAACTGTTGAATAATGATGAACGTGAAATCCATGTTTGAACAAAATTATTGTTGTCAGACTCTGTGTTACTTCGTCTAGCAGGTAAGCCAGCGCCATCTAGCGGCTGATAATGCAACTAGACAATGCTTCTCTGTTAGCCAATATCTGTCGAAAATCAACAACTTTGAATTGATATTGTAGAATTTAGGATGATCGTACAAAAATTATCTTGGGCTTAAACGTTTCTGAACTAATAAAATCGAATACACTGATAGTTATAAAGTAATATTCAGTCACTAAATCAATAAACTTTTGACGCGAAGTTCCAATAGCAAGCAGGTGGCACCTACTCCAAATTCAGCATAGGGGAAGATAGCATAATAAGGCTACTGGTCTAGCTTTTCATGGAAATGATTAACTGATAATTTTGTTTTGTTTTCATTGATGTTGTGTGCCGAAAAATAAAGTTCGACACCACGGGTCGAAAATGTAATATTCCGTCTCTCAATCTTTTCTAGTCCTCGGCCTACGGCCTCGGACTTGAAAACCGATTTCGAGCCGGAAAACGCACATTTTCGGCCCTAGGTACGAAATATACTATTACATTTTCTTTTCCTTATTCAAAACAATGAAACTTTATTAATTTTTATCTGTTGCAGGATCTCAAGCAACTACCACTACTCAATTTTTTAATACTCAAGATAATAAATCTAGAATGGACTATAATGAAACTACAGCTTCAAATAGCATTCCAGCCAAGTGCAAATCAAATGTATCAGCAAGTGATAGTTCAGTGAAAATATCAGCGCCTAACAAATGTTTGACAAAAGTAGCAGTTCCAAATAAATGCTCAGCGCAGGAGATTGAGAGAAAAAGACGAGAGGCTATCAAAAGGCTTTTGGAAAGAAAGAAAATTCATTCCCAGATACAATCACAAAAAGTGTCGTAGTGATATTTCTCTCTCCTTTTCTTGTAAGACTTGATTCTATTTAATTGCTACAGAGCTCATTGTGATCAAAACGTTGTTTTCGATGTTGTTTTTGTTATTTATATTATTAATTATTCAAATCATAAACTCAATGGTAATTTAATCCTTGTTTTATTGTAATTTCTTCCTTGAAGAGTGAGTTTCTGTTATTATAGAAGATATTTATGGCAAATTGAGATTGATCGATTTAAAAAAATATAAGTAGCCTACTTTTCGAAGTTAGTAAACCTTCTATTCTAGAACGCACCGTTTGAAATTAAATTAACTAGGCTTATTCTGCTGCATATATAATATTAATAATTAATATATTAATTTGGATTCTTGAAATGGTGAAATTTGAATACTGAATTATTCTTCTCTGTGAGGTTATATATATTGGTATACTTTATATTATATAGAGGTATATTTTGATTTTTACTTTTAATTTGTTGCTAATCCGACTATCCTCTGAAGTCCACGCGCGCAAGGCGGCAGGATGTAACCCTTGGCCAACCAGGCATTGGCCTAGACTAGAGCGACAAATTTTATCTCAATTTTTTTCCATGCCTAGAGCGGCATAATAGAGACAGACTCTTTTGTGCAATTTCTGAATGCAGCGACTATGCAAAAAATAGGAACTTGCTTTGCTTATCGACAAAGGGAGAGGTACCGAAAATTGTATTAATTGAAACAAGTTTATTTTTTGTCATTGAACAAATGAAAAAAGCAAACAAGAATGAACCAGAATAAAACGATAAAGCGTTTGCTTAGACAACTAGTATAGTCTGTCCAAGCAGAGAAGACCCTCTGGAAAAATGAGGAAATGACTCCAGCGGTCAATATTGGTTCAAAAACTATTGATTTTGTCTCAAAATGTAGATCAGAATGTCTCCTACTATTGAGTCCAGATCAATAATTTTTGAACAAATATTGACCGATCTGGAGTCATTTGCTCATCTTGCCAGAGGGTCTTCTTTGCTTGAACAGACTGGATACTTACTATACACTGGGCGCGCTGCTTCAGCTCCCCAATAGATAGCGCTCAAATCTGAAACGTTTGTCTCCGGCTTGCTGTGGAGCTCAGTAGATCGCAGCACTGTGTCGTTCAATCTCTCGCAAAGCCTCGAGTTGGTTGCCTAGCAACGGTCGGTTTCCTAGCAACCGAGAGCCGGCTTGCCTAGATTTTGAGCCGTGGTACGCCGGCTGGTTGCCAGAGTGCGAGTCTAGACAGACCTGCCTGCCGCTTCCCGTTCCCAGTCCCAGTGCTTAGTCAGTTCAGTTGCCGTTTGTGATTCGGCGTACGAGGATGTGATTTCGCAGTGCGGTGACGCTTGTCTGTGTTACTCTTGTCTTGTGTCATGTGTTATGGATAGTTTTCGTAAGGGATAGAAATTCGCTCAGCTATGGAGGGCCTCGGAAAGTCGTCTTACGGTAAGTTGCGAATTTCGCCTCATGGCTTTTCATTCTTAGTAAAAGATATTTTAATAGCGTATGGTTTTTATTGCTGCAGAGACTCCTGCAGTACTGTTTATCTCCTCGACCCACCCTATCCGTATTGATAAAATGTGTTGCTTTGAAATTTTATTGCACTTATTGATTATAGTTATGATTGTACGGTAATAGATGTCTAAGCAAAGAATGCATTCTGGCATGATGGGAAAATGACTCCAGCTTGGTCAATATTGACCCAAAAATTATTTATTTGGTCTCAAATTGTAGGAAACATTTTGATCTACAAGTTAAAACTAAATTTATGATTTTTGAACCAATATTGACTGAGCTGGAGTCATTTTCCCCTTATTGCCAGAACGTCTTCTTTGCTTGGTCAAACAGTCAAACTTGACTACCTATCTACAATTGATAGTAGCGCACAAAAAACACAAAATCTCATCGAATGTTGTATTTTGCATTGATAAGATAACGGCTTAAGGCAATGGTTTGGATCTCTAGGACCGGATTAATTTGTCAGTGGCTCCGTAGGGCGCAGTAAAAAGGGGGCGCTAGCCAATGGTGAAGGGGAAGAATTCTAGGCCTATTCTTAAAATTTATATAATTATTTAGATTGAATTGTATCAAAACAGTTGTCTAAAACTCAGGGCCATTGTGTGATTCCAAGGCGCCCAAGGTAAGACTTTGATTAGCGCCCCTCATGTATTGGCGGGGGTGAAACCTCTGTACGGGGACGCCCTTTGTACAAAAATTTTGCTTGCTTACAACTCCAAAAAGCTATTTACTTCATAAAACAAGCAAAGCTTGCAGCTTGGCAGATAGCAGTATACCCAGTATTTGACAACTCAGAAAATATTAGCAAAATTTATGTATTTCTGAGTGATCATACTCTTCTAGCTCATTTTGCAATCTCACAGACTTGTTCTCGGATTTCTGCTCCTAATAAGGTTTGTAATTATGATCGAGTATGCAAAGAGTATAGCAATGTATGATCGAGTATAGCAAAGATGCATTCTGGCAAGATAGGGAAATGACTCCAGCTCGGTTAATATTGGTTCAAACTTATAAATTTGGTCTCAAATTGACAATTGTAGATAAGAATACTTCCTAATCAATGTTTTCCTATGTTAGGTAACGTTTGAATCAATATTCATCGAGCTGGAGTCATTCTCCCATCTTGCCTGGACTTCTTCTTTGCTTTGACTGATGATAATCAATTATGATATATCAGTTAAATGTATATAATTATATATACATTGTAGTCTGCATTCAATACTAGATACTACACGGTATGGTATAAACTCATGGGAAAAGAATTGCTTAATTCTTTCTCTATGGTGTTGCTTGACAATAGCTTTTCTTATTTGAGAAAAGTACTCTCCAATTTGAATACTGCCAGGTAGAATTTAGAATTAAAAGAGTCTGAGTGATGATGATGATGATGAGAGTATTGGAAAAGAAAAAGGTGAGAAACATGGATGATGACTCATAGGCAAGGCGGGCGTCCCCGGCTCTTCAGTCCAGCTTGTCGCGGAAATACCTTTCCGGCTGCCGAAGATCTACTATTGGCTGGGGGCGGAGTGGTGAGCTGCAGAAAGCAAAAGTATTGGAGCCAGGAAAAGAAGGTATGTGACTCGCATACCGCATACGGCACCTCTCACTCCTTTTTGTTCAATACGACATACTCTTAACAAAGGAGAACGGCATGGCATCTTCTCCAAATCGAAGAAAGAAAACTTTCGAAGCAGATTATGCATCGGTATAGAGCTCTTTATATTGGTTGTCCACTCTGTCAACCAATCCATGTTATTACTGTTCATTCCGCAGTCTATTCTCATGTAGGCTACTGGTAAACAATTTGATTCCCACATTTGAAACTTGAAACAGCATTCTTCTAATTTTTTCACGATTTCAAATGTGTAATTTTGAAGGTCTTATTGAAATAATTCAACAAACAACAATAATTATCTTTGGAATCAGTAGCCTATTGTAATATAGCTTCTAATCATCTACATGATACAATCATGCTCTATGTATGATGCATCTATATATGATGCTCTATATCATGCATCTATATGATATAATCATGATCTATATAGCTTCTAATCATCTTCTACAGTAGCCTAGTGTATAGGTAGCTTCTAATCATCAATTGATAATTCACTGATAATAAAATTAGTATAGCAAGTTCTTTTTTCCAAGATTTAAAATCAAATTTAAATGTGAGAGCATTGAAAATAAATGGAATTAACATTGACTTCGTAGCTTTTGTGGAGTGTGGCATTTCTTTTGAAATTTATTATTGACCAGTTCATGATTACATAAGGCAATAAGTGCCATGGTAATTGATTGGCCAAATATTAATCAATGATAATTCTTTCTGTAGTAATACTCAAAGTACTCTTTCTCTCAACTGTACAAGAAACAGAATAATTATGCTATTAAATAATTATTAAAGATTGTATATTCTTCTCACGTTTGACGTTAGTCATAAGCTAATACAGTATTGAATTTGTCTTGTTTCTCTATTATCAAATAATTTGAAGTCAAACATATTGTACATCTATTTTCGTACAATATTTATCTCTATAATGATAAGTAGCAATGACATTCCTACTAGAACAAGACTGTTATTTTCAATTTTTGTAGGGTGAGGCACTTCGAGTTGAAAAGTAGAAATAAGGGAAAATTCTGGAATTAAGTTTATCACAGAGAGCATTGCTCTGACTTGATAATGTCCTACCTGATACTTTGATACTCAGCTTAGGTTACCAGGGAAAGGGATGCAGACTCATTAATAAATTCAACTTGAAACATGACTGCTGAAATTGAAATAGATAACTTGAAACGACGCCTGTGGTGAAATAAATGAAAAAGAGATTGGATGCTGTCTCTGGAGATGTAATCAGTTTCACTTTGTGCACTAAGGCAACTAAATTAGGGAGGCTGCAGGTAGGAATCATGTCCGACGGTGGGGGTTAAGCTGAAACTGGATTAATTAGCGGTAATCTCATCAAGGTCTAATTTCGAATTTAGGATTTACAGATTCCTGCAAGAAAAAGGAATTCCAAAATTCACAGATAGATTCCTACGTAATATTATGGAATGTAACCGCTTGAAATATCTTGCAAAGAAAATATTGAAAAATTGCAAGGTTGAGGTATCTTTTGTGTGGCTAAGATATCTTTTGAGATGAATGGGGGGGGGGCGGAAGGTTATTGAAGAAACAAGAATCATCAGATAATGTCAACCAAAACCTTTTTCTTCATAGAAAATTCTCTTGATAAATACGAATTTCGATGACTTTGGGGTTTTAGGCACCAATCTTGGATCACAACATCACCAGTATAAAATCTACTAGAATTAACGACAGTAGGCTATTACAATCGTACAAAGTGCAGATTGCTTTAAAACATAGTCATTTTGATTGCGTTCATAATCACGTTTAAAGAAAGATTGCTCTATTATATCATAAGTAGGATCTAGTTACTTGTTTGACTAGAATTCAGAAAATAATCATTGTCATTAAAGTAATTTGCGGTGTTTGTGTTATAGCTTCTTCTTAACAACGACGCTTTAAAATTGAAGATTTGAACAATGAGGCGGACTTATAATTTATAACGCGGGAACGGTTGCTATTGCCTAATTGGTGTGTATTCAAAGTGGTGGTTGTAATTCTTGTTTTGTCATTCCACGATACTATCATAGACTAAGTATATACGATGGGTCTACTATATCTATGATATTATGTTAGCAAGCCCAATGACTGAAAAACGACTAGGCGTATACCAAGGGGCCTATAATACTACTACTACTACTACTTCTACTATTACTACTATTACCACTACTACTACTACTACAGCATACTTTACTAAAGAACTTGAAAGCTTGCTTATCAACTACTACGTCATCAAAGCAGTCAACTTCTTCCTAGGTCGGTATTCTTTCTCAACGAGAACGAGGTCAGCGTCAGATCCTTATTATTGCCTAATTTAAATTATATGTCGCATGCTGCTGAATGACAGAACGAGTGAACTTACCTTCGATTTCTTCACAAAGCTCTTTCATTCATGGCTTATGATTCATGTTGAGCGATTTGTAATCTGCTTCTACTTCCAAGAATTGCCTCAAGAGTCACACTGCGAATAATACCTAGGTACCGTATCTCCTAACTTGGGATTTACCCAGCATTTACTCCATAACTCTTTATCTGGTTCTTAGTTTACTCCTTCATGTTACACCTTCTATTTATAATTTTTCTTACTTTACTGCACCTAAATCTATTTCCTTTCTCGACCTAAACCTCTCGATTATATTTCACTTTCCTTTCTACATTGTTTTCTCTTTTAAACTCTAATTTCTCTATTTTCATACTATCATCCTCAAATCAGAATATTTTATTTAATCATTCACGATTGTTTGGAGGTTAAATGGTGGGATAGGGATGTATGGGGTTTTCATTACATACATAACTTTGTCACATCAGGAAAGTGATCAATTCATTCTATTAGACTTCAATTTGGAAAGAAAATTGTACCTCGAATACCTTTTTCGACAATATTGTATTGTCTCAATAATTATAAATCAATTCTAATTGTAACGCAAAATAATCTAATGCATTTGTATATCTATTTCTTATTTTTCGAGTTCACTTTCTTACTAGTTGGGGTTACAGTGGCTTACAAACTGACTTAGCCTATACCGTATAGTCACTGTAGTTGGGCTAGGTACCAAAGTAAAAAGCAAAATGGCAATGAACTTTCTATTGTACTAGTGTGCTCCACTTTTCATTCGCAATAAGTGTTCATTATTCACAACAATGGGATTATTGGGATTGAAGTTTATCTAACTATGTGATCTGGCAGGCATCGTTATTTTCTCCTGTGTTCTAGAAAATAATCATATGTTCCTGTTCTATATGCTGAAATATAGAAACGGCCGTTATTGATCAACGATCATTTAAAATCATGATATCTAGCTGAAATTTATCAGAATTGACTTCATAAATAACTTATGGAGTAAGGATTCTCATACTTATGGAGATGAGTATCTTTTTACAATTTTTAAAGAATACCTTTGAAAAATTTTTCAAGTTGAATAAAGCTTTTTAAGCTTGGTGATCAACACCGAACTCTTGTATTGAAACATAAGTTGAAAATATACAATAATAATTATTATTTCATCAATATTATGGAATAGATAGTTTACGAAAAAAATAAAACAAGATAAAGTATTACCTTAAGATAAAGACAAAGTAATCTCAAGATAAAGAATGATAAGATAAGTAGTTTATGAAAGAGATTAGGCCGGTAAGAGATATAGTAACTCTTATTGGCGACAAAAAATCAGTACAAAGACTCATCCAAAGATGATTGATGATGTTTTCAACGTTTGACGTTCATTTATCAAAATTTACAAAAAAAAGTTGTAAAATATTTGTAGCGTTGAAAGATTGGGCCTTTGTTTTGGATTCTGGGATTTTATTAAACTGGGTGCAGTTCAGTGTTCAGTCTGTTTTGGGTGTGTAACAGAACTGTGAAATTGGACTGATCGGTCCAAACAAGGAATCAATAGTGAAGTGTTGTATCGTCAAACATCACCTTGATAAGGTGGTATTGACTGATTGCATTATGGACCGTACAACAATCTATATAGCTCCATCCCTCTCTGATGGAACACACTTCTGCTCAACTGATTCATTAAGTGATGCAATTAGGTGATTAATTATTATTAGTCGATCATCTAATATTCAAATGGTTCCCTTGCAATATTCAGCGCAAGGATTATGGATGCTTATTACAGGATCAACATAGATCACATTTTGTGTTGGAATGGTTTTTTGTGTTCAACAATGAATTAATTTTTTCACAAGTTTTGTGAATTTCACTGTTGAATTTATTATAAATACTCGTCATTGATCAACGAGCATTGTTCCCTTCTCTTTGTTGTACATTAGATAGAATGAATCACAGTAATCAGCTCACGAAATTAGCTATATACGAGGTAATCGAGTCAAGTCTCTTAAACTTGAAATAAAGATAATAATTTTTCAATATGTGTTCATCAATGTTTTATATTGTATTTTAGTTAGTCTACGCTCATGCTCATTCGAAATGACATTGTAGTTCTTCGATAGTGGATAAGTGCTATATGCTCGCTCACTCTTTCTCATCAATAAGGCTGTATGGATCAATGTTTTTTATTCTCCCCAATGAGGTTTGATATTATGTACAATGTACCTATTTGATTGAAATAAATGATTCATTCAAATACAACAAATGGCAATGTTTTCAACTCGGATGAATTCTTTCCACCGGATATGAGAAGCTACTCTCGATATTTAGCAGTTTAAATGTCTCAAAAACTTATTGAAAGAAGACTGCACAACAGGAAAAGGATGTTGATCAGGCCTATTTTGAAAAGACTTTTTTTTACACGTCTAGGTCTAGTTGGTTAAAGTTGTCTAGAGGTCGTAGTCTACTATTTAGAGAGCATAAAAATTTATTCTCAAACTACAACAGAAAAGCTTCTTATTATAATCATCCTAGTGTTATGAGCTTTAGTTTAGTGCAGTACTTAACCCTTAAAACTGTCCTTCAACAGCATGTCTGAAATAAATAGCGATCAAATCCTGCTGTTTCCTGGCTTTGGGAGAAAAAAATGTGACTGACTTTTGTTTCTTTATGGGCGTTCTAAATTTGAAGCCGCTTTTTATGAGTCGACCTGCCCTCCCTTAGCAGTTGGACACCCTTGATTTGTGTCGAAACAGAGGGTGTGGGCATTATTTTTAGCCCTGTCGGGGTCGATTAATCATTTCGGGATCAATTAAGACGGCTCTCAGGCTGAATTGCCGAACTAGACGATGTGTGAAGGGACACGGAATGTCTGTTCTGTCAGAACCAACACCAATCATGTCGCTAGTTGGAGTACTATTGCACTCTCTCACTTTTTCTCCAGCTCGTATTTATGATTCCCTTCTGTTTATTATCGCGATGATTTGTTATCATTCTTTACATCTTCTTCCCATTCATTCTATCAGTCGATATTTATTCGAAAAAATGAATGCTTGAATATCGCTTTTAAACATAATATTAATATTTAATGTTTGATTTGAAGACTTGAAATTAGTTTGTGTTGGCAGATGTTAAAATTCATGAATTTCAAAATGACTAAGTAGTGTTTTCATTCCTTAAAGTCATTTTTACATGCTTATTTTGGTCTTGAAAAATGCAAGCACTCAATATTGTTCTATCATCCCTGGAATGCAGTTGAAAGATAAATCACTGTATTTAGTCATATTTGATATTCATTCAATTATTTATTCATTTCATCGCCACTATTCATGATGTAATCATATTTATCAATGAATGAGTAGTCTATAGAGTTTCCAAAGTATCGAATTTAATATGGCTTATTATTTTTTATTTGTGAAAAAATGAATAATTTTTCTGCTAAGTATTTCCAAAAATAAGTGAATAGTATAGAAAATGTATCGTTATCACAGTAATACTCAGCTCACTAATCATAAGCTTACATAATACTATGGAACTTATTGTATAAATTTTATCATATTTTATTATCTTAATTACTGTATGTTATATTATTGTCTCTCTAATAAAATCAAGTAACTAGTAAAAATACAACTATGATTTTTTAATGGAGAGTCACAGTTAACTTTCATATGGAAAATTTCATTTCAAATTTCAATTATGATACCCAATTATTTATTGTTTATCGTACTGGAGAATCTATTTTCACAGACACTATTCAGCATCCAAACGACGAAAATTTTTCCGTCTATGTATTTCATGATGATGCAGCAGAATGAAGAATGCTGACAACGCAAAGGACGCACTGTTCCGTCTCTAGCCGATGTCATTGAATAGTGGTGGTGAGGGGAATGTCATGGGAAACTCATGGATTATTCAGGGCGCATTACCGCAATGCATGTCCAGAGAAAACGAACCGGACGAAAGAGAACGCTGACTTGGAGAAAGAGAGGGAACCTAGTAAATACTAAATTACACATAAAAAGAGAAAAATAATTCAGGGACTTGGGTGAATGGATAGATTATAGTGGATAGATAGATGGTATCAAAGACAATACTACATCAAATTATATTGCCGGATAGAATCAACAGATTATTTCTACATAGCCTAGTAATGATTTTTTTGAATTCTCATGTCTATGAGAGTACACATTCGGACTGTATAGTGGAGTGAATATGAAACTGGCAACCAGCTGGTAGGCCCTTCATGGGCTGTTGAGCCATTGACAAACAAAAAACATGGAAGTACACATTATTTACACTGTAATTAATTATTATACTATGGTGTAGCATCAAGATTTAGTGAAAAATATGTTAATCTATGAAGAAAAATAATCAGTAATATCAGTTTTAGTTCAATGTTATCACGTATAATAAGGCTGGAATGTGCAAAATAAAGCTGGAATAATTAAAATTGTAATAATAATTTCCGTTTTATTAAAATATTCATGTTTGAAGACTCAGTCTCTATGAACTGAACAATTGTTTACGATGCACAATGTATTAAAGTGGTAGAAAAACATATTGTTTATTACAATTTGGTAATTAGGGATAAGAGTTGAACTAGATGATTTGAGGTTTGAGTTCATAATATAGGCTACTAATACTGTAGTTATCCATTAGGGAATTAGGTATGGAGTATAGCTGAATGGAGTAACCAATTAATTGATATTCTTCAATTCATAATATTTAAAATATTCGACTCATAAAATTCAATATAGTTTCGAAAAATAATAAAAGATTTCGCAAAAGTAATCGCAATTACGTGAGCAAACTGAACAGAAAATAATTACTGGAACTTCCTTTTGGCGCTGCTCACCTTATTCTCACGGGAACAGGGAACAATGCTTGTCCGGTAGCTTCCCAAGAGATCCGTATCAAACAAAACTCTTGTTCCTTCCGTTGTAAGTCCTGTACTGAATAAAGGTAGTAGGCCTATATTTTTTTTCTATAGAATAAAAGCACTGATCAAACTTCTATTACTGAGAACTGTGACTTGATGATAATAATTGAAATAAAATATGAATTGAATTGACTTCATAGTGAAAAATGGAGTGTAGAGACTCCTTTTTCCATTTTTTCCTCCACTCTTCTTTCTCTGATTATTGTATGTTTGATAATGAAATAAGAATTTTCCATATTCAACGTCCATCTCCTAGGTATTTTTCTTCAGGAAAATTGACAAATATGTTTAAACTCCAATTTGAGGAATATGTCTCATTAAATCAGATAAAATCAAATTTTTTGAGATTTTTTAAATTACATTATTTCATCATGTTAAATTTAATTCAATATAATCCATTATAATTGATATTAATTTGAGTTGGTTTCATATTTGATAGTGAAAATCTCCTATTGAGGTGTCAGAATCTGCAATCAAATGTAGGATATGATAGAATTCTATGGTAGCCTGTCGTACTTGAGAAAATTCTCTTTATAAGGGTCCAGAAGATTTAAAGGGAAATGAAACATAAGAAAGTACCTTCATTTTCAGTGCCTCAATTATCGGCTTTTGCGATTCTTAAACAAACTAACGAGAAATCTCTACTGAAACTGCAGTTCTGTTTGTCTCAACATTTATAAATATTACTGCATACCAAACGAGATCAACAATTGAATTGACATTCAATTTGCATGACAAAGTTCAGTCATTTCCAACCTGGTTATTCCTTACTACTGTACAGTAACACTCTATTCTCATGATTGAATAAAATTACCGACGTCTTTTATACTTTTATTACGATTGACTGCAACAAAGAACGCGCCAAGCTCAAAGTCATGCATAATTTATGGAGCTAGTTGGGATTTTAAGTGTGTTTACAAATAATATTGTCAGGCGCTGAGGATGTTTTCAGAGTGTAAAGGACGTAGCCCTCCACTCTTCTAGGATGCTGGATAACAGAGACGGAACAGGGTGCTAGAATAGATGAATGCTAATGTATTGTGCACTATGTGAGTCTTCTGCAAGTAGGGGGACTTCTTTCTTTTACCGGGATTTCGATCTCCTTAACCCTTTTTAACTCCCTCTCTCTTTCTCTCTCCCTTTTTCACTCTCTCTTTCTCTTTCACACACCTCTATTAGCCCGCATGCCACTGGTTGAAAAATAGGTCATGAGCTGAACCCAGCTGACAGGCAGTGCCGGGGGAAATTACATCCTCAATTTGCAGCTCATCTCCTGCTTCTTAATTGCGGCTGAAAGAAATCCATTCCCCTAGCGAGACGGTATTTCTCACTAAATAGGAAAAATGAGGTAATCCAATCCAATTTTCTCAATCAGTAGGGTATTGTTGGATGTTGAATGCAGGGCCATCCTTGAATCATCTGATTGAATCAATCTCTGAAAATATAAAATTATTCATTGCAATGTTACTAACTTGAGTAAGTAATGCAGTATTGTGCGAAGTAATGCATTTTTAGCTTACTTAGTAAGAAATTACTTATAGAAAGAATAAAAACTTTTGAAAGCATTGAACTTGCGGAATGAATTCTGTGGTTAGAAGAAATTAAGGAGACAGAGAGAGAGAGAGAGAGAGAGAGAGAGAGAGAGAGAGAGAGAGAGAGAGAGAGATATGTTTATCTTAAATTTTGATTAATACAAGAATCAATTATAATTGGACGAAAAATTCTAGAGTGAAGTACTGCTATTGTACATAACCTTGTTTCCGACATATTATTTATCAAAATTCAGGAAAGAAATAGTTCAGGTTCTGCCTAGTTTTTCTTGCCTGGTTATAATGATATTATTAATATGATTTGTGTAATGATATCAATGAATGAATTAATACTTTCAATGATAAATTTTCAATCATGATTCATCTGAAAGTTAAATTTGAAGTATACAGTTGCATAATATAGAAATAGAGCATTATGTTCTAACCTGAATTTAGAGTTGATTGTAGCATGACAAGTGATATGAAGTTGAAAATTGGATATGAGGCGTCTAAACACAATGCTTGTTAGATTGATCTGTCAATTAAGTTAAAGCCTAGGGGTGGAGTTCAACTTGCTAATTTCGCTTTGCTTAATCAATAGAGCAATTGCGAGCGAATGAAGGTACCTTGTTCGAGGTTAATACATTCCTCTTCATTTCTATACAACAATGTCTCCGATAATACTCGTACAAAATATGCTTTCTCCGGTCTTATTCAATGATTTATACTCGGATCTATCATGATCAAATCAATTATTTTGGTCTCAATATTGGATTTCCTAGGATTTCCTAGGTATGTCGTTTAGAAAATATGCGATAATAATATATTTCAGCATGATTCGATATTATTTTGAATGCTTCCTCTTTGTGATGAACAATTCAAACTTGAATTATTTTTAGTTATCAATAGAGATGATTATTTTGGAAATTCAAATTCAAATAAATTTATTTCCCATCATAGCATGTACATAAAATGGACGGTATTACAGTTACATATTCAAAGGAACCCTCTACAAGACTATTCGTCTGTGTGTAGGGGGGGAGAGTAATAACTGAGAATCAAGTACGTACCCTAGTGCCAAGTACCTAGATGGGTATGACCTAGATCAGTGAACTAAAATCTAGTGATGTATCCATAACTTATATATTGTTTTAGAAGAAATAAGCTCCTATTAGCTAAAAGATCTAGAAGGAACTTTGTTCTATTGAAATTCCAGGATAAACCTCTGGAGTGGCGGTAGATTCAATTTCATTAAAATTTCATGCTAGTAACATCCTCAGCTAAGAGCTGTGCTCAGTGGAAAGCTTTGTTTGACGTTGTTTATTCACTTCTTTATTACGAGTCGCGTTGAATTTTTTATCTGACTTTTCAAAAGCGTTTCGACCTTTCTTGTGGCTGTCACAAAGTTTGGAGTCTTCCGCCGAAATGAGAAAAGAGTGGATGAGTTTTATCATCCCAGATTTGAAGAACATTAACTCTAAAAAATTGAAACACATTTTGGTAGAATGATTTTTACATTCCAGATATAGAACTAAAAATTCTTTTCAGAAAAATAGAGCGTATAGAGAATTCACAATTCATTTTTTTTATTCTAAGTCAGAATATGCTTTGTCATCTCAACTGAAAGTGGCAAAATTCATAAGGATAAGATTGACAAACAAGTGATCAGTAAGCTTAGGTAAGTTTACTCGATACGAAGGAATTACAAGTTATGCTCATTGCATTCATTGTACGATGTCTTGAATAGAATGTGAATGCTGTGTCTGATTATTAAAAAATAATAACAATGTGTCAATAAATTTTAGCTACTACAAAAACAGATCAATGCTGCCAATTCAAGCCATTCTTCTTCCACTTTTAAAATGGTACATATTTAGAGCCAAAATCAATTTGTGAAATTCGATAAAAGTGAACAAGAAAAGAGAAATATTGTGAATTTGATACTGAAATATGAGATAAATATGTAAGCCTGCCTTATAAGGTTCATTAGAAACAAAACAGTTGAAAATACTGTAATATTAATTTTTTTCAATGTCGCATAGATCTATCATATTCCATTATCAATTAAAATAATATCCTTAATAATAAGGCTGTACTGTACATTTGGTGTACGATGTACAATATACTTGAGGGTTGCACACCTTTCCTTTCAAATCGAATGTTGTTTATTAAAAAACTGTATGCTCATCAATAAGACATTTTTGTTGAGGATATTTTACTATTTACGTTTTACAACATCTTTCCGATGTTTTGATGTTCATTACTTGAATATTGTTGACTGATTTTTTGAAATTTAAATTCTTTATTAATGAATTCTTTGTGAACCTTATTTTTTAGAAAGTTCACAAGCTTTCTGTTTACAATCAACAGCTTGGACGTTTAAACACCTAAGAAATTATCTCCATTTTATAGCAATTTGAATAATGAGGAGAGGGGAAACGTCCAAGGGAAAAAATTCACCACTAATTCGGTCTGCCTCGAAACATGAGAAGAGAAAAGTGTCATCATTTTTTCAGTTTTGCTGGATGTCTTTTGGAAAAGCTTGAAAGGAGGGAGTGGGAATTCACTCTGTCAATAGGTCATCGGATTGCATACTTCCTTACAAGCATGTCTCGCAAACCTATTATATCTGTTTTCCTGTCTGTTCCATGTTACCTCGATTTATTCCCTCGAACAAGCCGTAACAAAAACCTGCTGCAGACATTTCCAACAAAGCCTTTTGTAATGACGCGCTCGTGGTTTTGATAAATGACAGGTGTACGTACCACTGACCTTATAAAATGCTCCCAGCACTTACTACGTCTCCCATGACAAACTCTATCTCACAAGAAAAAACTCCCTGGCATTCTCTTGCCTAGATTACTGTTGAGCTGTAACGATATTATTTCTGAGCATCTCTGATTTTTTATGAAACACTTATTCAATTAATAAATCCAGAAACATTATTTGCTCAAACAACTCTCTTACTTCATGTTGAATTAATGTAAATTTGATATAATGTATGTCTTGTTGTAGGTCTGTTGTTTTTCCATCATGTTTTTCTTACATGAATGTATCGAAAAGTAAAGATACGTTTAGATTGAGATAGATCATCCAACAACATGCAGAAGCTAGATGCTGTACTGATGCTAGATAAGTTTTAGTTGACTCATAGTCAAGAGAAGAACCCTAAAGTCCGCCTGAGTGAGAATGTAAGGTATATTTTCTTTATACTGGTATTCATAATCATAGTAAATCATAGCATCATAATATGTAGATATCATATGGAATGTTAGACGATAGAATGATCAAATAATGGTAATCTATATGAAATTTATCTTTCTTCTGTCTGAAACGACCATCTATAAGATTAAATAATAACCGCCCATGCACACAAACTTGTAGTCCAAGCAGGGTGCTATTCATCTAAATGATTACAATTCAACTCTAGAAACTATGTAGTAGGTACTCTCTTCCCTATCTGTCCAGGAATCCGTTGGAATCCCTAATCAATTCGAACATTCCGCAATTAAATCTAGAAACTACGACAGAATAGGCCTATGGTTAGTTTGTCAGCTTGAATCTGGTTTGCAAATGAGTGGTTGAAAGTAACTTGTAATCGATTGATGACCACTCATCATGAATCAACGTTAGCGTTCAGCTCATTTTAGACGAAACTTAATTAGGGTGCAAACCAAATGTGAGTGGTTGAGTCTGTAGGCGGCAACTTCAAAGAGTGAATGAAGCACCCCGTGTCCGAGTACTTTCTAATGTATAAATGAGCGTACGAATCAATTCAATAACAGGGAAATGAATGACTCTCAACGCGGGTCAGAAGGGTGGTTAGGTTTGGCGAAGAGAACCCTAAAATTGTGCAAATGGGTGGGGGGAGAGGAACCCCAGTTGGGGAAACGAGTCGAATTCCGTCTGAAGAGGGCGCAATCTGGGAATCGTCTGGACCTCGGTGGAGGGCGGTTTGTTTGCAGTTTTCTTGGAGAGGGACAATAATTCATGTCAGGAAAGCGGAATCTCCACGAGCAAGTTCTTTCTACCGCCCAACAAATGAATACCAAAAGGGAGAGAAAAGTTCAATTCGAATTTACAGAGAATGATAGCAATGGGGAAGGATGGCTGAGAAATAACTATTGATTTTTATTTGTTATTAATCCGATCTTGTATTAAGTTTTATAAATTTAACTTGTTGAAAATAGGTTAATTCTAGTTAGTGACATCGATGGTTGAAAACTTGGTGGAGGTTCTCATGAGAAAAGACAATCACAGACAAGAATAAGTTTGAATAAATGAGGTTCTATACAATCAAAGAGGATTAGAATTGTATTAGTTACAGAGATATAGTTCCTCAATGATATCTTTATATGTGACTATTTTCCTGTGGTTCGAGCCTTGCAGCTTCATATACCTCACATTATCGATCACTGGTAAACTATATAGTACATAGAGTTGTGTAGATTCCCTCCCTTGCAGCGTTGAGTCATTTGTTGGCGCTGCAGCTCTGAGCTTAGCCATCCGTGATAAACGGCTCGACGCTTTCTGATAAGGGCATCGACTTCAGCTTGTACATGAGCTCAGCTACGAACATATCTCTCTCCAACGCAAAAAAACTGTGCTGTATGGGAGCTAGATGTTTCTGCAATGGGTTTATCTTGGTCTTCCTTGATTTCAACCTGGATTGTGTGATCGAGCAAAAGTGTTGTACAATTAATTTTTCCGTTGTCAAAAGTTGTGATTTCGAAACGCGATAATAATTTCTGGGCATTGCGTAGCATTAATGTAACAGAAAACTGAAACTTCAAAGAGAAATCAAATCTAATGAGCATCTTCTTTTTCCAACTCGATATTTTTATTCAAACTTCTTTTTATCAATGCAACTTAAAATTGGTGAATTTTGAAAAATTTAGTCAATTCCACTCATCATTATTTAGTGTAGTAATTTTGGCGCAGTACGAGGTCGCTCCAATCATTTGAAACCAACCTAAAAATTGAGTGTTTCAAATGAAGAATTGTAGAGTAATAGTCTTTCTTTTGAATAAACAAACATTTGAAGATCTTCTTAATATATTGTTGATTGATAATTATTAAAAGTGTTTTAATTGCGTATCTTTATTGGTTCATGCACCTTTTAATTTTAATTGGTAATTAGTAAAATACAATACAACATTGATATTAGTAACCAAGAAGTAGGTTTTGTAAAAGTAATACAAAAATATTCTCTTTATATTGATAGATCAGAATGGACTAATTTTTTGTAATCTTCATACATATTGCTTGGGTAATAACAGTGCTGCTCATGAGAAGAGTTGAAAAGCAGAGCAATTGTGGTGAGCAATGAGTCAGTCAGTGAGTTTAGGTGCTTGAGCATATCTTTCCACTCCACCGACGCATCGGAGGGTGCGAGTCGCAATAATTTCACTCTTCTCTCACCCTGTTTCACCTTTTCAAGAGCCCTCATCAAGTGCTATGCGTCAAAGTGTCGCTTGTTGTCTGGCCAATTTCGGTTGTATATATACATGTTTCAAGAGCCTAGCCAACTTTGAAATATTGTTCCTTAGTTGAAAGCAGTGACAGCACCTGCTTGTTGCCATTTCAAAACTAAAAAGAGAACTAAATTTAAATTTAGTCAATATCTTTCCTCTCTCCTCTATCTTTTTATCTCAGGGGACAGTTTTAAAAACCATCAGAGTTGGGATATATGGAAGATAATTCGAAAATAATTTTCTTGCACTAAAATGTTTAAACTACGTTTTTAAAATAGAATATTTCCAATAATAGATTAATTGATGCTTGTATTAATTGTTGCAATTGTATATAGAAATTGTCAGGGAATGGCGACAGTTTATGAGTTCAAAGCGAACTTATATTAGAAACCCCAATGATTTTGTCTGTAAACTTGAACATTTTATATGAATGTTTCGTACAATGTCACGGCTCTCTTGGTTGAAATAAATGAGCAGTAATTTTATTTTAATTATAAATGGATTTGCTATATTTCTTATGGAAAATTATAATGAAAATTTAAGTAATTTTATTATTAAAAATTGTTTTTTCAACTCTAATATTTTTGAACATCCATGGAAATGCAACCAAATGCTTGAAAGAGTAAAGGAATAAATAATTCAAAAGAAATACAGTTTGGTTCATTACGTCTTCTTTATATTCCTGCTTTGTAACCCGATAGGAATCAGTATTCTGTCAATCACTCAAAATTTGTGCGTGCTTAGTTTTTTCTCATCAGTCCAAAATAGATTTATGAATAGTAACTTATGTGTTTAGTTGTATCCGTTCGAAGAACAAAATTGGTATTCATCTTCTGCTATACTCATAGACACCAGATTATTATTCCAATTCAATTTTTAATAGTTTAAAAATAGTTTTAATTATTGATCCTATATAGTATGAGGGATGTCTTGTACGTGGCCAACAGGGTAGTGGGGGACGTTAATGAATAAACCTACAGTTTTATATGAATTTCATGCCAGATCATCACAAGAAAACTCTACTCTTCCAACTTCTTGGTGTTATTATTACAGCATAAAAATAAGTTAATAGAATAACTTATTCAAATTCAAGATTTTAACAATTCAAGCTTTTATAGTATATGTTCAATTTCAATTACATTATCATTCTTATCATTGCCGCACATGCACGTAGTTCTCTTTTGGAGGATCTGAATTTCACGTGATACTGTGGTTAGAAATGCTGGTTATGAAAAATATCGATTCTGTCTAACAGAATGGAAACAAAAGAGGAAAAGCTCTGTAGTGCGCGGAAAACCGAACAAAGGCCCGACTGCGGTGGCTTTTCCCGGTTCGCTCTGTTCTCAGCTGCATCTCGGAAAAGCTTTCTTGACATAGTGCGCACGAAAAGAAAGCAAAATTCTACCGACGCTTCAAAACTCAAAGAGCTTATTGGACGCCGAGTAAAGTCATAACTTCCAACTCGCGAGAAAGTCTGCTTCCGGAGAAATGGAATCCAGACTACAGTATTCTGGAGATTTGATGGAGATACAATATTCTAGCGCAGGAGATACGATTTTTTATTCAGGAAATGAAGTCTCTTATACGCCTGTGTTGTAAATAGGCTGTGTTTGTCAATGTTTGTAAATAGCTGTAATCTGTGAACTCATACTTGTTCATCTTTTTTATAAAGACTATTAAGAGAAAACTTACCTGAGCATATCAAAAACTTTAATAAAAATCTAATCAATTTCCGATAGAACAGTGAGAAATTAGTTTTATCTATAGAACATGTAAGATTCAATGCCAAGCTGTATATTGAATGTGAACCTATACTCAATGTTGCCAATTGAATCGATAAATGAAAATGAGTGAAGAAATAAAAACAATTCCTGTCTCATCTCTAAGTAATTCTAAATAATGTGAATACCATAATAATGTCTAACTTCCAAGCTCTCGTATAATGGATACAGACAATGCAATTTCCTCTCACTTGAAGTAGTTCAATAGCACGTAGTTGGTGACTTGTTCAAGTCATCCTCAGCTTCCATTTGAGTCTGTACGCGAGGAGTTGTCACTGACAATTTGATTAATGAAATGAGTTTAACGGGCCAATGGTGTGATGGCCTCTCTTTCACATTCAACAACACCAAGTCACCTCTGTAATTGCCATTAAACCATTAATATTGATCCAGGCCAGCTGTCCAAACCAGCGACCACAGAATTTAAGTGGTATTATGTGGTCGCTGGTCCCAACCAACTGGACAAGTCGTGCTCTCAAGTTCAGTGTGCCATCACTTGTGAGTAATAGCTCATTGTGTTCAATGCTTTCCACCCCTAAGCTGTGCGGACTTCATACTTACTCTACATTTTCCTTGTCTAATCCAAATCTTGATCACTCAATTACCTTAGATATTGTTACTCTAGATCTTCCATTCTGCGAAAACAATATATCGAAAGAAAATATATTGATAAGAAATTGGATAAAGGAAAGTAGGAAACATTGTATACAGTACCCAAAACCTTGTTTATCTGTAGTTCCTCGTCTTCCTTATCATAAATGGAAACATATTTGGTAGAGAATCAATACTTTGTATCGATTCAGATTGAGCCTCTAAATTTGATAAAAATATTAAGTAAATGTATCAACCTATAGGCCTACAATTTTTAAAAAAATCATCAACCGGTATATGAAAATGATTCTTTCATAATTATAATAATGAATAATTGTGAGAAATCATTCAATTGTAGTCCATGATTATTTAAAAATGAACGAACTATAATGTTTTGGAGTGATATTGATGTTTACATTATTGTCTCCTCATTTGTTCTTAAGAGACTTTTCAAGTTATTCAGACTTTAACCCCAATCACAAACTTTAATAGAAAAGTACAATGATACCATTTTATTTCCTTTTCAACCAATTAAATCTATCAACTCCTTTGGAATTGTAAGATTCGAAAAATGAAAGCAAAAACTGAATGTTGTATTCCATTGTAGTCTTTATTGTGTAAGATGAATCTAAAGTGATAGATGAAGCAAAACAGTTCATTCTACTAAAAAATAACTCTTCATTGTTATGAAATCTATATCTATAAAAGCGAAATGGCACTGACTGACTGACTGATTCATTCATCACCAGAACTAAAAACCCACGAAACCGAATGCGTTCAAATTTGGCATGCATGTTCAGTTGGACGCTCGCTAAGAACGGATTTTAAAAAATTTTCAAGGATACGCCAAATATTTAAGTTTTTCTTTAGGTTTTCGGAGTTTTCTAAATTTTTTCGAGAACCAATCGGTGGAAAATGTTGATATTTGGTAGGCAGATTCAGATAAGGTCTAGAAATGTGTTAGAATATATTTGAATCCCGTTCAAGATTACGCCAGTTATCAGTTTTTTTAAATTGTAGATGTATTGCGGGTTGCATATCTTCCGCCTTGATACGACCAATCCTTACTGTAAATTCAATAGTTCAGCGAGATTATAGATGAACTAATTTGGAAGATATTGAATCAAGTTTCAAACTATGTCCGATATACTTCCCAAGGCTAAGCTCAATATTAGCGTTTATTATTTTTCGGAGTTTTCTTGGATTTTTGAGAATAAATTGGTAAAGAATGCTGAAATTTGGTAAACTGGTCCAGATTAGGTCTAGAAATGCTCTGTTCAATAAATTTTGAATCCCTTATGAACGGAATTGGCAGGCGAACGAAGCTAGCCTGTTTGACTCACTGACACTGCTGATACTGTCGGGGGTCCAGGGGGCGGAGCACCCTGGCTAGGCGGAGAAGGCGAGCGAAGCGAGCCTGCCGGCTAGTACAATATAAAATATTCTTAAAATAGGTATGGATGTTGTTTGTTTTCATGGACATAATGTGATCAATGTTAATTTGGTGATATCACGGTTACTAGAATACATGTATTATAGTAGTTTAATGGCACTGCCACAAGCTGATCTGTACAGGTTTCATCTTTTTCGATTAGAAAAACCTGTCCACCTGTATGGGAAATGAGACAATATAAATTATTTACTACAATTCTCAGCAGCTTCCAGCCGCACTCCATTTAATGAAAATACACTCAGGCTACTTGAGAATGTATCCTTCATGCGGGTGTATCCTGTTGCTGTTACATGTGTATTATTAATGATCACATTTCCCAAAAGACCTTCACACTCGTCAGCCAATCCTGAGAGATCACTACTGGAATACAAATTAGATTAAAGAGTGCTCCAGAGTTCCAAAATGTTCTCTATCATCCGGTACTCCCTTTAGTTTCACGATCATGAATAGATTGTACATTAGAAAAGTTGATTGTACTATGCATGTTTTACGAGTTTTGTATATTATGATTATTAAGTTTTGTATATTATATGATTATTAAGTTTCACAAGCTATGAAATATAATCTTTTAATATTAGAGTATAACGGAGCGGGAGCGGGCTCATTTTGTGAAGACACCTGAACTGACAATTTTTTTTAATCCAGCAAAATGAACCAGCTAAACATGCTCTCACAACATTTAGAATTCATATCTCAAGCTTTTATATACGCAAACAATAGCCAGTATCGTTTGACTTAAATATAGGAACAGAGCTGTAATTCTTTTGTTAGGTGAGGAGATCTCCAAACTCCATATTATAAAATGAACAAAACGGGAAATTTAACTTCATCGGTTGAATTTAATAGGCTATTGCTATGGTTGGGATTTCACAAAATAGAAACGAGAAATCTGGCTGGTTGAAAGGTAGGCCTATATTCTCGATATGATATTTTCAGCTTTTAAAACAGTTGAAATACTGTACGTGTTTAGTTGAAAATTATATTACTGCAACTTCGGCTATCTGTATAAGCATCTCTTGTCTGCCGGCCTTTTTCTTGAAGTCATTTGTTGATGAAACCTCGAATAATTAGAGACTCACGTTGATTATTTCCAAGCAATTTCGTCTACTGAAACAAATAGCACTATACAAATATTCAAGAGAAGAGGTATTGGCTCACCGCTGGATTACCGGAAAGAGAGGAAGTTTGTGGGACCAGAGCGGAAATTTGCAAATAGCTTGGTTTAGTTTGGTACTCTTGTAGGGACTGCGGCTTGGATAAATCCGCACAGATTTGTATTTGTATTTGATCACCGTACCTTTCAAGCCAGAGGAATTATGTGTGACGCATTATTAATCCTTTATCGTTCTAAATAGCAATCTCAAATCTCTTCCACCTAAAATTTTCTATGAAATTTCACTAATTTCAAGTTACAGCTTGAACTACAAGTTGGTACTTTAGTTTAAATAGTGATTTGGAAAGTATGATGAAAAATATTAGAGTAAAATAAATTTTTGAACACACAAAGAATATAAACTTCAAATTTCTTGATTGAAGAAGCTAATCATCGGTAAAAATCTTTCTTTATTTGGTAATTAATGAAAATTATATCGGAATGGACCAATAAAAGATATTTCTAGTTGATGATACAAAATACTGTATATTAACAATATTCTAATAAGAGGAAAAACCATCAGGAGAATTTGTTAATGGATACCCTTTTAACAGTCATCCAATTGAAAAAAAAACAGTGGGCGGAGCATGAATACCATAGAGGAGGACAATAAGAAATTCACCCAGTAAGTGCTGCAATCTAGGGACGGAATTCAGAAAAACTTACAATATTCAAACAATCAGGAAAGAGTAGTGGGAGGGAACATAGGGGCGTGTCTTTATGAAACCATAGTGGAAAAGAATGAGAATATCACCCAGTAACCTCTGCCATCTGGTGGCACAGTATCGAAGTAAACAGTTACCGTATTTGTATCAGGAGAAAGTGGGCGGAGCTTGGTGTCTTGTATCGGTTTGTAGGCGTCTTCTCAAACTAGATTTTGGTCGTGATTGGACTGTTGAACTGTTGAGCTTAATATTAGCTGTTCTCAATCATTTTATCACTCATCCATCTTCTGTCATTTAAACGTTCTTATTGCTCCAATATTAATTTTCAATTCAATAAATTTAACTGAAGCTACTAAAATGAATGAATATAGTAGATTGTGAATAAGCTGATCGATCGCACCTCAATATTCACACAATAATAGGCATAGAAATTGAACAAACTGATCTCAAACTACTGTTTCATCATATAAGTACATCATTTCATATTGTCGAACATCAATCGATTTTCTCCTCTAAATTACAAGTATTATATTTCTGCTTTTTCCTCATCTATGTTTCAAACTATTTTTATGTATATTCGCACTTATTGCTTGTGTTTTATAGCTTTTTGGCTTTAATAATTGTTCAATGGCAATAACAATTTCTAACCATAGTTTTTCACGCGATAATTGTACCTATATTTCTTTTTTATCCATACAACTGTAAAGAAGTTACAATATAGAAGCCTCAAAACCTCAGCACATACTGAAATGAGTATTGGAGTGGATACATCATCCTTCTTCAATAACTCGGAAATTTTATACTTTTCGTTAGAACAATATCGATTGAATTATTGTTATGATGATCGTTAATTCCCATTTGGCTATTTCAATCCACCTGCACCTTCTTAATCGCTTATCTAGTATAATGTATGATAAGAACATTTGAGTATAGTGACACTATTTGAGTATTGAAAAATGCCATTCAAGTTAAAATGTGGGAATACATTTTTAATCATGGAACATAATTCAGATAACAGCAGCATAGTTGGGATGTCAAGGTCTTCATTGTAGTGTCGGTAACCTTTGTTTGATTAATTATTATGAAATTTATCGCTTTTTCATTGCTACATAGGTCACTTCCACTCTAAAAGCACAACCTTCGTTCATAATACTGTAATTGCTCATAAATTATGAATTTACACTGTAGATTGTAGTTTCTCTTGTATCGGCTTGAAATATACAATACACCACATATTATCAAAGACCAAATATTATGTTTCAGTGGCACAAAAAACCAACAATTCAAATTAATCAACATAGAATGGCGTTATTTTATTTATTCATTTTCGTTTATTGGTTCACGTTCTGTTAGATGACATCATTTTACAGCGGAAAAATTACTTAAATTCTCGATACACCTCCAAAATGAATTTTCCATAATAAATCACAATTATTACTGCATTCTACGCGATTGCGTTAAGCATTGTATTCTAAATCAATGTAGCCTATGTGATCATCTACGCATATGTATTTCAATTGTATTTAGCCTGTCTCACGTTTGAAATAATTTTTAAAATTGGAATCTTGTTTTTTATTATTCTGGAACTACTTCTTGCAACGCAATTATTGTACAATGCACTAATTGTATGTTTTTTGTCTTTTTGCAGAGGCCAGCGTGTCAGGCCTTCCTGATATGACAGCAATATCAGACATTGATGAAGCAGGGATCAACAGAAATCTTCAAGCACGCTACCTCAAAGACATCATATATGTATCCTTTTCAATGTTCGCCAAAGTAGTTTTGAAGTTGTACCATTGTATGTAGCATTATTCAGGGTGAACATGTTTGCCAGTTTGATAGTTGAACATAATAAAAAACTCAAATGTTTTGAAGGAAGAAGTCATTGAAATTAAACCTATGTTGGTTGAACTTATCTTCAACATTAAAGCTGTATATGCAATCAATGTTGAAACTTAGAAATTGAAACGATTGAGACATCTACCGCGAGAGTGAGAAATAAGAGAGAGAAACGTATCATTAGTAACTGTGTATAAGTGTATTTAGTAATGCGTTACTTAGAACTAGAAAATGGTTATATTAGAACCATAGAGAACTAGATTTACATTCTAATCCTGTTTTCCTGATAATGCAATAAGTGGGAGGTAACCTCTCTCAATTATTTTTACGAGTAAAATTCTTCCACAAATTAGAAAATTGATAACCGATAAGCATTATGAATAAAACTAGTAAGATCTTACGTGAACTAATCATTCACGATCTAAAAAATTGAGAATAGTGGAAAATTTTTATTAATTCATAATAATCATGTTATCAACCACTGCTGTTGAGAAAGACGATTCTTCTATAGAAAGATGGCTAATGAAGTTATGGAATTTCAATCCAAAATGTGATGAAAATATCGAGCTTTGCAGATGTTTCTCTCCGCGTTTCCCTTGAAACCTGGAAGAATTTTTTCAACAAAATGAAGCGTTAAAAGAGCAGTCAGAGACAGCACCTGCTTTGCAAGAGTCTCTTGTGTATTAAAAGAGTCTCTTCCAGATGTTGCTAGAATGTCGACAACGACAAGAGGTTTTTGTCAAGTCTTAGGAATAAGGCGAGTTACTTTTCTAATGAAACTCTTAACACCTCTCCAGTCTGCATCTTTTCTTGTTTCTTCAGATTAAACCAATTCGCTCAATAAAGAAATATTGAACTAGATTTCAATCAACTTTCTGAATGCAATAAAGTTCTTCCAATTTCAAGAGTTTAATTCAAAGTTTAGAACAAGATAGTATCTTACTCTCTTCCTTTCAATATTAATGGTACATTGCTGAATCTAATAATTAATGTCATGTTCCAGTACTGAACTTCTTCCTGATAAAGTTTTTCTTGATCATTTCAATAGTGCTCGTGAAGTGAAATCAACTCAACTGTTTCTACTTCTATTATTTCATCAATGCTTCGATGGATAATATTGATTCATCCTATTCAATGAAGAGAATTGTTTTCATAATTTTGTATTATCATGGAATACTATATTGTAGGATTTTGTGATTCTCCTCTCTAATCAGAACAATATCCTAGTGTCCAATCTGACAATATCTTTTGAATAAAACAGGAATTCACTTCTGGACAGTTTTCTATTGTTTACTAGCATATCATCTCGTTAATTGTGACACAGTTTTGTTGCAATGCGGATATAGTTGAGATATTTAAGTATTATTTTTGTTACAAATTGTGATATCTACCAAACATCCTGTTGTGGCTTCCTCTTAAATCGCAAATATCAATCGATAAAAATGCGTTGAACAAACAACGATAATCTGTTTTGGATTATTTTCAGATCTAACATTTTTTTAATAATTTGATTAAACCAGTTGTCACTTTCTCACTTTAATCATCACATTTGTGGTACTATTGTTTGAATATTAAGTTTTGATTCTATATTATTCACATCACAATATCATGAAATTAGAATTCCAAACTCTCATTGATATTATTTGGCTCCCCACCAAAAAGGGCATATGAATGTATAAGTGAATTATTAGCATAGGCCTATCCTGTTCCAATAATCGAATTAACTATCATAATATTGAACAAAATAAAATGTTCTCCGATACTACTAAAATTAACATGTAGACTATATCTTTAATTAATTCTATTAACGAGATTTTTAATAAATTGACTCCTTGTTTAACATCATTCGAGTGAAGTATTCAAATAAATGAGATTATCAATGTGAAATATGATACTCATCATAAAATTAGATTCACCTCTTCTATGCAACTTCATGGATTGAGTGGTTTCATGCTACATAATTAATTTATTATTTATATTTAACCTTGTGAACTTGGCACATGCGAACACATTTCTCATGAGTAATTGAATAATGAACTCAAGCCACTTGATTTATTAATCAATAATTGAATTTCTAGCTCTGTTCTTCCTAATACCCAATCTACTTCACAATGCAAAAAGTTATATTTTACAATTATTTGTATACAATAATTACTGTTTTCTTTTTAAATGGTTATTTTTAGCTGGAATGGATTATATTGAGAAAAATAATCTACTTTCATAATATATGTGCAGCAGTGTAACCTTTTTATGAAGGATAATCACTCTTAAATAAACTTATTAAATGCTTTATACAATCTACCTTATTAGAATCACAATGGGAAAAAGATGCCATATTTGCTACGTTACAATTTCCTATTCAAGAGTTCCTCCGTTGTTTATAAAGATATTTTTAAAAATACCTTCAACATTATTTGAGTCCTATTATGAACGTACACACTATAAAAATATTGAAATTTTCAAAAAAGGCAAAATCTCCTTATCCAACTGATCAATCTCCCATTCTTCAACTTCTTAATTCAAATCACATGAAGACAGATGAATTTCATATTCCGTTTCCAATTGGGTATTTAGCGGCTCTTCAGCAAAACAGGACTATGGTTGGGTGTTTTTTAGTCTTTTCATGTCAGAGATTGCCTTTGCTTGTTCGCTCTTTCACTCTACTCCCTGCCACATGTGCCACTACAGAATAACATGAATTTCAAGGCCTCTCCTCAAAAATGCCAGTGCTGAAGAAATGTGTTCGAGGCAACACATAATTATTATTATCAACGATTGATTCAAGATGAACTTGGAGCTCACTGCTCACATACTCGCATCCACTTGCACTTACATAATAATACTGTACATAATTATAACACTTCTTCTTGCATGTTCTTAGTCTAAATAGTCGTTGGAGACTCAAATGTAGTTGGAGACTCCTTGGAAGCAAATTGCTGCCATTCCATTTGATTTTAATTGATTCGAGTTAAAATTTAAATTGAGTATGTTGTGGAACCGATAAGGCCTTATTTCCATCAAACTTGTGTTCAAATGTATTTTCAGTGAATATAAAGGATATATTCATTTTCACTGGTAGAGTATTTCCCTTCGTTCAGTCTGTTCATCTTTTTATCAGTTGTCGGCTGTTTGTTTACACGATATTCAACAGAGGAATCGGAACTTTTGAAGTACAGCATTTGATCTCGGATATTGAATATACTTCACTGTATTACTGTACAACACTGTATTCAACTTTCATCATTATTTCCATAAGAATTTAAAATTAATTTAGGTATTGATTGAATATTGGTGAATTCCTTATAAATTTATTTCCAAGGAAGTCTGAGATAAGTTGCCGATTTGCATGTTGAATCGTAAGATTCTCAATTTCTTGCAATACGAAAAGGTACGCTTTATCTGTTGCGAGTACAGTAGCTTAAGTATGGTTGGGAAACTATTGTGAATGAAACACTCTCTAGCAATCTTCACCGTTACTAGAAAACGCAAACAATATTGCCAGCTATTGACACTCGCAACTATTTTACATGTAAACAGAGTTGATCGCTGAGGTGCAGTCTACCTTGTTCAAATGAGCAGAGTATTTGCTTTTTCTCAGGAACGGTTGTGAATTGCTAGAGGCAACAGAACAAACAATGAGAGTTTACTTACTGAGAATGAAACTCGAGAGGAAAAAAATACTCATGAGAGAGGAGACTCATGAAATTTTTATAGTTCAAGTATTTTACGCTCCTGTGAAATTTTATAGCTATACCGTAAAATGAAAATAGTTTCTCATCAGATATATGTTCTCTTTATCAGAATGAATGATTCATTTTTTTATATTTTCTCATGTTAGAAGAGGTTTTTATTAAAATTTATTATACTGTACTATACATAGTACAATTATGTATCGTCATTCGTAAATTGGATGATTTGATAAAATAAAATGCTGAATGAGAAACATTTTCATATAGCATAGCTGTGATAAATTCTACGACTAGTAATCTTTTCGGAACTTTGCCAAATTATAATTTATGCATAAGCATACCCAAGACCATATAGCCCAAATAGATTATTTGAATTCAATAATCATAACCTGACAATATATTCCAATTAGACTATATTCATTATTTATATTGAATCATAGGTTCATAGCTCACATTTCAATCAATATTCAATCTTGTTCATGTTCCTAGAAATCCTTCAAAATCCTTGTTTCAAATTTGCCTACACAGTACTAACTTGATGTATGGAATACTCGTCTCGTATCACTGATTCTTATATTACTGTATATCAAGCAAACTTATCATGTATGACATTACTCACATTATACTCTCTTGTACAACCTTACCATATCATAAACTGTAATTGATGACATCGTATAGTTAGTCCAAGCAAAGAAGACATTCTCGCAAGATTGAAAAATGATTCCAGCCAGGTCAATATTGGTTATATTATTAAAATGATATATTATAAAAATCTGGTTCAGAAATTACAAATTTGGTCTCAATTGTAGAAAACATTCTGCTCTACAGTATGAGACTAATTTTATAATTTCTGAACTAATTTCTGACCGAGCAGGAGTCATTTTCCCATCTTGACAGAATGTCTTCTTTGCTTGGACAGCTCAGCTACTATTGACAGAGTAGGCTACTGGCTATCAGCTCTCCTGACTGGGCTGACTTTTACGTTGCTTTTATAGCTTATTCGACAAGTATAGCTAATTGACAAGTGAGAAGGAGCTGAATGTTATGGTGAGCTGAGATCAGTAAACACGACACTGATGCAAGCTCATTTGGGTTGGCCCCGGGAGTCTCATATCGGCGGCAAGATAAATTCCTCCCCTGAAACCGTATCATCCACTCAAGCACCGCTATTTACTGCATCACTGCAGCTTTAAGCTAAATTTGATATTTTGCCTGGCCTTCCATGCGCGGCATGCTTACATATGTCTTTCTATTTTTCTTATATTTCTTTCATTTTCATAGTTTCTCATAGAGGATATGTTTTTCATTCAATTTTTTGACCGATCTTGAAAAGAACAAAAGGCGATAGTTTTGTTGTAGATACATTTTTCGTTTCTCCATGCATCATTCTCGATAGAATGGTTTAATCAATCTTATCTTTTAAGTAAGTTGTAATCTTTATTGAGAATTATCATGATTAATTCAATATTATTATTGATCTAAGTCAATATCATTTAGTTAGTCAATTTATCACTAAAGTTAATCTATTTCGAAATAATTACTGTTCCAACTTCTAAAATTTTGAAGCGACTATGTTCAAACTGTACTGTGTAGAAGTTCAATAGGGCTCGATATAGGCCTAATCAAATTTTTCCATGTAGATGAGGAGGATTGTTTTAAATTTTCAAAAATAAAGGAGGAAAGTCAATCATTGTTATTATATAATTTTGCAGGCACATTCATTTGATGCAGAAGCTGATTTGATGTGATAGAACATGTTAATGAAGAAATTTGAAAAAAACTATGAATTATGTCAAAATCATAGATTCAATTCAAATCAATTTACATCAAAAATTATACGTTACTATACATAAAAAATTATAACTTAGAAAATTCGTGAACTTCATTCAACACCAACCACCCCTATCTTTAAAAATTAGGTAGACGTACCAAAGTTTCCATTTCCAGAGATTATTTTGCAAACTGCGAATTTTTATTGAGAGTGAGAAAATCACAGGGGAGTAAGAAAAGAAATCCTTGCACTTTCTCGGTTTGCTTGAAAAGATAAGCTCTTCAATGTACAGCAGCCCTCTGAAAAATGCCAGGAATCTTTTTCAACTCCCTCCATTCCATTAGGATCTTAACAGAATGGACTTTGCGGCTTAACGGTAATAGCGTTTTCAAATTTTATTCTCCAGTGACTTCAACATCGGACCATGGTAATGGGAAAATGTCTGAGCTGTTGATAAAAAACTAATGAGAATAATGTGAGTGATGATTTTTCAAATGAATATTTGGCGTGTCATGGACCATGTTGAATAAACAGTAACTTGGTAGTGATTGAAATGATCGCTACTTTAAATGAAAAGTCCGGCACCATAAGGGGGAGCCGGACCGGCTCATTACGCACCATTAAGCCTCTAAATTGAATAGAGCAAACTACAAATACCATTAGTAGTCTTGCTTGTAGTTCTCTTTTCCCTCTCGAACTTTTATTTTATTTTTCTCCCAGAAAAGGACTCAGAATGAGCATGCGTGACGAACGAATACAAGAATCCAACTGGAGACCAATCTCAGAGGGAGGATAGAAAATTGTTTTCTTGCACGCCAAGTTAGTACTGTAGTGGGAAAAGAAATTAGTTTAGCATGGAACATTCGAATAGAACAGGATGTAGGATTTGCTTCAGATTAGAATGAAACTCAATCATTGCTCACTGTTGTACGACCAGAGTAGGAAATTGAAATTCATATTTTCTGTCAGTATTCATTGATACATTATGGGATTAGGATTATCAAGAATTAATATTCATTTTCCCCAGACTTCACTGTTTACGGATTTATTGAATTTATGAGAGAATAATAGGAAATCAGTTTTTGTGAAGCGACAACTTGATTAACAATTGAACGTTCCAATTTTACTGCTACATTATATCTGAAGTTCTAAAGAATCCTTCCTAAATAATTTTTGATTCAGACCCACTTTGCACAATTCACAGAGAACGGACGTTGGGTGGTGTCGAAGGGGGACATGGATCTACTATAAATGTTTATGCTTTATTCAACTAATCTTATTTAAGGAACAAAAATTCCAATGCGATCCGAATCAGAAAACTGTATTATAATCTTCGAAGGGTTTTTCCAATTGAGGTCAGTCTGGAAAGAACGGTTTCCAATAGTTCACCTATAATTTTTGTATCAGACGTTCTTCATTGCAACTTTCACCAATCAACTTATTATTCAACAATTAGTGAATTGTTGAATTTTCTTTTATTCTCTTAACGATTACTTTATCAAAGCTCTCCGAGCTTAACTGATTACCTCGATTACTTGATCTTCCGTTGTTGATTGACATGCAATTTACCTTCTGTTTTTTTTTCTCTCCAAGTTTGTGGTGAACAACACTGGTCTGTGATCGACGTACCCTTTCTACTTCCAAGCATTGGGGAAATCTAGACTCCCTCTTGTGCTTCCCTTCAATCGCACTGTTGTGGACTGCATAACAATGCTGTTGAGATATAAAATATACCTCTCACTCACTCACTTACGGTTGAAAAAGGTCTCACTGAGATTAGAAAAGGTTTGTTGAATCAACATTTGAAAGGTTTGTAGATGATCAACATTCAATGAATATGCTTAGATGGGGAACCTATAGAGACGTTTGATAAGAATTACACATCGGAAACTACACTGAGCCAGCTACTAGATTGCCCGCTTGAAGCCTTCTTCGGTAAGTGATAGCCTACTTAAAAGACAGTAAAATAATTTCCTGGTGGTTCTAGACTCAACTTTGCTCCTAATCCATTTGCTTCATTATCAATCATTATCCTTCCCATTCTCCACGAAAAGCGTCTTCTTTGGTATACGAGATTGTACCAATGGTCATCATTAGAAGAAAAAAAACTTGTTATACTTGTTTTACGTAATCTCAAATAGTTCGTTGAATTACTGTCAGTAGATAAGACCAGACTCCAGAATGATTGTATCTATTGAATATACAAAAGCTAAGACCAGATTTGCTTCAAATAGTTTTGTTCAACGGTGCTCTTGACACCGTGAGCTGTTTGCTAGTATATCTCATTCAAAATGGTTGGGGATTTCGAACTCCCTCAGCCGTTCGTTGAATCAGTAGTTGGCTAGATCAGATAGCAGCCGAATATTCCAAGGCGTATTGTATCCTTCGTCGTGAAATTCGATAAAACTAAGTTTCTAGGCTGTCCTTTGAGACTTGATTTGGGCTGGAGTGATAATAAGCTTAATATTGCTCGGGAGCCTCTTCCAACAGAACTTGTCAAACTATAAATTGAATAACCGTAAATGCTTCTGGGTTACAGAGGAATAGGCTTGTTCAAGTTTGACTATTGCTTTGGAGGAAGTGTGCGGTCTTTATGCGCAGCTACCTTAATGGTAATGGTGAAGTGGGACAAAGTTCGCAACTTACTCGTACCTCAAACCTCTTCAACATTTATGTCTATTCTCATTCTCGGGTCTTCATTTGCTCAAATGATAGCAGATCACTCGAAGTAGCTGTTCAAAAAACTAGTCTTCTCTTACGACTTCTGATAATCATGTTGAATTTTTTCTAAAGATCTGAAGGATGTCATTGATTGTGATTGTGAGTTTCCAAGATAGAAACCCACTTAGTGAAGCAACCAACTTCATTATTTGATTCAAATTAAAAAGGAGAAATTTGTAATCTAATGAATATTGAAACATTTTTGAAATCATTTGGAAAAATATCCAGGAAGGGTGTCGCTTTTTCAATTAAAATTATAGTGGTAAGAGTTGAGATATTAAAAGAAAATCTGGGAAGAAAAGGTCTGAAAACCAGCAGTGAGCTATTTTTATTGAATATCAGAAATCATAATCAATAAACAATGAAATTGGACCAATTCATCATTGGAGTTCTAATCCTAATAGAGCAAAGCATAATAATAATTATTTCAAATATCACACGACAATCAAATGAAAAACCAGAATTAAAAAAAGTGGTTTCACATTTTCTACAAACCGGAAACCGGCATCACAAGCTTTTCGTAGATGGTGCTTGCTGTGAATGAATGTCATTTAATTGCAAAGTTGAATCCAGCATTCACATTTATACAGCGAGTTTCAATTAGTACAAAGCAGTTTATACGCTTTACATACTGTTCGTTTAGGGACGAATGTAGGCTAGCACTTGCCGCTCTGTCCTCTGCCCTGCCACCGGCTTACCAAAAAACAAAAAATGTAAATGAAGACTGGGTGGGGCATTTCTCATTGCGAAGGAGGGAGTCCGCCAGTAGGCCTACAACAGAACAGTGGCCAAGTTCATTCATGGCAAGGGCTGAAGGAATAGATGGGTGGGGGTGGATTGTGGGGGGTATTGATCGGGCATTCACGCACTGTACTGACTTCAACCAGCCGCCAACAATGGGTTTTCTCCACACCAACAGGCTAGAGCTGCTCAGCTCTTCTCGGCTGTTTTTATTTCATCGGTTTCATTTCGCAGCGAACACAGCAGCGGCTTTCCGCTGATCCATTGTTTATTTTTCATAATAAAGGCGATGTGCCTCTCTTCTCCCCATCCATCACAAGAGCTGATAAATTGAGCTGAAGAACACATCCTGCATTACGCACCATCCAAAAGTGTGAAAAGGTTGCGAGGTTGTGCCCTATGCTTCGAGACGAGTTTTTTTATCAATAGTCCAATATTTCACAGAGCTTAGAACTATTTTTAATTGAGTAGTGAAAACTGAGCTTGACTATTATTTTTGTTGAAAATGAGATCGAATTAGTTGATTTTTCTTGGAATTAGTTGAAAACAGGTACGGATGTTATGTCTGTTTCTTTTTTTCTATGTCTTTTATTCTTTTTCTTCTTCTTCTCCTAACCCTTCGATTCTTCTTAGAATTGAAAAAGTTACAGGTGTATACAACAAGTTACATTAATTATTAGAATGCTGATGTTTGATATAAGTTCTCTTCTCTGAAATGGTGAAAAATATATAAATTTTTCCAATTATTTTGAACGCTTCACATTAATTTACTAAAATTTGCTACACAGATTATGTAGTTGGAAATCTTGCTTTAAGGAAACAGGGAACAGAATTAAGCTAGAAGGAAAGCTTTCAATTTAGAAATCTAAATCGGTGTGCCCAATAACAATTGTAATGTGAAAATAGGGGTACGTACTGAGTCTACTGTGACCTTAATTGGAACTCAAAGTGGTGCCTCTATTACAAATACAGTTTTGGCTTTTTCAGGACTATCGTGTTGTTTAAAAAAATTTCTAGACTTTCATTATGATTGAAGCATTCTCTCCGATTATTGATTTTCAATTGTTATTTTCTGCATCTTAAAAATCCTTCAACTCTTCCACAATATTGCATTTCTTCCAGAAAAAGAACTTGTGCTTTCATCTAATACTCTATTACTCTCAGCTCCATCCGCCATTAGTATGTTGGCGATTCTCTCATGATAATAGATTTCGAACAATATTATCTTTCATACCAAACCATCATATTGTAATGATGGTTTTCGGTTGCCATGGCAAAATTTCGTGCTCTAAATTCTTTCAAAATTCAATAATTTCCGATCGTGGATTAGTGCTTCGAGTGTTATTTTTGTGTTTGGCTCTATGAAATTTGAAGAAATTCACCAAAATTCCAATAACTTTGTTCAATATTAACTACCACAATAATTTCCCAACATGGGAAATTGTGGTCATGTCGGCTGTGGAACTTCTTCGGAACTCCCCACAAAATAAGCCATACGAAATAATAATATTATCAACATAATTTTCGATTTGTCAACATCATCTCATTCACTCGGTATTAGTACAGGGGGTCGTGATCTTCATTGTTGTGATCTTCATTGTAGCGACTTCATTTGCTTGTGCTATACCTACTCAATGAACCTAACGATAACGAAGCATTAGCTAGAAGCATCCTATCTTTCAGTCGATACCCGAATCTGTCCTGATCTGATTCGGAGTACCCAGAGAGTGCAAAGCCTACCGGATTACCGCTCCTGTTTGTATGTGCAGTCTACGTAGGTTTGCGTAGGTTCGTCTGCTGTGATCGATATTTGCACCACGCGCAACCACCTACTCTATACATGTATAAAGAGTGAAAATGTATACCTAGTATCCTACTCCATATATGTATTGGGTTGTATTTAGTTCCTACTATATATTCATTCACAGAGGAGGGAGCAAGGCACGTCATGTATGCAGTACTCGTAAATAATGTCGGATCGTGTTTCCCTTTAGCAGAAGCCCTAAAAATAAAGCGCTTTCCAGTCACTACATTTAGCGCATTAAATCAGAAATCTTCCGCTCATCGAATTTCTAATCCGATATGAAAATGGGACCTGGCTCGTGTCACCGGTAATAACGATTATTGAAGCAGGTATAATACAAATGTTCAATCTTCCTGTTCCAATGTGACACAATGACCTGATAGTAGATAGTTGATACTGATAAAAAATTAACTTATTTCAAAAAGTTTGCTTGTCTGTCAATGGCTCAATAGCCCATGAAGAAGCCTACCATCTGGTTGACAATTTCATATTCACTCCACTAGCCTATACAGTCCACACAAGCAAAGAGTACTTCGATCAATTATTAATTAATTCATTATTTAGTTGATATTTACTGATAGATTGTTTCTTAGTAGCAGTACCGCATTTCCCACTAGGCCTACTAGGCCCAGGCCTAGGGCGCAAAATTTTAAGAAGCGCACACACGAGCGTGGATAAGATTTTTGTGCAGCTTGCAGCAAATATTTATTTATCTTCAAAAGAAAATATACTAACTGAACTTTGAATTTCCAACAATAACAATGTAGCGACCGACATTCACAGTGTAATGAAGTATGAATGTATGATTCATAGGTATCACACGTTTTATTCTACACACCATCCTGATAACTTTTGACAGTGACAGTACAATATCATCAAGAATAATTGATATGTTTTACCAAGATTTTAACTTAAATCGTATATTTATTTAATCTAAAACTATTATGAGAAAAATAATGTATGGGGGATGGGGGTGTCGTCATAATCCGTGGGGAAGGGGAGGAGTTCAGGTGTAGGGAGAGGGGGCGCTTCTTGGTCTGTAGGCCTAGGGGCGCTGAACTGCTAAATGCGGCACTGGTTAGTAGTGTTTGAAATATTGCACGTGCAGAGGAGAACATTTTAGTTGCACTGTAGGAGCGCGAAGTAGATGTAAAAATTAAAAATGCATGAGGTTGGTTAACCAATCAGGAGAAAGGATTTGAACGCAAGATTGTTCGAATGATCCCAACCTGTTCCTTTTTTACCATTGGTTTTTCCCTGTCATTATTTCCGATTACAACAATTCATTTTTTCACAAGATTTGTATCTTGTAACAGGATATAGTTGTTATTATATTAAGTTGAATTTTTTTTCTTATATGGCGGGATGATGCCCACATAAGCATTTTGGCTTGTGCGTGGGTAATGGATAATCGACAATGAGTGCGAAGGTGATTGATGAGGTGAAAAACAGCCATGCCTAGTGGGTATCGAACCCTGACCAGGCAGTGCTAGCGGACTGTAGTAGGTTGTGACGCCCCAGCCCACTACGTCACCCAATAAAAATTAATTATAATTATAAAATTAATATTTATAAAAATTATAAAATTAATATTTATAAAAATTATAAAATTAATATTCATGAAAATTATAAAATTGTTCCATTATTGTTCTTCTGTAAACTATTGCAGCTTTTTGTTGTTCTCAAGCGATGATCATCATCTTTAAACATAAACATGGTCGTTTATTCAACAATCAAATTAAATACAAGGGTAAGCAGGCCTTAGGCCCTAAACTGATGTTAGTAACGCCTAAAACTAAAACAGTCTTCAATTTTGCAGATAATTTAGATGGACTTTCACTTTTAGGAAAGTCTTTATAACTTACTTTAGCTCACTGTATTTCACATATATTGAATACTGTACTTATATTTCATATTGAATAATTATTTTATTCACTGGAGTCAGGACTAATGAGACCTGAATTCTTATCTCCAAATACCTTACTGTAGACAGAGGTCTGCTATGAACATACCAATCTCATATATAGGTTCAAAATGCATCTCGAGGCATCTCATTAAAAACCGCACAGACAATTATTCGGCTTAGTCTCCTGTACTCAGAGGAATTGTGGTGGGCTGCCTAACCACAAAATGTTCATATAATGCTCACCTCCACTTTCATGTATCAGGAATCTTCCTAATATAAATATACTTCATCAAACTGCTAACAAATTAGAGCATGTTTTTCTCTGTTGTGTAATAGTTTCAAGAACTTTTTTCAGACTATAAATCCTATTATTCTGACTATTGAGTCATGGATTAAAGGACGTGTTTTATAATACTTTAATCATGCAATGAAATAAAAAAGCTATTAATAAGTCAAAAATTGAATTTTATAAAACAAATATTGTTTACAGTACAAATAATCTTTTAATTTTCCGGCTGAAAAACAAGGAAGTGCATTGCTTTTAATTTTAATTTTTATAAATCAGTACTTTTGTAACAAATGAATAATTCAATTTTTCAATCTTATTGAGAAACTGTTTGTGCATTATTGATTGATCGGATCCTTATATTATTACAGTGAACTTATAAAATACATTTGTATTCTTCAAGGAAATAAAATATCACACTCAATCATGAAAAAACTATCGATTCTATCCGTGTGTAACTAGCCTACGATATGTACAGTACGAAAGTATTTTTAATCTATCGGAAGCATTAATCAACTAACTAACCTTTTAATGATTGCCACTCAGCATCGACCCAGAACAAACTGATTACGATGAATGGATTGTCATTAATTATTATTGTAAAAAAGTTGAATTAGACAAATCGGATCACAACTTTTTCCCCGTAGACGTTTTCTCTCTGTGATTTTTATGTGAAATTTTAATCTCTCTCGTTTCTGATAGCGGCGCTGGGAACGGTTCCAATCAGGCCACGCCACGTCATAGCTGAATCTCCTCCATTTACTGTTCAAACGTTGCGCTTTTCCGAACCAATCCATCGGATCTCATCAGACAGACTCATTCTGTTTAACTTTTATCAACGTTCAGCACCAAACCGAAATCGGTATAATCTCCTTTTCAATATCATTTGACAATTCGAATTTTCACTATATAAGCCAGTAATCTGTAGCTATTAATTTGAATTTATGGTGATCACTCGCCTGATTGCATTATGATGACCTGGGAAATGGGAAGCCCATTTGAGTATTCCAAAATTAGCAAGCATTGACTTTGAATCATTCATCATCACCCTTTATTCAGTTGTAATGAGATTCTAATTGCGTTGTGAAATTTTATCGCACTTCATCAGTCCAATAGATTGTTTGATTAAAAAAATTATGAACACCATCAATATTGATTTTCTGTAGAATTTCAGAGCCTGAAAACCTTTAAGTCGTGGTTGTGATTCCAGATAATTTATTCTAACTCTGATTATGAATTTAATTTGTATTCTTGTACACTCTTCATTTACCTCATCAATATGCACGTCTGAGTCTCATGTTAATCCACGTTCATGACTTAGGCATGACATGTACTTGACCGAAATGATAAACCTCTTACCAAAGATTAACAAACCTCTTCCAAAGGAACTCATATGGTGCATGTTGTTCATGGCAGCCCTCTTCCATTTTTCCTCATCCATAAAAACAATAATAGTTGTAGAAATATGAGAACACAAACTTTAAAATATCGTAAAACTCTTAATGCAATTCGACTGGAAACGTAAATTCTCGATTGTACTGGATTAATGTGATGAAATAATCCTTACCAATAGTAAGTTTGGGAAGCGGTTTGTCCCAGTGGTAGAGAGCGTCTAATCGGTGAGATTAGATAAGCGACGTGCCTCTACCACCACTGTTGTAAGTTGTAACGGTGACCGGCTCCTCTGAATTCAATTCATGAGCCTCAAAAATCGCTTCCCGGTGGTTCGGAACCCACTTAAAGCAGTAGGTCCATTCATCTTTCATCATCATCCTTCCCATTACCCACGCACAGGCCCAAGAGCCCATGTGGGCATCACTCTCAAAAAAAAAATCTATTCTATCCTAATTTAATATTGTATTTACATTTCCTCAACGAAATTCTCCTAATGCATTGCAGCTTTCAATTTTTATCTAAATTCTATTCTGTGGTTTTTCACTTCCTATTTCCTTCTATTTATCCTTTTCTGAGTTTGAGAGGCAGCGAGTATTCTCATACTTGTTAAGACGCAGAACAGCTCTGTGATTTCAAAATTCTCATTCTCAAAGTTGACAAAACTTTCCTTTGTGCTCCTTGCAGTGAATTATCAACAGTTCCAACACCGCAATGGAATTCCTTATCGCTTTTTGGTACTGACTTGGAACAAGGTGAAGTTGTAACACTTCTTTCTGCTAGATCAATCTCTCATTGAATGGTATTTTTGCATTAATGAAATTGCGAAATTGTGAAAAGACTGAAAAGTCTTATACTCATTATGAAAAAATACTGTACTCAAATATTGTTTAAACATGTGATGTTTATGAATTTCTTTTCAAATGCATTGTCTGTCACTCATCAGCTCCTTTTCCTCTTTATTTAAAACTACCAGGAGCAGAAGTAAAACAAAATTTCTTGATAATTTGGAAATTTCTCATGATAAATTCTCTATTAAAGGGTTAAAGCATATCTTTATCAATCAGAAGTCATAAATAGAAATTGATGACTGTAAGTTCTGTAAGTGATAGAAAAAAGAACAAGAAAGGCTGGTAAACGATCAGTAGAAGAACCTTGAAAATGAGAGGATTGTATTGTATTTTCTATACCTACAATTCTCTACTTGATATTTAATTCTCTTAAATGATATTCTAAACAATAGGCTACTTCATAAATGATCTACTATTTTATTTTGAATGCTAATCACAATACCCTTTGAAACAGTGAAAAAGTAGCTTTAAGATAAAGGAAACATTATGATCTACTTTTGTATAATTATATTATAGTCTTCATATTTGACTCTTTACTCTTGCACTATTTGATGCAAGGATAAATAATGCATCAATCATCCATGTTTAAAATGATATTATAAAACAAACATTTAAAAAATGAACAAATTCTGTTTGAGGTATTTCTAAAACACAAGAAGATTGTTGACTTGTTTGGGTGAATTGAAACGGAAGGGTTGATAATAAGCAGCCACAATCGCTTGTTCTTGAATTGTTCTATGATTACAGTGTTATTGATAATAATGATAGCGGTGTGATTAGACTTTGCAGTAGTGGTCCAATGAACCCGTTTGTGTTGTATTGTGCCGAGCAGGCAGGAGTGAGTGTCGGAGTCAGTCACTTGTTTATGGTGGCGGATTAATTGAAGTTGGAGAGTGTTTTGTCTCCAGCCGTCAGCTCCTCTTTCCATTCCGGCTGAATTAATTTCGAGCATTTGCTGATAAACTGACTTCTCGTTTTACCCCTGAAATTGCATTGCTCGACTAAAAATTCTCTCGGTTTCCACTGGCGAAATAATTTGATGTATAGTGTTTAATATTTCTAGAGCTGATGATAGTTCATGGTTATTGCACGTTGGCTTTTGAAAACTTGTTGACGTTAAAAATATTTTCTGGATTATTTTACCGAATAAAACATCAGATTCAATTGTTATTAAATCAATTACTATTCCTTCCCATACATTTGCACTTAGAAAGCATTTGAGTTTTTTCGCTTCTGTACTGTATAATCGATTTTCATTTGAACTATTTCAATCGATATTTTTATCGAGGTGAGCCACCAAAATGGCTGATATGTCTTGTATTATAGAACAGGAATGAAAAAACGTATCGTATAATTTTGAGTTTGTTTCTTTATTTCTCCGTTGTGATAGGTTACTATAATTCAATTAATCAATTGAACTAGACTGGACTTGGATTTAGACTCCAATGTGTAGAACGAGGGAGGGATCCAAATATTGGAAGATTTTATAGGCTCCAGAAATATGATCTACAGCCCCTATAAAAAGGAATTGTACAAAAACATGGAAATAAGCTATTGTTTGTCCTATCAGTCACTCGGTGAAATGTGTCTAGCATCAATTTGTTTTAGGTGGTGGCGATTCGGAGGTAGATTAGAATGCATCGGGGATATGTGTGCACTATAGATTTGTATCTGGGTGAGTATTATTATTGGAAGAGATTTGTGTGCGCCACCAAATAAGATCCGGCACAATAGAAATGAATTGGACTGGCTGGAAAAACAGTTTGAGGTGCGTGAAGGGGGGTTGAGGGTGGATGACAGTACAGAATGACTCATCACGTCGGTCGATATGTGCTGTATATAGTCTACGCACAAACTATGGCCTCACCCTAGAGGAAGAAAGAGCTTTATGACTTGGTAACATGAGGAAGTGAGACAGAACGATGTGTGCCCACCCTCATGAGGTCCTCAACATGCCTTCGGCATAGTTCCTGCCTCTTCACTCCTTCTCGTTAGCTTATTCATTACGATTTATCGAATCCATTCCATCTTTCCATTAATTCATGGAAGTATCCCTCACTTTTTTCGCACGTGACCCACCGGCGTTTATTCGACATCTTACAATGTAGTTATCGTGATCGTGATTCGTTATCATTATCGCAACTACTGCTGTCTGAAAACCACGCCTCTCATCTGTGAAGAAAATTTCCAGTAAGAAAATATTGGCTTCTAAAACCTTTCCACTTTTTCTTGAGGTAATGTTTTAGATAATTCCCCACTATTTCATCTGTTCGTCAATAGTAAGGCTATGCTTTTAACGACGTTCTATATTTATTAATTATTAATATTGAATGAATTAATTTTTCACTTTAATCTTTATGCTAGCAGAAGTCGGAAACTAATATCTATGGGCTCAGCCAAAAAATCTGTTTTTCTCCCTTAATGGATGATTACTGTATGTTTCGTTACCATTCCCAATTCCCAGTCTATGCACTAGTAGGCCTACTATAGTTTACTAAACTTGAAATAATTTGGAGAGATGGTATGATTAGCCCAACAATATCATCAAGAATCTACAATCGTGTTCTGGATCTCTTATAAATTAGTCAAATTGCTACAATAAATCTCTGTCCAAACTTTGAGGCCACAATGAAAGAACCAATTATAGTCCTTTTGATTTTAAGCTGTAATGTGTCCATGAATGAATGATTTTACAAACATTAAATGGGTCAACGAAAATAAACTTGCGTTCCAATAAAGATACAACAGCTTTTAATTTGATCGTTTAATTGAATACTTCTGATAATTGATAGATCTAGTGAATCTCCTTGAAAGGAAATTAATACGTGGACACAACTCTAAATATAATACTTACTTGAGTTTAAAATCGTAGGTGCTCAAAAGCAAACTTTCAAAAAAGGGTGCAAAGAAGCAATTGTGAACAGAGATGAAAAGGTGTGTCAGAGCTGTGTGTAGAATTGAAAACCCTATACGCCCTATACAGTACCATGCAAGGAAGTTAACTAGTTCCACATAATGGAATTGAGTCGCTAGATGATAGAAATGGAGGAAACTTCTATTGACTGAGAATGAAAATCATTCTCCAGCTCCTTCTCAGTTGAGTTTTGAGTTCAGCTTGTCGGAGGAAAACCATCTATTTTCTGTTTACCACTTATTTCGATTGAACGCTCTCAATTTTCCTTGAAGCAATTTCTTATTAGCGTTGTATGGGTTCCTCCTCTTTTTGAAGAGCTGTTCTTCTTCATGAAGATGCTAAAAATTTTAAAAAATAATTAAACGTGTCATTGTATAATTTTTGTTATAATTGAACGTTTTATAGAATTCAAATGAGTTCAAGTAGAATTCAATTTATAGTACTTTGTTTCTCTTTGTTCATGAGAGTCATTATTGCAAAAATATAAATAATGTTGCAATAATTACCAATTGAATGTGAGCAATATAATATGATGTTATTATTTATTGATGGAAACCAATTCAACAGAATCTCTATCGAACTCTGTGAAATGTCGTTATCTTATAACAGTTAAATGTAATTGACTTTTTGTGAAACTATGCTCGTATAATATTCATTTATTTATTTATTTGTTATGTACTGCAATATTGTACTCATAGGTGAAATCAAAGACACTATCAATTCACAGACACTGTCAATCACAGACACAGTCAATTTTGATGAGAATATTAAAGAAAGCTTATGTTCAAATTCACTATTTCGAAATCATAAATTTCCACTCTGGAATATAAAAAATAAGAGTTACAAATTAGAGTTTTTACGGATCAAAGAAAAATAACGGATTATTGCAAAAAATATATTTACAAAAAAAAAAGAATTAAAGAAAACCCCCTAAAAATATGAATGGAATGCCTTGGAATTTTATTGAACAATACTATTTGAATATCGAATCATATCTCTCAAGATTCTCATTATATGCTGTTCTTATTATATTCTATATATGCTGTTCTCATATCACATCAAGAGAAAATTATGCAAGTAGAATTTATTGTTATCAAGTGTCCCGTTCCTGTCTCATGTTCGTTGTAGGTTGTAGGTTTGTGAGACTATGCATCGTACCTGAAAGTATGAATAATGTGGATTTTTAGTATATCAGAGAGAACATCAGTGCTAAATCTTTTCGAGATCATATCTCAAGTCGAATTTGCATCAAAATACAAAAATTAATGGTTGGAAAACAGCAGGCTTCCTTTGTTATGTCTACCTGAAACTAGTAATCTGACCTGCGTTGTAAAGAGTGTTTGAGTGTAGCAGTGTGTCATTTATTTGCTTGAATTGCTTGAATTTTGCATTATACCATTGACCAACTACTTTAGTCATTGTCTCTACTCTAAATACATTGTCTTCGATTAAACGTAAAAGAATTAAAACTACAAATTTTCTATTTTTGAGTGTTCTGTATTAATAACTGAATCTTTAATATAATTTACATTGAACTACAGTATAAGAATTGAAAAAACAAAACATGTATTAGGGTTTGAAAAATCTCCAATCAAAACATCGCTTCTAATTTTCAAATTAGTAGAAAGTGTTGAAATCACATTAGACTGGTTCTATTCTTAATCTTGAAATCACAACCCATCAGCTTCCCTCTGAATGCTTACAAGTTATTATCCAATTTTGAATAAAACGTGTCAAAATCTCTCAGTTATTTCCTATGATCATATTCATAATTGCGAAACTGTAATTATTTTCATATGGTATTATAGTTTGGCAGTCATTGTTCCAAGACATTGTGAAACTTTAATAACTTTTCTCTTCCCCTTTTGAAGTTCGAGATCACTCCAAGCTCTTGTATCCGTCATATCTGTACTTACTGTCTTGTACTTGTCTGTACTCTGTCATGTTAGGTTTATTCTCCTGTGTTCTCTATTCAAGGAAAAGGTATGAAACATGAATAAATGAACATGGCAGTTCAGTTTACATGAAGGTTTAGTAAAGTTCAGTAATCATTATCTATTTAACCACTTATTTTTTGGCAATGTGCACAAATTTTAATATAAGAGTAGCCCAATCTGAAGAGATTATTGTCCAAAACTGATATCAATGTAACTGAACCTCCCCCCATGATTAATGTTAATGCCAATAATTAGCTTGACCCCACTGCGACTAATGGATTCCTATCGTTAAAATGTAAATATTCGGTCAAAGCTCTTTAAAGTATTTATATTTCAGCAAACGTCGAGCATTTTTCAAAGCTTTCCACCAGTAGAGCAGGGTCCGAGCTTTCCCTATATTGCGAAAAGCACTTTGATTCTCCCCTCTTATTGACTATGTAACACGAATTCTCTATTTCCACATTCTCCCTTTTTCACATGCATTTTTTGTTTTCCCGAAAACACCCGCCAAAGATACTATGCTAGTCTTTAAACTACACCCTTATGAATTATTTTCAGAAATATACAGTTTGTAATCCATGGTTCATGGTACCGGTATTTTAGCAGAGAAAGGATCGGATAAACATGAACGGATGATCATACTGTACGTAGCTTGAATTTCATCCAAGTATTTTGTCATATCATGAATAATCATGATTACTGTATGAAACTTCGTCTCGAGCTAGCTGCAAGAAAATTTGTAACAATATGCTCTTTCCAAATTCAGTTATCCAGATTTTTCCAGACTTCATTTATCTGCAGAGAAATATAATAAAATATACAATTTATGGAATATATAGCCTTTAAAATATCAAGCAAGTTGGTTCTGACTGTTTTTCGTTTCATATTCCAACGTTCAGTTGTATTTTAACAGATCAGTTTGTTTTTTTGTAGGGATGCAATTTCAGGAAACGCTACATCAAATTTCGCAATCACAAAGAATCACTTGGATCCCACAACCTTATTCCAATGAAGTTAACTCTTCCATTACTCTGGAATAACAAAAAAACTATCAATATAATAGACGAATTATTTTCTAGTCTATGGTTTCATTTCTCATCATTGCATATGTAGTGGAGAAGTCTTTATCAGCTTAATTGGCCAGTGCTTGATTTTCACAATGTTGATTTCACAAAGTTGCCCTATCCTGTTTCATTTCTTCCTACACTTCATATTTATTTTAAATGTTTACTCTCTCATTTTTGTCACTTTTCAATTATTGTTATCTGCTTTTCTCTTAAATTTATCAAATTGTATTGAACAATTGGCTTGGAATCCATTCTAAGTGCAACTGAAACGTCAATTTTATTTTGATTGGCAATTGAGTGATTATAGAAAATCCTCAAAGGATTGAGACTTTACCTTCTAGCTTAACATTGTATATGCAATGCAGTGTTGAAACGTCATCAAGCGCTAATAAGCTGTAGACAGTTTGACCCAGATTCTGACACCCGCCGGAATTTCATTTCGCCAATACTCAAGAGTCCAGGTCTGAAAGGGTTGATTGTAGATAAGAAGCGAACATCCCTTACAGCGAACACCACCCTCATAACCTTTTGATCCTATCTCCTACGCTTTTCAACACCTAGCCTCACAACACCAGATACCCGACAACTTGATTACTTCATTATCCAAAGCTTCTTGAATGCTCCTGTTGTCTTCATAGTACGAGTAAATAGCTTGGATTGTATCAAATCTCTATGTGATTCTTCCAATCCTTCCAAGGTCGTCATTGTACTTGAATTGTTGGAAAGAATTACCAACACTCGCATTGTACTCGAGTACTTTAAAACTTAATAATTAATTTTTAAACCAAAAGAAATAAATAAACTGTATCAGAGATTGTATTTTAGATCCCTTTCTACGACACATAACAAGATTCTACGTTGAAATGGAAAAAGTAAAAGATTCTCACGTGAAAGTATAAAATTGAAAACTATTCTAGTTGAAACGATGAAAGTAAACGATTCACTATCATGCTTTCCATTGCAAGCCTACTCATTTTAGCCAGTTATGTCCTGTAAATCTCATTCCAAAATCTAAATCATCACATGAAATCTGCTATCAGTTGCCATTTCCATTTTATCGAATTAGAAGAGGAAATTCTAGCCGGGTTCCAACGCATTCGGCCTACATGAATTTTCCAAGTTTGCTACATATTTAATGCTCTCGGAAGTGATAACACTAATCGTATTCAGTAACGGTATCGTCTTCTGCTTGCTGCTGAAATTCCTCTCTTTGATTCCCGATCAGCAGGACAGCAGAACGTGGAATAATAAATGGCGATAGCAGAACATTGACTTTTTAACATCGATATTTGAGAGCAATGCGTTTTAATACTCTATCATTACTGTTTTCTTCAATTCTTATAATCTATCTCATTATTTTCTTTAATTTTTTATTCTTATACATTATTCAAATCTAAATTTAAATTATTAAAATTTTCTAAATTTACATTATTTCCATTTAAATCTAAATATTGTTAAGTTCACATGATTTTATTTTATTTTCTTATCCGTGTTTTATCGGGAATACTTGTGCTTGTCCTGTTGCCCCCATATTGCTGTCTCAATAAACAAATGAAAATAGAAAATGTGTGTTTTAGAATTATTTCAAGAAGCTGCACTGGAAGATTTTCAAACTTGATACTTAGTAATAGAGATTGATGTTTGACTACAACTTCGTTCTAATTTAGTTTTACTAGCGATGCATCGAAACGTTGATGTTATGAGAAGTTTTGGTTCGATTAGAATCGACTGGAACTACGCTTGAACGTAGAGGATAAATGTGAGTAAATACTAAATAGGGAAGCGTGGTCGTTCTGTTGGTGTTTTGGATCGTTTCCCTCTGGTGTCGACGGATGGGAAACCCGAGTCCAAGACAGACGGTTGTGGCGCCTAGCCGATTAGGACCGTGGTGAGGGAGGGGGTGGCTCAGCTTAGGGGAAGCTGCTAAATTCATTGGGGGCGTGCGGAAGAATCCGAACTGGTGATTCCACCGTCTAGCCAGCGAATTTGAGATGTGCTTCAAATTGATGTTTACTTTCTCCTTTTTCCCTCGTTTCTGCTGACTAGATAACCTGTCATTTCAAGGGACAAACAACCATATTACTGTTATTTCAACAATCGTCTCCAACGTAACTTTCTTGAGAAATTGGAGCTGTATGAATGAATTAATGATCATTACTCAAATTTTGGACTCTATTTGAATGAAAATTGTGTTTTGAAATACCAAGGCCTGTTCTTTCTTATCAATGTGTTTTTGCCAATAGATTAATAAATAAATTACCGAACATGCAACAATTGAAGTTATTAAAGACAAATGTTTTGGATTGTAGGGAACTTCATAAGAAACTACTCTTTTATAAAATTGATCATTTTAAATTTGTTCCAAGTTGGTACTATTTTTCATTCAAATCCAATGTCTGATTAGGTGGAATGTATGAATACTAAATTATTGTCATTAGAGTTTAGTGTAACGTTTATTGTTTCACTTTGGTCACTTCTCCAACCTCCTATTACATTCAATCTTTTGAGGATAGGACATATTTACCAATCTCAACTTAACCTTTATACGCTGATTTATTCTGTGTACTTGAATACATTGAATATCGAAGTTATTTAAACTTTTCAACTTGAAGTATGAAACTTCTCAATATTTACACTACTTTCTCCTATTCTCCATTATATTGCTTCATCAGTTTGTACTTTCATCACTTGATAACTTGAATGAACTTTGGAATTTATTAGCTGATAGATTATGTTTTTTATCTAAAACATATAAAAATGATACCGTATTAGTAGATTAAAATTCTGATACAAAAAGTTTCTAGGTAGGTACTGTACATTCGTTGTCTACTTCCGTTATTGTTGCTTGTGAATCTAGTTAATTCATTCATACACTCCTACAACATTTGATTTAACATTCAACTTCTGATAAATGATGACTGTCTCCATGCAAACAGGCAACAAACAATACCTTTCGATTTTTCTTCCTACTTCCCCTCCATAAATAGAGCAGACCGCCAGCATAGTCCATATGTACCGTACTTCAGTGACGTTATTTTTTATCCAAACAAGTGACAGGCAAGATGGATCACTGGTCTATTGTTTAAAAAGGAATAGTCTTCAGATTGAACCTATTGTTGGCCTTGTAACAAACGGTAGAAAGCTTTCTACTCTGTGTTACTCTTGGGAAGTAACTACTGGTGTAATATTTCCTCATATCTGTTCCATGATAATCATATTCATAGCTCACTACAGAAGAAGTTGTAGGCCTAAACATTTTTATAGAAGTTGTCGCTCTAGAACTAGAACTAGTTGATGCTCACTAGATTTAAGGCATCTGAAATTTGCTATCTCTTTATTACTAATGCAAAGCTTTACTCGTTTAGTTGCTTGAAGTACTGTGCTACAATGTATGAGTACTATAATATGATCACAACTATCCATAAAATTATACACATCCATTTGGAATGACAACTATTCATAATATATTCACACTATGCATAAAAAGTGTTTATGTTTGTCGGGGGAATCCTTGGGCATAAATTCTCTCTTGAATCAATTTGTCATAAACTATCTTTCCTTGGAGAGTTGATTGATTAGCTTGTCTAGCTCGCAATCTTACTTCTTTCGATTTATACTTCCTTCTTCTCTGCAAGCTTCTACAAATTTTATCACTTAATAGTCTGGAAATATGTTAATCAAATCATTTCAATGTTTTTTTTTCAATAAATTTATACCTTCAATTTTTGATATTGCATGCATAACTTTACTCAACTGAAGGCCTTTTTTATTATTCGTGTTTGGTACTCACGTACAGTTCAATTTCATCCACTTCAGACAGCATTAAATCCGAAAGAAGTCTCTTTTCAACGTGGAAAAAGAGGAGGGAAATAGAGGTGATGAATATATTATATTTTGAAAAATAGAATACAACCCGATTGCTAATATTCAATAATATAATTATTAGTTTGAAGTACTCACATCCATTTTTTAACTCATAAAGGCCTATATTAAACTATATTAACTATAAAGGCATATTAAATTTTAGTTATTATAATTTCATTCTATGGAGTATAGACTGTATACGGCGAAGTGAAACACTCATTATTTTAGTCCCTCCTATTATTAATGAATTCCATAGATCTATACTTCACGTATATAAAGCCGTTATCATTCACTTTTCACTACAAACTCCTGCAAAGTACTGTACATACAAAGTTATCAATCAGAGTTGTTTCAATAATTGAAAAAGAATGCATGACTGATGGTTTTATGATGAATTTAATATTACATTTTATCGATTTGTTCAGTTTGAATGATTGAAAACAATCAATATCTGACAGTTGTTAGCCGTATTCGTACCTGCATTGCGCATACCTCACCTTTCTGGAAAAATCTGTATTGTTCCTTTTTACAACAATATCAACAAAAGGGGGACGCACCGTGTTTTTTGGCATAATTGCCTGGTAATCGAGATGGAGATCAGCGTTTTGGGGTAGACAGCTGCCATTGTAGGGTTACCCCAACAACAGACCAGCTGGCCGCTTAATCCAAGATCGGTCTTATCTTGTTTCTCATTCATCATCCTATCACTTTTTCTCTCTTTCAACCTCCTTTTCAATAATTCTTCTCAATCTACCTTGCTTGTCCACGCACACCCACCAACCCCAACTCACCACTATTTTTCATTACACAGTTTCTCTCCCATTCTTGTAGTGCCAATTTTTATAATTTTTCTTACCCGCCTTGCATTATTTTTGTGTATCACTCTAATTGAAATGAGAGAACGAAAGAACTGTGAAAATACGAGTAGCTTGTTAAATTGAATGTGGAATTTGTTTCAAGTTTCATCTATCTAATTAATCTCTTTAAATGATGGCTAAGTCAAGCTGCAAATTAGATCATTTATTTTTTTCCTCTCACCAATACAATCATAATCAGTCCAAAGTTGTGTTTTGTAAGTTCATCTTATTTATGATGTTTTGAAACACACCATGATATTCAACGTATGAACAAACTGAATGTTTTATGCAATTGATAATCATTTTCTCATTTTCATTTGTTCGGTAATGACACAAGGTTGCGCTTGTGTGTGTTTATTGCTGGTGATAATGCTGGCAGCACGCGTTCAGGAGTTATAGTGGTCGTTTGGCATTTGAGTGGAATTCCCATGAGATCAGCGCGAATGTTCGAATTCCGGGGATGTGGGGGAGGGGTGCTGGTAAGGGGTTTTTGGGATTAGGGGTGGTCCAGGGGTTGAAGAAATGTCACTGGCGCTCAGTTCATTTTGATTCCACCGGAACTCAAAAGGCGGAACCACCAACCAACCCTATCTTACACTTCCCCTGTGTAAGAATCATAATATCTTTCACTTCCAACAGCTTACACATTTTACAGCGTGCGACACACTACTTGCACGTTTTGCTATAAATCATGACGAGTAAGAATTAAGTGTCTTACATTGATTTTTCATTCATTGAAATATTAATATATGAAATTATTAATGTTATATTTTTGTCAAAATATTCAATACAAATAGAATAAGGTAAAAAATAAGGTAAAAAAAACTTTCAATGTTCAATGTGAGTTTCATTGATCTGTGGAGATCTTCAAGCCTATCTCAGGGAGACAGAGAAAGAGTGTCAGAAACAAAAATTATAGTACCTACATTGTATTAACATAAAGTGAAAGTGAAATACAACTAAACTGTGCATCAGTTGATGAATATTTATAGAATATTGTGCATTCGCTCTTCTATAAATGTATAGCCTACTGGGTGTTTCAGGAGGAATGTACAATACTTCTCAGGCTGATTCCTTACACCAAGTAGACAAAAAAGTTCCATAGGACCAACCCCCAAAAACGCTTTGTTACTGAGATAACAATGGCGGAAAATTGAGATTTTTCAAGATATATATATTTTTCTATTTTTTTAGAGGCTTTAATGAGGTTCTAAAATAATCAATTCCTATGTAAAATTATTAGCTGAGGAATTCAATGAAACCAGTCTGAAGTCTGTAACTCCAACGGTTATTGAGATAATTGGAAAAATATGCTTAAAAAACACCATTTTTCAACAATAAGGGTTATAACTGGATAAGGAATCATAAATTTGTATTTTTTATTAATGGAAGTTGAAGAGAGTCGGATTCTGAAGAAAAAGTAAAATGGTAGCGATTGTGTAATTCTCCAAAAATCTCCATATCCAAATCTCAGAAATAGCGATCAAAAATCGCAAAATCGCTACTAAATACAAATTTATCACTTGTCCAATGTTATGTCAATTTTGCGATTTTTGATTGCTATTCCTGAGATTTGGGTAAGATTTACACAATCGCTGCCATTTAACTTTTCCTCTAGAATCCGACTCTATACAACTGCCATTAATAAAAAATACAAATTTATGATTCCTTATCCAGTTATAACCCTTATTGTTGAAAAATGGCGTTTTTTAAGCATATTTTCTCAATTATTTCAATAACCGTTGAAGTTACAGACCTCAGGCTGGTTTCATTGAATTCCTCAGCTAATTTTACATAGGAATTGATTATTTTAGAACTTCACTAAAGTCTCTAAAAAATTAGAAAAATAAATATTTTTTGAAAAATCTCAATTTTCCGCCATTGTTATCTCGGTAACAAAGCGTTTTTGGGGGTTGGTCCCGTGGAACTTTTTTGTCTACTTGGTGTGAGGAATCAGCCTGAGAAGTATTGCACATTCCTCCCGAAACACCCTGTATATTCAAGAAATGTATAAAATGAATATAATGTTAATACTGTGAGTGGAAGCTCTGGGTTTCGAAACGCTAATACATTGGTTGGCGTTCTCAATATTCTTGAGATTATATCATTACAATATCATACAAATCCATTTACTTTGATAGATTCAAAGGAAATTAGAAACTTCACTTTTCAAAATTCAAAACAGTAATGAATATTGCTGAGTTGTGACTTCATAAACATTATTACCATATATAATAATATCATTTATTATCATATTATTTTATTTTTGTGTCACAGTATTTCCAGAACCTTATTTCCATTTCAATTGAAATTTTCCTTGACTAGTGCCTCTCAGACTTACACCGGGACCATTCTTGTGGCTGTCAATCCGTATAAGGAACTGGATATCTATACTACGGTGAGTGTTTTTCCAAAACGTTTTCATTATTCATATTTATTGAAACCTATACTCATTCCATCAACGCAATTTTTTATTTGGAATTGATTCAGTTTCCATAATATTATGTACACCATTAGGAAAATACAAAATAAATTATATGTTTTCTACTACCTTCATGGTGAACTGAGAAACTTGCTCTAAAGTGCACTCGTGCTTAACTAACTAGGTACCAGTTAAGTCACTAGGGGTAAAAATGTGCAAGGAATAATTCTTCAGAATTGAAAACTTTTAGATGAGATATAAGCTTTCCTTAATGTGTTATGGGTGGTCGGTCCTTGATATTAAAACAATTGTGAAAATGGAAAATGAGCTCAAGGAGAGTTTATGAAGTCAAAAGGCCCACACACCATCATAATACAGTACCTTTAATAATACTGCCATTGTGTTTGTAGATGAACTGAGATTACAAGATTAGAAGGAATAAGATTTACCAGGTCTTTTATTAGAGACATCAGTAAATCAGCAAGCAAGACGTTTATTACAGCACATACAGAAGTGATTACATGGTAGCGTGCACTCCCTCCTGATGTTTAGAAATCATATATGAAATGTTGCGTATCCCTAATTTGATTCAGTGTGCGTCATTACTAGTGCATTGAAGCTTTATACTTTGAAGCAAGTCTGAACCACGCTAATGATGACATTAGTACAACAAAGAACTCAAAGTAGAGTACTGTAGTTTGCTTGTGAAGGAAGCTGGAGCATCTGATAATCCCAAAGGGAAAGATGAAGTGATATTTTCACTAATCTCCATCCTCAAACGCTGAAACAGGCTTTATGTGGAACACTGCATGGAGACTTATTTATGAAACTCCAGCTTTCTTAATAAAAAAACTCACTGAGCATAAAAAATGAAGTAGCTTAGTTGAAGAGGAATAAAATTTCTCAAGCTGTAACTCTACTGACTCAGAAACGTGTAATAAAGAATAAGATGTTCCACTTTGACCTCTACCTTGCTTGAAATTACCGGATCCAATATTGATGAATTCGTCCACGAGGTAACAAAAATTATTCTACTACTCCCTAGAAAATAATGATGGGTTGAGCCTTTCACGGTACTTCTATTTTTAGGCAGTACAACGACTAACAATAAAAACGATGCCATCGTTCCTTCCGTCAATTACTAAACAGTAATTATTTTCACTTTTGTAATTGTACTTTCTTGTACAATAACGGCTCATTATCCTACAAGATTTTCCCAATATGATATTTTATACAGCCAATATTTTCTATTGTTTGTGTGCAACTCTTGCTTCTATTCACTAAAATCGCATTTGGACATCAATAGACTATCATGTATCATTGTATCATATCATGTATAAATATAACATGATTGGAAAAATGATTTTAAATTGAAATGGTATATTCACATCCTATCATTTTAATTTGTGTTTTGGACTAATGCACAACTCATCCGCAATCATCAGTAATATTATAGCATAGTATATATCATCAGAGATCAGACTACAATCAGCAATACAGATTATATAATCTCTCCAAAAATATACACCTATTCTTTAATGTAATTTGAGATACATAAATCATGCAGGATTATTATTAATTAGTTCAAGGAGTTGGTCGATTACATTCGGTTAGGCTAAGGTTGGAAGAATATAGTTAGAGAATATTTTCAGAGACTATGGAAAAGTCTTCATTGAATTACCAGGTAGTTATATCACTTCTTAATGTTCCTTGGATTTGGTTACAGGATACACCTACAGTGTTTAGAAAACAATTACAATAATTTTAAATAAACTCTGCATTGCTTTACGATCATTCTGCAATATAAAAAATAACAAACAAAATTATAATCTACCTCAAAAATTGAAAATGAGTCGACCAGACAACCTTATTTGGTTTGTGAAGGATCAGAAGAATTGTAATACCGATGAGGCTTTAGAAGCTGCCTATTTTTTCTATTGGAGTCGGTTGATGGGCAGCAAGCGTCTTCTGGACTCCCCTCGGTTTGTTGAGAGTTTATTGGTCGTTGAAGTAATCCAACTGCTGGGGTCTGGAGATTTAGTTGTTTGTTCAGGATGGAAGAATTCAATTAGAACAACATTAGTGTCCTTCAAACAATTGGGTATTGAAGGATGAAGATCAACCTCTTTGCTAGGTTGGTTATTTATTTATTGATTCAATAGTGAAATAGTGACTGAAGTGAATGGATCACTTTTCATTTGAATTAACATTATTTTCATCTACTCCTTTTATTTTCTCTAGACATTAACTTCAGATATGAGAAAAGACTAAAAATGAGGATCAATTTTGATCACAGTATCAGAAAACCGGTTGACGCCGTGATCATTAATCTAATCATTAATCATCTAATCATTATTGAGACTTGATAAGAGACGATAAGGGTACCTTTCTGAGATCTTGTTTTATGTGAACATTTTGACTGCAGAAAAATCGTCAGTTGCCTAGCATAGCATTTTTCTGTTGCTGGAGTAAAAACCTTCAGGAGTATAATCAAGCAAAATGCTATAAATTGTACATTAATATTTTAGCTTTATTTCAATAACATTTGGTTCGGTATTATTGTGAGCCAATAGTTGCATTTTCTGCAACTCAGTAAACAAAAAAAGTAAGGCAAAACAGAGGACCCCACAAAAACCAAGACACGCTCCAGGCTTCCGACCACGTAGTAAAGGCCTACATCCTGTCGCTTGTATCATTCACTAGCGCACCTGCTTCTTCTATTTCTCAAAGCTGGCAAGGACCTCTCACTGGCTCACACCTGTCGTGTAGACAGTGGAGAGCTCTTTCAGATGACGCATAATTTTTGTCACTAGACTGAAACGAACATCCATCCAGACGATTTTTTAAAGATAACATGAAACAATATGTTTATAAATAATTTATATTGTTTTATTGTTTGAAGCCCATTGGCTTCATCTTCAGATTAGGTAAAAATCTTGGCACAGTGATGCATAGCTCCGGCTTGTTTGATATTCAAAGATCTATCAAACTAAACCCGGTTCATATAATTTCTGTAAATAATTGAGCACAAAATAAAATCAGAATCGATTGAATACAAATCATCAATTACAATTTCCAAAGATTCTCAAGGAGAGGATTGTCGTAATATCAGGGTGTATTCCATAATCCATATCCCTCAAATCTTCTCTCTTCCTTCGAGTTATATCTCCGTTTTTCCAATCTCAGTAATTTATTCTACTATTCTGATCAGAGTTTGCATGTATTGTTAGCGAATTATTAAAAAAATGTCATGTACCACTTCTGAATTAAACCTTTACCAGACAATGGAATCCTGATTTCTTTTCATTAAAGATAGCCTTCGATACAGATTATATCAAGAGAATTCAAGAAAAAGTCACGTTTTAATTTTTACCAAACCTTGGGAATGAACTTTTGTGGAATTCATTCTATTGTGAATTCCCTATTATCAGTACCGCATTTCCCACTAGGCCCAGGCCTAGGGCGCAAACTTTTAAGAAGCGCAAACACGAGCTTGGATAAGATACGACTGGACAAGCAATCGAAAAAATTTTGTGCAGCTTCAAAAGAAAACATACTAACTAAACTTTAAACATCCAAAATAACAATGTAGCGACAATGATCTACGTGTTTCCCAACATTGAGATTATGTTAAGAATAGTGTTAAGCACAGCTATCACCAACTGCAGCGGTGAACTCTCTTTTTCTCTGCTGAAACGAGTGGAGAACTATCTACGGAACTCCATGAGCCAGTAAAAACTGAATGTACTCTAATAGCTAATTGAGTCTGAACTTACTAAAAGCATTGACTTCGGAGAAATAACGAGAACTTTTGTAGAAACAAAGAAGGAATTTTCTATAAAATAAGAATTAAAGAACCACTTATTGAAATAAAAAGGTTACTAAAAAACTCACATTTTTCAAGTTAATTAATTCTACACACACTCCTAATAACTTTTGACAGTACAATGTCATTAAGAATAATTATTGGTATGTTTTACTAAGTAGTTAGCCTATATATATACATATTTCTTCAATCTAAAACAGTTATGATGGAAATAATGTAATATGTGTATGGGTGATGGAGGTGTCGTCATAGTCCGTGGGGAAGGTGAGGAGTTCAGGTGTACGGGAGAGGGCGCTTTTTGGTCTGTACGCCTAGGGGCGCTGGACTGCTAAATGCGGCACTGCCTATTTTGGAAAAGGGTATTTGTGCTTCAATTTTGACACAATACACAATGTACGTGTGCGAAGTGGAAAATAAATACATTGGTCCATCTACCTATCATGCTATTCTTGAAGAAAAAATAATCTTGAATAAGTAATCTGGGTAACCGTTCTTGAGTTCTGTAGAAAAAGCATTACCAAGACTTCATCATAAAGTCATAAAATTTTGTCGCATCCTACTGGTTGGTGAGTACTTCGATAATCAAGTCTTATCATCATCAAAGGGGTGCGCTGACTACAAAAGCAAAGGTGATGGTGAAATTATATGGAGGAAAACATGGGCTCGAGTCTGTGGCGGAAAGGCGAGGCGAGTGTGTGCTGGCAAGAGAGATAGAGATAGAGTGATATGAAGTATACCAGACTTCAGCAGGCACTTTGAAATTCCCGCCACGCGCGATAAGCGGCCCGAGATAACCTCAACTCTGGTGACGTTGAAACTGCATTCGCCGGCGTGTTCAGCGTGGGTCACGTGCTGCAATATTGATCTGCAAGTTGTGCAGACTCCCACCAGGGTGCGCAAGATGCCTCCTCTGACACACCCATCTTCAACCCTCACTGGATCAGTGTGTGACACTTGCTATGGAGGATCCCTTGCAACAAGCAATCAGCTGCACACATCGAAAAACACATGCCTTCAAAGTGTTCCTCCTAATCGAAATTAATTGGTGCCTGAGTGCTCTCGACATTTCCAAGTGCATCTCTTAATTTATTTCGGGATGCATTATGATAACCCTATAAACCCTTTTGAACTTTTAGGCGTATCAGCTAACGATTAAAGTATTCTTGTACCCTTGTTATTTCAACTAGATGTATCTGGTCAATTTTTGTAATGAGTCTGTCAACAGTTGAAAGTGTGGTTTTTGAGGATAAGAGCAATAATGTCCGATGTAAAAGAACAGGATGAATCAATGAATAGAGGGATTAGCCGAGAAGGAGTAGGCTACAGAAGTTAGTAATCACGATGACGGAAATAGATGGCGATACTCATGGATGTACTGCATTGTGAAGCACGTTCGGTTCTGTTCGAGAGGTCAATAAAACATAACTGGAGATTTATCAAATAGATTTGTTTTAAATACCCAGTGATTTCTTTCTTGCTAAATGTTGTCATGAATAAGATCTATTTTCTCTTCATCCTACATTATGTTTTCTCACCCCTTGTTTAATTTATTGTTTTATTTGCCACATCAATCAAGTTTAATTAAATGACTGATTCAGCAGCTAGGATTCCTAGGATTTCCCTACTAGATTCCCAACCAATTTCTCCACTAATGATGCACTAATACATACAGTACCAGTACAATCATAGTTTCTACTTGTATATATTTTTTCTTGATTAAAATACTCATTAAAAAATGAAAACTCTTTTGAAGTCTTTTGAATCCTATAAGCACATTGGTTTCGATACAAAATAAAAAACGGTTGTAAATATGACGCAGCATTATCCGTGCTAAAACCAGTAGTAGGGCGAGCTGACGGATGTTCAACGTTGATAAGAAATTGTCGTAGGTGTGGTCTGTCCATTTAGCGAATCTCATTCCCTCTAATTCTCTTCCTAATCTGTTCTAAATTGTCTGCCCACACAATTTTCATTCTGATTTCTCCTATTCATTCTTCTAGTGCCAGTTTTGCAAACTGCAAACAAAAGTCATTTAAGCAGTTGTGTGTTTGTAAATTGTATTATAGATTAATTCACAATATAAGTGTATTAGAAGAGGGGAACAGGATAGGTGAATTGGAAGAGGAATGAAAGGAAGAATGTTTAATTCTGACGAAAATAGATGGCGATACTCATGGATGTACTGTATAAATGATTTTCAACCATTGAAATCCATGATTCTGCAATAAAAACAAACAAACGACTACATAGGTGTTGAGTTGTTCCAAAGTACTGAATGAGAGAAAAATAATAGAATTTAGTTCTATTCTGTCAGCATAGTTTAAAGACAGAGTCCAAGCTGCTATGCTTTCCACGTCCAAGTAACCAACCATTGAAGTGATTGTTGAAAGAAGATTCGAATCGAAGTTAATACTGTATTATTGTATCTTCACCATCATTCAAATATGATTTCTTCCAGTAGCCCTCTTAATAAAGAATGTACTATAGTACTTCGAATTGTTAAATACGGTTGTGTATGTATATTGTATTCTATTGGCCCTAAGTAATTAATATCACTGCAAATATTCATTATTTAGTGAATCAAAATCAAAATGTTCTATCTTGTTAATCAGAGTAGAAAGTTCCCTTCTCTTTCCGCTCAAGCTTCATTACATTAGAAGTTGAACACTTGTCGCACATTCCAGGTGCAATGTGAGATGTGGATATAATACATATATTGCACCACGTGCAATGTGGTGCATGCATGAGAAAAGAATTTCAATACTTTTTTCACTGGATGAAAAACCCTTTGAACATTTGACACACATTTCCGAATGACGAAGCAAGCCATTATTTCCAATGATAAACATTCTGTTTCCCCTAATCACATTTCCTTGGCTCACATCACTCGAATAAATTGAAAGTCAACGAGTCAATCCTTTTGTAACTCAAAATACCAGCAGCTCATCTGATCAAACGCAGATTCTGCTCTATTTTTCAAGAAGCATTATTTCCTTTCCAGTTATTTCGAGGATGTTTTTACTATATCAAAGCTCGTTTCTTTTTCTTTACTCCCACTTGTTTTCATCCTTTGTCATCAGACCTCTGCTGCTTTCCGTGTTCGAATTCATCAAGTATTTTCCTTTCATCCGTTGTAAGTGAAGTGGATGGTTCAACATTTCCTTTGTAGGTTACCATCAGCATACTTTAACATTCATTGTAAGCTTCCTTTGTTCTGTAGTAACGCTCCTCCCAAATAACCTTATTGCGCTTTTCTTTCAATTCCAAGTGCCATTTCAGTGAGCTTAATAGGTTCCGACGCCATTTTCCAAATAGCTATCTTGCTTTAGCTTTCCAGAGCTCTACACAGGGATGTAAAGTGCACTGCTTCAGTGAACGCTACAATCATTTTAGGATGCTCATTAATGTACGGAAAGTGTTTTCTGTATAACTTGATGGAGAAACAGGAGGTTTTATTTGTAGCTCATAAGGAAATCGTGTTACAGATTGATATGAAAGCAGACGATATTTTAGAGAGACATCTTTACAGTAATCAACACTTTTGAGACAAGTTCTACAGTTAGTTGCCCAAGATATCGATTGAATTTAATCGCTGTAAATTTTAGCATGCAACAGAACCAATTGTACGAGACCATCTAGGGGAGGCTACACTAGATGTTCATATAGAGCGGCCTTGCCCTAGGTCCCACTAAAATTGATGTTATCGTATCACGGTTAAAATCAATTTGATTTTCGTGTTATTGACCCTTAGAATAAAAAGTCAAGTACTTCGGTACTTGTAACTACTATTTGTTTTATAGCAATAGAAAATTTCAATAGAATATTCCATAATTTCTGGAATATATTCAATTCAACCTGGAAAAGTTGAATTGAATTTATTCCATTTAGAAGGTAGAGTTATTACCGAAACGTGATAGTGGTAACAATGTCAGCTCATTCATTTAAAGATACCGTGAACCCTGCCAAGTGTAATGAAATATACATTCAATTGCTTGCTAGTTGAGGAATGAAATTTACAATGCGCTATATAATAAAGTTCCGTTCCATTAAATACTGAACGTTTGCATGATATAGTTTAAGGCTCAACTGAATAAAGTCCGTATAATTCGTTCATGTCGAGATTCCATGTTACTCGTTCTTTCTCATTTGGATTTGACAAGTTGATAGGTTTATTCCAAGCATGTTCTTCTGACATTGTACTGACTGATATTTACTCCTACCTACACGATTATTACTTGCGAATTTTCATCTTAAATTATGCCTTTTCACCTAATTTACTCTCCAATTTGAATGAGTATTCATTGACTGTCCTCTGAAAATTACTGTACAGATTCTACCGCACAAATACTCGTATGAGTAACTTACTGTTTTAATATCATAGTAACGATGAGCGAAGCCGATTTTCCAAAAGAAAAATGTAATTAAAAATGATTTTCCAATGAAAAATGATTTAATACTCTTTACTTGCTGTAATTCTAAACGATGAATAGAATACTCTAACTTCAATGATTTTTCAATATTTTTTTAAAATTTTCTGTTCAATGTGAAAATTTCAATTTCTTCCTCCTCTTAGAAGCATCTCTTCACTTCGTTGTAAGAAATTAAATCGTTCAACATGGAAAATTATTTGAACTTCTTATCATGTTTATGGAAGTTACGTACAGTATTAAATTTTAATTATTAACATTGAATAAGTATATTCTAGTAGATAATAGATGAGAACAGAAAAACAATGTTTGATCTATTATTTTAAGTGAGATGTTTATGTTTTTTCCAGCTTAATAATAGATACGTTGCAGTATAGTCACCTCCTGAATGGCAAATGATTGATCATATAATAAAATATTAACCGTATTGCGGGGGTGGATTATATGTTCGCATCAGAAATCAATTATATTATTTTGAAATCAGTGTAGATGAAAATGTAGTTTGTCTCTCAATAGAGCAAAATTATTGGATTGTTTGAATTCATTCATCATATTATTATTCTTGTTTTAATTTGGCATGTATCAAGTTCATTATTTAGTGGTGAATCATCCTATAATTGTAGTTGTATCAAATTTAACGATAGATCAACAAATCTGTTCCAGAAGAGATTGCTGATCAATTATGTCAGGGTCGTTCGTTATCAATTTTGTTCCATTAGTTTGACAGTTTGAAAGTTAAAAGCTACAAAGTCAACAAAGTTGGTGGCTTGTGAAAGACAGATGTTTACCTGTGCAAAACACGATTATTGAACGGAGTTGATCAAACATTATAATGTCGGAATAAACAGCTCCGGTTACACCTCTAAATACGCGCAGTTCACTCACAAAAAACCTCTAAATAGAGAGTACTGCTGTAATTAATTTGAAAGCTTGATTGCTGCACTCAATAACTCATTGAATCAATTTGATACCCAGTTACCACTCTTTATGGAACAAACGTAAAATTTTCAAATTATCCCCTCTATTATCTTCTTATCTCCATATCGGTAAATTGATAATAAATATTGTAGCCTATTTATTCTTCTAATTACGTCAATACGTAAGAAAAAGAGGAATTTTATTTTTCGGAATTTGTTAGTTACAAATGATTGTTCCATCTAAAATGCAATGTCAATCATCGTGATTATTTATATTTCAATTTCAATTGACACTTTAAATCAGAACACTCTAACATAGAATGTATCGTATTACATTTGAAATACACAACTTATCGGTTAAGAATGAATATTTGAGTTCGCGAATCTGGGATTCAAGAATATCATGTATAAAAAATAAGAATAGGTTTGTAACAGTTTATATGATCCAATTATTTTATGTTCTTTTCATTCAAAAATTAAATAATTCTCCAATCAAGTCTGAAATTGTTTTTATAAATCGTACATTAATAATTATATAATCGAAATTATAGTTTCAATACTTATATTAATACAAATTCCATCATGTCAAACATATTGAACGAATTGTACTCTATTAAATAAATTACGTGAGTGCTTTATATAATAAACTTTCACTATTGATAATAATTGATACGCATTTTTAACTCAAATGCAAAAAATACTTCCATAAAGTTAGTTGATGGATGGAGGTTAACATCGGGTTGAATGGTGGCTCTCACTCCCACAGCAGCAGTGATAAACGTAAAATCAAAGAGGAATAGGATTTTTCCTTCCTTATTCCCATATTTTGCAATGGTAAAAGGCTTATTCAGGCGTTGAACGATACGTTGAAACCTGACTGAGCGGATGAGGTAGGAACGTGAACGTGATGACATAATTTGGCGTTGGCCATTTGAGTGTCGCATGCTCTCAAGTGTTGCTACAGGCTGCTGCAGCGGTCCTTGTCAATAATTGTGTTGATGGTAAGCCAAGCCATTCTATAAGCCAAGCTACTCGGCGGCTAATAGAAAAGATGAAACAATCGGCCTCATCCGCTATTCCTCCAAATTATGCACTCGCCAACGTACACACTCTATGCTTGCCACTCGAAAGCTGCATCCTGTTCAGGGTGGATGAGGAATTAGAGGAGGAGTGGAGGTGTCGCCTAGTGAGTGCGCAGGAGGTTACTGAAGCCGGAAGTGTCAACCCAAACTACCCTCTCACATAAGGGAGCCACTTCTGAATCCAGCTAGATGCTAATTCTTTGTTCAAGCGAACCGGTTGACAGACGATTTAGCAAATCATAACCCAGGTTAAACCAGGAATAAAATGCTATATTTTTAATCCGAGCTATTTACTATCAAGCTTCTATTCAAATTTAAATTTTTTATGATTATGAATCCAAGATTGATGCAACATGCAACTATTGAGTAGGAAATGGTGAACCAATTCAAAGCTTAGGGGAGGTGAAACGGAAAGTGGTATTGAAATTAATTCGACGTCAAAGCTAGTATTCTGAAGTTAGTCACACTTTCAATATTAGATTATGTTTAAAGTATTGTATGAATACATCACATTATTTGCATATTTTGAAATTTTGTTTCTATTTTATTTTGAAATTCGAGTTGAACTTTTTTGTTGGACACCGGTGTAAACCAGTTTAAAAGTAGAAGAAACAAGGCGTATTATTCATTGCTATTGTTATGGGTTTCCACTATAATAAAAGACTTGAGGCAATTTATACTGATTAACTTTATTAATTACACTGCTATAACACACTAGAAAAAGATAAACTATAACAGATCAGACGATAGCACAAGAGTTTATAACGTTTCACAATACAAATTTCACTAAAAATTAACACTGCACTGAATAAGAAATGAGAACAGTCTTTATCACTAAGAAGAAATATGAACCGACTAATAAACAGAATGAATATAACTATAGAGTGTCTATTTACAACGGCTGGTCTGTCACACAGTATAACTGACACAATTAGATTCAATGCTTGAGTCAGACTGACTCGTAAACCCAAACATTCCGAATATATAGGCTTCTGGGAATAAACGAGAGAATGCTAGAAAGTTCTGGCATTAACGAGAGAATGCTAGAAGGTTCTGGCATTATCACTTCAAGAAGGTTCTCAATGAGTTTTTGTTTACACAACAATGTGCTTGTTTGTTGACACAAAGCCTCCCCATCCCCGCCTTGTCCATCCTTGTCGTCCTACTATCTCAAGGCCATCAGACACTGTTGAATTCCATAACACTATAAATCTTAAGTTCTATATCATCTGTTGAAGGAAACCTGAATGATGATGTTAAATGTGAAAGATGATGAAGTTGAATTTGGAGAAATGAATTGGAAATTATGAGAGATGAATTAAACTACTGCTTCTATGGCTAAATGTATCATGCATTCTCGGCCTCCAAAGGACAAGGGTGGCCTGACGAAACACTACTGTGAATGCATATCACCCTGAGAAAAAAATTACAATCTCACGAATATGATATTGCCATCCTCTACCCACCCTTCCAAGACAGAAGCTGCCTCTTAATCTCACAAAGCTGAAAAAAGTTGTCAATTAGAAAGACTTGAAATGTCTTTCAAATGGAAAGTTGATCAAATACAAAGACTTGAACTTTTCCGTCACTTTACCTTGATCGAAGCCAAGGCTAGCTGAGCCGTGGCCGTGACTGACGGCCTTGACTCACTTAGGCTGCGTGTCGACTTTGATTGGCTTCAATTTCGCTAGCTGTCAATCATGGTTGGTGAGGTGGTCAGGATGGATGGCTTCCGTCTTGGCGTGCCTCAAAAACACAGGCCTGAGGAAAAACACAATCAAGCGAGGAAAGGCGAAAGAATTTTCAGCTTTTCCGGACCTCATTTCGCTGAAGAGCCAGCCGCTGAGAGGGAGGGGGTTAGACTGTTGTTAATCTTCCCTCACACACTGTTCTAGTCCGCTACTGTATTTGCAAATAAAAATCGCAAAACCATCATCCATCAGTGGCAGGAAAAATGGATACTCCTCCTCCACTTCCTTCTCCTTTTCCTCCTCCTATTCCTCTTCCTCCTACCTCCTCCTCCTCCTCCTCCTCCTCCTCCTCCTCCTCCTTCTCCTTCTCCTCATCCTTCTATCCCTTCTCCTTTTTTCCTCCCTTCCTCCTCATATCATCCTCCTTCCCTTACCACTCGTCAACCATCTGTCGATAATATCGGCCATTCAAATTCATTCATCAGTGTTATTCGTTTTTGTATGGTGTATATCTCGATAGGAAATTCAATTTCCCATCATTTTCCATCGATGCCATTCAGTATGAACGCTTCAATGAAGTAGTCATCGAGTTTAAAAACCTTCTTATTCGTTTTAAAACATCGTATAAGAAATGCTCTATATTACTATTACGGGACTTAGTTGTTGACTGAAGAATTGGTAGCCTACATCTATTAGTGTGATAAAAAAACATTGTCCTCGTGTGTGTGTCTCAAGGCTATATAGTATTGTATTCAATATTGGGTAATTTGTCAAAATTTGAAATACCCTGAACTATAATGGAACGGCTGTTCCACTACTATTTTCAATCATAATCATTCGCCATTTCACTTAAAGTAGTTAATTTCTCTCTAACCACTTTCATATTTTGAGTTCAGCCTTTGAAGCACTCTATCTATGATATATTTATTGAACTCGTGCTTTAAAGTCTCTTTTAATATGATACAACCGTTACATTACCCACTATAATGATATAGGTACTCTCTAGTCTCTATAATAATTCTACATTAATCAACTTTCGTCATTTGAAGCTTTTTTTTGCGGATGATGCTCACATAAGCATTTTAGCTTGTGCGTGGGAGATGGATATTGAGTGCGGAGGTGATTGATGAGGTGAAAAACAGTCATGCCACTGGGATTCGAACCCAGACCTGCGGCAGTGCTAGCGGACTGAAGGTTGTGACGCCCTAGCCCACTGCGCCACCGAGGCCGGCATTGATGAATCAATCAGAATCTTTTTGTAATATATTTCATTCATTCAGTTTATTTGCATCGATTCTGTTCATCTATCTATAGTCTCTAGTAAGAGTAAGTCAGAATCAGATTCGGCCAGAGTTCAAGTTCGAATTATTCAAGATTGAGCCATCATCTTGAGTCTTATTCAGCAAACGACTCCCCAAAGACAAATTGGTAGGGTCCAGGGACATAATGATGAAAAGACGCTTTCAATGTCGCCTGTGGGAGGGGGGTTTAGGATAGGCGAGGAGACGACGCCACTTGTGTGTGATGGAGCTTCTTACTGCTAATTCAAGACAATAGCTCCTAATCGAGGAAAACTGCTTTCTACCCTAGCTCACATAGAAAGAAACGGAACACTCTGTTACTTCCAAACGAGTGGATCAATTGAAATATATCGAGTGGAGGAGAATTCTGAAGATTGAGCACGTTTCACGTAGATTCATGTACCATATTATTATAATTTATAAAATAATGTATGTCACTGGAAATGTTTAGAACTTACTATTCTGGCGTTTTGAATTGAAAATGAAGTGGTAAATTCCACTCCTGATGTAAAGCTTGTTCCTCATGATATGATCTATATCATGCTAGTGATATAGTCTGGTCGAGGATAGAAGACATTCCTTCCAGATGGCAACTAAAACCGAGAGTGTGACAGCCCATTCGCAGATCTGAAGATTTTAGCGTAAAATCACGTCTTCCTACCTACCGCTGGTAAGATGTGATGATAGAGGGAAGATGGTAAGAGAGGGACTATTTCCATTTCGATTGATGGCAGCATTGAGCAGCTGCAATTTTGAAGGAATGTTTTTTTTGCTCGACCAGACTATAGTAAGTTATATTCATGATTTTGATCATAACTATAATCATAATTCAATTATTATTCATCGTACAAAGCTAAACCCCTTTTTCTAATCTACACAAACAGTTGAAAACCAGGATTATTGTTCACAGGCAAATTGAAATAACATTGTTCCATCGTTTCATCACTGCAATGTTAGAATTGAATTATTTAAATGAGAATTTCATCATGTTTCTCATGAAAAACAGGATTCTCATATTGTACTTCTGGTGTTTATTTGACTATATCTATCTCACTGTCGGCTCGTCAGGTGAAGAGCCCGTACCTTATAAAGTACAACGCTTCACTTTTTCCGGCACGAGCCGGCAGTGATCTATCTATCTGAACTATCCTTAACAATATCGTTATTTATTCAACATAGTTTAGTATTATCAAATTTAGTAGGTACAGTAATCTTATAATCTTTATGATCTGTGAGTATTATTGTTATTTTTGTCATTAATTAGCTTGAAACTGTTGTGATTTGCTCCAACTCATTCCTCTATTTCTGTTTGTTGTGTGCAGGATCACGTATTCCAGTACCATGGGCAGAAGATGGGATCTCTGGAGCCGCACGTGTTTGCATTGGCCGAGGCGGCGTACAAGAGTCTGCAGACGCAGGACCAGAATCAGTCGTGCGTCATTTCGGGCGAAAGCGGCGCGGGAAAGACTGAAACCACCAAGTTCATACTGCAGTACCTCTGCTCCGTCACCAGCAATGTCAGCACCTGGGTCGAGCAGCAGATATTGGAAGCTAACACCATACTGGAAGCTTTTGGTAGGTCTCATGATTCTTGGCCTTGATCGGATCAAAACCTTTCAAAGTGTAAGGAAGTCCTGATCGAATCAAATATACTATTATTCTCTCAGTTTATGTACAATAGGCTTATGATTTTAATTATTTTGAAGCCCAAGTCACAATCAAGCAACTAACTGCTGCTAGCTACTAACAGCTGATAGGAAGTAGCAAATATAATACATGCAGTAGCTTCTTATAGCAGCGATTACTAGAAGCAGAGGGTATCTTAGTATTTATTCTATGCTAGAATAGATAGGATCTATTATTCCATGTTAGAAGCTATTTACTTCTAATAGCTGCTACTCCTATTACTTCTGCTACTTCATTTACTTCTATTAGCTTAGAAGCAGTAGCTTCTAATAGCAGCGATTCCTGGAAGCTATTTACTTCTATAATAGCTGCTACTTCTATTACTTCTAGTGATGCTGCTACTTTCTGCTTACTTCTGCTTATTCTGCTACTTTATTTATTTCTAATAGCAGCGATTACTAGAAGTTATTTACTGCTAGTTAGAAGCTTCCAATAGAATCTAGTTTCTTATAGCAGCTGAAAAACGCACAATATGATTACTAGAAATTATTTACTTCTAGCTAGAAGCTACTAATAGCATCTAGCTTCTTATAGCAGCTGAAAAACGCACAATATGATCACACCGTCTTGATCAATTCAAACTTAAAATCAAGTGACATAGGTACTTCTAAGCAATAAAAAATACTTGATAATAAAATGACATTCAGTATTACAATCGTTCAAATTAAATTCCTGTATCTAGTTTTGAATGAGACTCTGGAAATCTTTTAAAATTGTATGTATTTTACTTTGCAGGGAACGCAAAGACTGTTAGGAATGATAACTCTAGTCGTTTTGGGAAGTTTATGCAAGTGTGCTTTGATAGTAAATGGATGATAAAAGGCTGTATTATACAAGACTACCTCCTAGAACAATCCCGGATCACATTTCAGAGTAAGGGCGAAAGAAACTACCATGTCTTCTATCAGCTGGTTGAAGGAGCAAAGGTTTGTACAGTATATGTGTCAGAGCAAGGAGGTTTAAACCTCCCTCTGCTAAAATTCTTCCATATTCCTAAATTATCAGCGGCAGCCCCCTAAATCTTTGAGTTTTGTTGTTCACCAGATTGGTTTTTGATCAATCAATTTGTTTTTTAATCTCTAGTTTAAGTCTAATTGTTGAAAAATATTTTTATTCAAGATTACAAATTTTCACAAAATACAATATGGTATGACATAAATTAGTAATTCAATCATTCTAAATGCCTATCTAATTTCACGTTTATCGAATTTTACTTTAACTTCAGTCATGATTCGGATACGTCTCCTTTGTAAAAAGCGTTCACATACCCGGGCCGGATTTAAGAGTATGCCGCGTATAGGCTAAATGTAAATTAGCCGCCTCCTTGACACTTACTTTGCTTATTCTGAGTCGTTATGGGTTAAGGAGGTGAGCAGCAGTCAGAGCCAAATCAGTAGTAAGATATATTTATATGGATGGGCATGTAGCAAGAAATATCTCTTGGAGTTTATGCAAAAAAAGACCACACCTCAAACCCAAAGAGGAAGGACGATTCCTATTCTAACTGGTTCTAACGGGTTTTTGGAGGAAGGGGGTGGAAGGTGCAAAATTTCAGTTTTTCGTGAATTGTAGCCAAACCAAGCGTCGGACAAAAAAATTCCATGCATGCTTTATCTCTATACCCTATTCACGATCACTTGAGACGAAATAAAGAAACTTTTTGCATGTACAGGTAGCTATTTTTGTTTGAGCTTAGGAAAAGCCAAGCACTGTAATTGGCTACAGCTGTTCGACTGCGGCCGACCGTCGTATGAAGTAATACCTCCCTTTACCCTCACACACGCGCAAAAAGTTTTTTTATTTCGTCTCAAGTGATCGTGAATAGGGTATAGAGAACAAAATTTGGAAGAAATTGAGACCAATTGCTACTCTGTATCATCAAGTGTTTCCAAGTTACATTTTTTGAAAACTCCATATTTTTTCCACAGGAATTATTACGTTACTTTGAAAGTTAGTAACTTTGAATTGGGAACACTTGCATCCGTATTTCAAAATCCCTCTCGGCTAAATTTATTTCTCTGTAATTGGAGACCAAATTCTCACTTCTATGTTCAGTGGTTCATGTGCTACAGCGATTTAAAAACCCCCTTACAACCCCAAACCCCCTAAAATTACATTTCAACATACAAAAGGGGCTGTATAGAACAAGTTAGCATAGGAATCGTCCTTTCTCTTTGAATGTTGAGGTTCGAGTCTAATTGCACCGTACTATTAGTACTCAGAAATTAGTATTCAGAAATCAAACCGATTTTGTAATGGGCCTACACTAAAATAATAGGCAACTACGTTCTAAGAATTACTAGTAGGTCATGTTTTTCAAAGTAAATTCAGAACTCGTAGAGAAAATGTAATTTATTTATCGATATTATTTAATGAATTTTGAAATTTTGTTTCAATTTGCCGCCTTGAAAATTTGCCGCTCTAGGCTGCAGCCTACTTAGCCTATTTAGAAAGACGGCCCTGTTCACATACCTACATAATTATAGAAAGTTTTCTTTTGAAATTATGTTTTTGGGTTCTAACAAACCAAATAAACATTAATTTATCCAATTGATGAAATGTTAGAATGCTTTTTTCTGTTTGTTAACGATTATAATTTTATAGCGATTTTTGTTTTGGAGAGCTTTTGCAAATTCCATATAAAACTCTGTATCAGTGAATTGTAATATATCTGTATTTTAACATAGTTTTTCAACCAATTTCCTAGGGAAACAAAGAACTGGTCGAACTGTACAAACTGAAACCTCCAGAATTCTTCAATTACCTCAATCAGTCCGGCTGTATACGTATTGATGGGGTTAGTGATGCTAGAAAGTTCGATGCTCTGAGGCTGGCCTTCAACGTGCTCAGAATACCATTGTCAATGTGTGATGGAATATTCAGCGTTCTCTCAGCGATACTATGGCTTGGAAATACAACATTCGAGGTAAATTTGACGTTTATGAAGTTTTATATATATTATTTATACTCAAAATAAAAATTAAAAACATACTTAGGGTAAGAATATGTCAAAAAGGTGAGTCTTAATGTGAGGCTTAGGCTTGAGGTTTTTACTATGATGTACAAATCATATGATATTACATACATATGGAAACTATGTATATACTATGTAGCACCCGCAGCCTTACCTTGAGCCTCAACTTATTTAACATGTTCTTACCCCTATATTCCATATTTGAATCCTAAAGCAATTACTTAGTTTTCTGGAAAATTTTTGTGTAGATATTGTTGGAGATTTTGAGTTTTACTAGTAAAAAAACCCATAAAAACGTAAAACTACTTTTGCCAGTATTCTACTACTGTATTTCCATTTCGCATCTAATTGTAAGTAGCTCCAATTTCATAATAGGCCTAATAATGAGCCTCCATAATCTATTCTTATAGACAAAGTTATTCAGTTATAGCATTCTCTTTTTGTAAGATTTTTAAAGTCTTTTTCGCCCTTTTTTGTAAGTTTATTAAATAGTTAATATATTTCTTCTAAAATGAGAATATCTTGGATAGAATTTAATAGACTAAACATGAAGTTTTGACTGTTTCTTTTTTGTATGTTTCTAAGATATTTCAGGTTCTCTTGAAATAAAAATACTATGGTAGATGAAGTCTTGTGAAAAAGACTAGATAATGTGTATTTTTGCAAGCAGATATAAGTACAAAATTTTTTCAATAACAAAAAATGATAACCAGTGATTTTGTGTTTCTTCTGCCTAGGACATTGATGGCGAACGATGTAAACTGACTGATGAGGACCAAAAAGTATTGACAACGGTGGCAGGCCTGCTCGGCCTTCAATTGGAGGACTTGGTTCAAGTGGCTCTGCTCAGGCAGATCAATGTGCGAGGCAACATCACCGAAATACCATTGAAACTACAAGAGGTGCGTGCTGCATGAAGATAATCAAGAAAATCTTATTAAATTTTTACAATTTTTTCAATAGGGATAGAGAGAGTCTACTTCAATTTTTACAATATATTCAATAGGGCTCAATGGATGAGTTAATGTACAGAATAAGTACAGTAGTTGATTATCCTTCAACATGGTGAAAATTTACCTATAAGTGAATATCAGATAACTGAGTCCATGAGGGAAATTATTGTGAAGTGTGAATATTAGTTTGATCGGATTCTAAAGAATCAATTACAATGTAAGTGCGTATCAAATCAGAATATCGCGATTAATGGATCTGCTGCTTTAGGTGGGTTCCGAAACACCGGGAAGCGATTTTTGAGGCTCATAAATTGAATTCAGAGGCACGTCGCTTATCTAATCTCACCGATTAGACGCTCTCTACCACTGGGACAAACCACTTCCCAAACTTACTATTTATCAATTCACATTTAAATAACAAATTAATTGAAAAATTAATCCTCTATTGAGATTTGATTACATATCCATAGTCCGATTCTCAAATTATAGACCTTCCATTTATTGACATTTTACAAATTTTTAAAAATAATTAATTAATAGTTTTTGAAACATTCCTCGACAATATTATCTTATATCAGCGAACTATAGTAGGCTACTTTGTATATTTATTGTTTTTATGTAATAATAATATTAATGTTACCCTTTCAAGTAGCCTACTGTATGTAAAGAACTTTTTCTGTTACTTATCATAGCACTTGAGATATAAATATGTACTCGGTAATTAACATATATGAATTTGTTTCTTTTTATAGGCTAAAGAGAACCGACATGCGATGGCAAAAGCATTATACTCGAGAACATTTGCTTGGCTAGTGAACCATATAAATACCTGCACAAATCCGGGTCTCGACTCAACGCGCTTCCTAGGTGTTCTCGACATTTTCGGATTCGAAAATTTCGCCACCAATTCTTTCGAACAACTCTGTATCAACTACACCAACGAAAAACTGCACAAGTTCTTCAATCACTACGTCTTTGCTTTAGAACAAGAAATTGTGAGTACCTATCTCCTTCAATTTACTTTTGTGTTGATTTATTACAGTACACTTCAACTTCATTAGGTCTATGATTTTAGTCGTTTTATTTCGGAAACATTGAATAGTAGCTAGGCTGCAGCATCAATCTGTAATTAATTTCATCATAGTCGAAAATACGATGTCTTTCATCACCTTTCTTTCCTAACGATGTCTTCCTTCTCCTAGACGCTTTGCTGCTCAATCTTCACTTTATTATTTAGAGACTTTTTATAATTTGAAATTATTCAAGGCTCCACATCGATAAATTCGAGATGTTGCATGAAAATAAAATTTATGTAACTTGGTCCTGATTGCAAAGGAAATTCGATTATTTACTGACTAGAAATTAAGCTTCACGTACAGTCAGATTTCTGAAGTTTAAAATTGCAAATGAGCTTTAAAAGATTTGTAATTGATGGAAGAATTATTGGATATTGCAGTATATAAATTCGAATAAATTATTATTATATTTATAATTTAATTTATTGAAGTGGAATAGTCGTATCACTACAAAAAGTGAGAACTAGGAAATTATAATTAGAATTCTGAAATATATAAAAATGGAAACTAGAACGTTCATAGACTATTTATAATTAAATAATAATTATTTGTGTTATTGATAATTTTTTTGCATTAAGTTAATCGTTTATTCATTTTGTTCCAGTATCGACAAGAGGAGATCCAATTCTCTCACATAACATTCACGGACAATACATCTTGTTTGGAGTTGATTGAGAAGCCACCGCGATGTATTCTTAAATTATTGACTGAACAGTGCCACATGCCAAAGGTCAGTTGCTCTCCACTCAATATTCCATTGTTCTTCTTTTCTTCTCAATTTTCTCAACTCACTGTTTTAAAATAATTGAAGCTATTCTCAAAGTTCTGATACGAAAGCAATGATACTCATTGAGTGATTGAATACGGTACATTGAATAATGGAACATTATACATAGAATATTCCAATTTATCATATTTGGCGTATGGCTTTTCAAGACATTGAAAAATCAGTATCATAGAAATTATTGGGATCGAAGTATCCTCCGTTCAGGATGGGAATGGGAAGGATGGGAAACAACATTATGATTGTATAAGAAACAAATTGTCATAAAGGCATGAGAAACATGCATTCAATTATGAGCACCCACCCACCCCTGGGGAACACTGAGACATTTGAGGCTATGTGACATTCTAAATTTTAAAATTTTTAATTTTGATAGAAATGTTTAATATGATTGATTTTCTTAGAGTAGATAGTCTAGACTCTAGACTATCTACTGGAATACTTAAACCGACAAAAAAGGCTTTTGCAACCTTCTTATTTGATTTTGAAAAAAGTGTCTCACTGTTCCCCACTCTCCCTTAATAATTCTCAATGGAAAAATCTAAAGAATTGATGAATAATTGCTCATTTCTATTGAGAAAACCGTAATTGCTTCTATACTAGGGATTCCATCGGTTTCTATAAGTTTGAAAAATGGGGTGAAATAATTGCTCTTCACAAAACCTGAATAATTAGTTTTTTCTGAGACTAGAATTACAATTTGAGATCACTAGTGAAAAGTTATTACTGAGTAGCCTGTTAATAATGAATTGAATTTGATTGCACTTGTTACAGGGATCAGACACAGCTTACTTATCAAATTTGCACAACGATTTCGACTCGCATCCTCAGTACGTGAAGGGCGATGACAGGCGGAAGTGGGAGCATGAGTTCGGCATAATGCACTACGCGGGCACAGTCACCTACTCGGTGCATGGATTCGTGGACAAAAACAGAGATGTGCAACAGGACGTCTTCTTTGATTTCATGAGTCGATCGACCAATGAGTTTGTACAGGAGCTGACAATTTATCAAGTAAGAAAAGAAAATAACATTAATGTATTGAAACTAAACAAACGTAACTATTATTTATTAAAATTTACACTTCCATCAGAGATGTTGTGGAACTTATCCATAATTTACGTAAATGACGACAATGGTTGTCAGATGATGATGCCCTGAGCATTGAAACTAAAGTATGGTATTTTAAATAAACTTTGTGGATCTGACAACCTTTGTTTTCACTTACCTACATTATTTATTGCTCGAAACAAAATAAAATCTGCTACAGTCGATAAGTCAAGATTGATTATTCCTCATAAGAAAACAGCCAAAAATGTATGTATAGTATTATAACAATGAAATCTTCTAATAAACTGTATATTTATGAGTAGACTGCTGCATTAGTGATCGGAACTCCAACTACTAATTTTTGAAAATACAGTAATATGATGAAAGCTTCGATTTAACTTGGAAAATATTATTCAGCTTGAGTTGGATGGTTTAACTTTTCTACTTCTCATTAAACGAGCAAAACGTCTATTCAAATTCTATTCTAATCAACTTGTGCTCAGTGATCCAATTTGAAAACTGTAGAAAGAGTGTAGCTTAAATTTTGAATCTATTTTTGCTTCGAAATTAATGTGTAACTTGAAATCATTTGAAACTTGATTGACAGTAGATAAATTTGTAATGTTGTTTTAAATATTAACAGTTTTTGAGTTACAAGCCTGGAATTGAAATTCTTCCTTTTTCCAAGGATTTATTGGGAACAACAGCTGCTAGAATGGGAAATGCTGGTACAACCATGGCGAGAGGTACAAGCAAAGGAAAGCCAACAGTTAGTGACACATTCAGGCATCAGCTACAAGCTCTGGTCGACGTTCTGCAAGCGACTAATCCTTGGTAACATCTCAATTTTAATTTTTTTTGAATTAATCTTTATACTTTTATCCTCTTCTATTTTCTATACTTCGCTGGTTTTAAATTATTTACAATTAAAGGTTATTAAATTATTAAAGGTTGCACGCACTACGATTTTTGGACGACCAATCTTTCGCGGCTCTTATAAATTTCACTAGATTGGATGGAACTTTGTAAACATATGATGCGCGCAGATACACATCATGTGTTTGCCAAGTTCTCTTCAATCTAGTAGCTCTAATGGTAGAGTTCTATTATTCTATGATGAAACGCTTCCACTCCTATCCTAGGACTTCTACCGTCTAACTCTAACAAATTATCTCCATATATTTTTGTTCATATTTAGTCTGATATTCATGTGCGCTTTTTTAAATAATCAAATATAAAAACAATGTTTTCATAAAATTCAAGCATTATAATAAAGTCCTATTTATAGAACTAAACTAATTTATTGTGTTTTGAGCTGTGCTTCATTTTGAATAAGTGCAATAAATTAATTTTTTAAAAGTTGATAGACAATATTTTCTCATTCTCTCGACAAGAGAATAGATCCTTTTTTTGGCAATTGGATGTAGGAACATACAAATTTATCAGTTTAAATGTTTTCAAGTGATATAGCCTCATTATTAATGCACAGTAATAGGTATTATTATGATAATGGTCGCAGTACCATTTCTAGTTGAAATGTTGGTCATTTTATCAAATTCATTTGAAACAATCTTATGAAACTTTTTTAATTGAAATAATCATATAAATTTTTCTTACAGGTATGTGAGGTGCATAAAACCAAATATGGCAAAGGCTCCAAACGACTACGATGAGAAACTAGTATTAGATCAATTGAAATATTTAGGAATGCTCGATATAATTAGGATAAGAAAAGAAGGTTTTCCAATTCATCTTCCATTTAGTCAATTTGTTGCGCGTTATAGATGTCTGGCAAAAGGTCGGCTACCCAACAATCCTCAGGAAGCTATCAGGTAATTTGCAGTTGATTTTGCGCCAATTAATAAAATTATTCTATAGAACATTGTTCGATTTGCCTAATACAGAGGAAAATCACCCAATAGTTGGACTGATTGAGCTGTTGTAGCTGTTAATAGATGTCAATTTCTACTAATTCGTGTACAATTTATTGCTTAATCATAATTATAATTTTTCAAACTGAATCAGATAATAATTATTTGTCGGTATAATTTGTCAGAAATGAATGAGAGAGATATTCCATGCACGCTGTATGTGAATCGAATATCTGGTCAGTGACCCTAGTGGAGTGAGGCCCTTCCTAAACGCCAAAAATGTATTGAAAATTTCAGAATTATAGTGCTGATTTCAGGCCCTTCAGATGGAACTGTTGGAATATGGAAGTTATTAGACTTTGTTGTGTGTGAAACTGGTTGAGAATCTCCATTAACAACGCGCGTGGACTGTTGTACTCAAAGAAATATCTATTTAAATCGAGCATCAAGCTAAAATTAAATAACAATTTTATTATAGTGAGTCCATTCATTCGAGCATAAATAATAAATCATTCAATTTTTATCTAATTCATTATGTATTATTGTTTATGATTCACCCACTCCTTCCTTTTTTCAGGGCTGTGATGAAACAATACTCAATCAGTCAGAAATTATGGCAGATTGGGAAAACGAAAGTTTTTCTGAGGGGAAGTGCTCATGAGCCCCTTGAAGATAATAGAGTTAGGATAATTAATGCCAAAGCCTTAGTTTTACAGAGGGTATGGAGAGGTTACAACGTAAGAAAAGGTTGGTAAATACTCTATAAGTATAAAATATTTATATATTGAGTAATTTATATATATGTAAACTCCTCTTTCACGAATTCTTTTTTCTAAATCTTGAAAATTATCAATTCGAAAATCCAAATAGAGCTAAAAAATCAATTGTATTTGATGATATTGTGGTATTTTTCCATAATGAGAAATAATAAGACACAGATATTGTTAATACCACTAATTTTTATTACATTGTTCACAGTACCATGGTTTCAGGGCTATACCTGCCCTATCCTCAGCTAGATTCAGCACCAATCTAGCGGAGGATTGAGCAGGTATAGTCCTGAAACCATGCTACTATTGTAAACAATATAATAAAAATTAGTGGTATCGACAAATGACAATATCTGTGTCTTATTATTTCTCAAATAAAGCTACAATAGGATAATACTGAAGAGTTCTGCCACTGCATTCGTTGAATTCAGCTGTACAGTAATTTGCAAAGCCAATTCAATACAACTTCCATGAAATGACAGCATTCATCATTCATCAGAATCAACATATCGAGATCAGTTATTCTTAACATAACATAATGACTTTATTCTTTTTCGGATAAATTTATGAGAATATCTATGATTATTACCGACATTCATGCTTCACAAATGTAATTGCAAAACGCATTTTTATGATAAAACGATTGTTCTTCCCTGAACTTTCTGATGATCATTAAAGCATCATAAATAATGTTCATAAACCTTGCAAGAGTCTTCTCTATGAAATATTTATAGTCCTGAAGTGTGTATAGATAGAATTTAACTACCTCTTAGTGTTTTTTAAATGTAATACTGTGAAATAATTCTGTTATAGTTCAAAAGATATATTATTAGAGAAATGAAATTTATTTATTTCCAGATTATGTGAAGAAACGGAATGCTACCATGATGATTCAACATGCTTATCGAGGATGGAAGTTGAGGTTGAAGTTCTTGCAGAAACGCAGGGCAGCCATCGTACTCCAGTCACACTTGAGAGGAGTTTTCGCTCGAGAGGTATTACTTATTTTATTCTACAAATGATTTATTGAAAAATGACACTTCTACGTATTTTAATTAATCTAAATTCCTAGTGATAATCTTTCAGTGGTTGATCTGTTCCTACAGAGCTTCTTTGATTCAAGAGATAATGTGAACGCATAACTTAACTGTTTTATAGTTGAATAATAATTTATAAAAAAGTATGATGTCGAGCTTAACTAGAATTATTTTATAATTGAATGAAGCTTATGTAGAATCATCTTCTTCCAATAGGTTAATTTGTTTCAATCAAAGTAGAGTATTTGAGTCTTGTTCGCATTTGAACATCCTAATCAATTCATGATATTCAGGGAAACACATTTAAAGACCTGCTTCAATACTCCAATAAACACTTGAAGTAGGGAATAATCGAAAAATGTAGATTTTGTTAAATTTCTGTTACTTTTTCTTGAGTTAGAGGACCTTTAATTATTACACCAACACACATCATTGGCTGTTGGTATTAGTAATAATAACATGAATGAATCATGGTCCTGTAGCTCAAACTCGAATAAATAAAGGTAAATTTGATTAAATCTAATTGTTGTTTCAATAATGGAGAAGTTTCACAATTCAATCCTAAAAATTTGAATAGAAGAAAATGAATTTTTTTTGAATGCTTGAGACAGTGCATATTGTTTTTTTAAGTAGTATCTTATTACTGGTAATAACTTATTACTAACATTTGATTATTTGATGGTAGGTGGCAGCTGCATTGCGTGAAATCAAGGTCCTTCAAGAAGAAATCAAGAAACGAGAAAAACTCGAAGAGGAAAGGAAACAAAGGGAGGAGGAAATGAAGAAAGAGGCCGAAGAGAGCCAAAAAGCACTAGAGGAGAGTGAAAGGTTGGTTTAAAATAAAATTATTGGTCTTCGATTTTCCATGCAATAAAATGTATAAAATAAAATAAGGTCTCGAAAATAAATAATTAACAACATTGCAACAACCTGTAATGTCAGCATTGCAATGAATAGCATTGATAATAATAGTAGTTTTGGAGAAATATTTACTTTAGATTCAAATAGTTTGGATTTCCAAGATTTAAAATCTTCTATTACTTTTGAAAAGTGTTTCATCACAAAAATGATTTATGGATGGACTTCTTTGAGAGGTCTCATTAAATCAGCAATGAACAATTTTCAAATTGCAATTTCTTATATGTCTATTTTCATGAATTTCTATAAAATTGCCAAATTTTGTTTCAAGCAAACAATATCATGGCATTGCTGGAATGGACAGAGGGTAAGACCGAAAAAGTTATTATTGATAGATTCTAACTAATTAATGTTAACTTCAATAATGGTATATTCGTAAATATTTTTCAACCAGATTTATTCCCAAATGAACTCATTCAATCATAATTATCATATCACCTAAAATTGAAAAATTTACAAATTCAGAAAATTAAAATTTATTGTGAGGTGTAGAGATGTGAGAATTGTTCACTACTATTTTCTCTCTCGAACATCATCGATATTGTCTAGACAATAATTAAATGAAAAGACAAGACGTTGTCAAATCACTGATTTATTAAAAATCGAGATACCGGTTTCGGTTGTTACACCATTATCAATCTCTGGTAAACCTTCACAACTACTCAAAAAGTAGATAATAATTATTCTAGTGAGACTCATTGATATTGACATTGGCTAATATTGATTTTGGAAAATTAATATAGCAGGAATGAGACTTCTTATATTGTTCCTCACCTTCAAAAATAGCTTTTTACAATCTAGCTTTTCAAAATCGTTAACAAAATTTCCTAAACTCATGTGAAGTATAAAGGTGATTCAAACCAACGGAGAAAAACTTTAATTGAGTTCATATCTTTTTTCAGAGCTGCTCAGGAGGAAATAGCTCAGCTATCTCAAATGGCAATCCAAATGAACTCGAAACTGCAATCAGAACCAGCGGGAGAGTCGGTTGACTTGGACAACTTGTTCTCATTTCTTTCCGATGTCCAGACTGGAAGGAATCAGATTATAGATGAGATTGGCGAAAGAATGAATGAGCTCGTGTCTGATCTTGATGTTGAGGTGAGTTTTTCAAGTTGGAATGTCTAACATAATCGGAAATAATTGGAATTCTCAAAATTTATCTTGATCTTGGATTATCTAATATAATTAGATCCATTAAAGAAATTCGCGCCAACTACAGTGACTATACTTATATAGTCACTGTAGCGCTAACCACTCTTCACTTTTACTCCGTTTTTATTTCGCCTGACATGACATTTACTGCTGGGGTTGGGCCTACTTTGGATGCCTACCTCAGAAAATATGTGGATTAAATTGTCGCTGATGAAACTATATTATTTGATATCCTGAAACTGGCGCTTATTATATTTTTTTCAATTTGTTTAATTTGCTGGATCTTTTTTATAAATATGGGGAATTCAGCCCCCTTTTTTATAAGATCAATAATTTATTTATAAATATTAGAAGTCTTGATGTTTGTCTTTTGGATATTGAACTATAAAATAATGATCGAATTATCTTCAAGAGATTATTATCATTATATGACTGGGAATACTCCTAGGCATAGCTCTTTTCTAAATAATTTTTGAAAAAGCTTCTACAATAATAGACCAAAGAATGCTTTGTTTCATAGATCAAGTGTTGTATAAATAAGTAGCCAACACTTTTTACTGTTCTATAATTTTACTATATTAGCCTGATTCATAACGAAAAATTTACTGATATTCTTACATCAATCAGATCCAGCTTTCAGAGCAATACAATTTTCAAATAACATGAAGAGCCCACTATCCTCAATCACAAATTATGATTATTATTCACTGCTTATATAATTACAGTTTACTCCTATTTTTAATAAGGTATACATGAATAAGTAATAGCTGACTAATAATGTAAAACACCAATAATAATACAATTCAATGTTACTGTCTCCATTACAAAATGATATTAAAATTTGGTTTAAAACTATTATTTCTATATTCTGCTGTATTATTTTTATAAATATCTTATCTTTATTTTATACAAACCATTCTTCGATAATTCAGCTGGAATCAGTGATCCAACAAGAGCTGGAAGGCCTGAACAGCGAGCGAGAAACGTCAGCCGTGCCGCCCAACAGCCTGGATCTGAACCAGGGGCGAACAGGGGGTGGCGCAGGGGCGGGGGCAGCAGTCATGAAGCCGCCCTCGCTTCCGGAGCCGACCGAGCCGCCTCCGCCGCCCCCCTTCCAGGACAGCGAGCCCATCTACGAGTCGGTGCTGCCCCGCGACGAGGAGAGCAGCGGCGACCTGTGCGCCTCGCCACCCCCGCTGCCCGCGCCGCCCCACAAGCTGCGCCCCAAGTCGCCCGGCATCGAGAGGATACAGAGGGGCTCCGCCTCCCCCACTGTCGCTTCGCCCAAGCAGAGCCGGCCGAGCTCCAGGAACTCCAATATATCTACGGTAAGCGCTGTCCACAATCAAGTGTATTCCATTACTGTATAACATATTCAGTTAGCTGCCAACAATCAAAGATGATGAGGCTGTATATAGGCTAATGAAGTTTACGCTGAGGTAAATATTTTAAATATTATTTTAATAAAATTTCTGTAAAATAAGCAATAAATTGAATAAATTCAACTTCAGATACGATTAGCCTACATTCACAATGAGGCTATTAATTAACAATAGTCATTGATGAATGACTATTCACGATAAGATCTTTTAACATTAATTATTGATTTTATTATATTCATGGTGAGTGCTATATCAAAAATATTGAGTAGATTAGACTATACCGTATCCATGGGAAAGGACATTGTATAATGAAGTAAATTGTTGTGTGTAACTGTGTATCCAAAGTAATATTAGGTACAGTCAAAGAACTGGGCTGTACTAGCTAAGAACTGAGAGGTTTGTCGAGAGATGCAAATGTATCATTGTAAAATATCTCTTGAAAACATTCATATTAAAACTAATTGTTATAAGATAAAGAGATATCGACTCCTCAAGTTCGGTACCAATGTCCTTCAAATTATAATGAATACTTAGATTAGGCACTGTAAGTCACATTTATCATTTGTAAAATCTAAGTTACTTTGTTATTTTTGAATCCTGTAATTGTTTCTGTTTTATGATTTCTGTTCTATATGCCAAATCGTATTGTATGTATGTTTTTTTGGGAGATGAATGTTCATTTTTCAATCAATTGTTAATGTTTTTCAGGGTATGCAACAACACTGGAGGTACAACGATGATCCGGAAAGAGAGCAGAGACGAAAGTTCAGAGTCGAAAAGAAGTTGCAAGAAATGGAGGAGAACCAAGAGAAAACAATTGATCCATTATTGGAAACTTATTTCGATATAGTTGAATTTGCTCAGAATCATTTCAACTCCCATGAAAGAACACCGGAGGGTAAGTCTAATTATTTATATACCATTTTACAGTTTGTTCCACTTGACCTCATTATTTTAAAATTATTAAGAATTTTCAAGTTATTAGGTTATCTAGAATAGTTTTGTTGTTTGATTTACATCAAATTAATAGTTCAAATTCACTTTTCAGGTACAATAATAGCAACTCTAACCAGGAAAAGCAAGATTGTTGAAACTATGCCAAAGTATGAAATGGTCACTTACTACCGTGGCTCAAGTATACCAAACTCTCACATTCTATTGTATGACCCGGATAACATTTCAATTGCTTGTTCTATATTTAGGGTGAGTAACAACTCTACTATGTAATTTGAATAGCCTAGCAGTTATATTTTTAATTCGCTGATCCTTATTAGTTCTCCATGATGGATAGGCAGCCTTGCCTATTTTTAATAAAAATTTTGAATTCAAACTAGTTTTAAAAATGCATGTAGAATCATTATTATAATGGTTGTGGTCATGAAACTGGGTAAATATATCAATATAGTATTTAATTTCTCAGTCTAAAATGCTTCAAAGCTTTTGAAAACCAATGTTTTAATGTTTCGCCATTTTTGAAAATAATTATACTCATATGATTAAGTGTGAATGATTTGTATAAAACATGTGAAAATAAAGTGATAACGGTGTGGTAGATGATTCTACGGACACTTTCGAGAGCAATAATCGAGATACCATTAGAATTATTTCAGTTCTGTATTATCATAGCAAGAAACTATTTCAAAATTATTTTGATTTTTAGTTTGAGGCAAGTTGTGCTCTGTAGGTCTGTGCATTTGTATTTTCATAGACTTTCATATCACAAGACAAAAACTATTCCAAGTGTAAGTCATGATTGATTCATGAAAACGTTTTGTCTTCTCTAGGATCTGTGTAAATATATAAGAGGAGAACTGAAGACAGAGGCAGAGCTACAAACGATTCAGAGTATAATCGGCTACGGTCTGGAAAGAGAAGAGCTGAGGGATGAAATATATGTGCAGTGTATGCGTCAGGCAACGAACAATCCTAATCCTGAGTCTCTGGAGAGAGTTTGGCTCCTTCTTTGTTTAGCAATCGTCTCTTTTCAACCCACCAAACTATTGCACAAAGTAAGATTTTTATCAGATTTTTTGATGGGTTCTGTTTTTTATTTAGTATTTTCTTGGAGCTTGGGGCACTATCAATCCTCCTTTGGATTGAGAACTGATTAAACAAAATCCTCATATTGCTGATAATATCACCAATTGAATATTACGAATTCCTTATTTTTGTTTGTTTGATTTTATGCTCATCTTTCTCATTGCCCACAATAAATTTCTGGTTATTACAATTATGATGTGCTCCTTATAGAAGATTGCCATCAATAAATTAATAACCTACTCTGCTCCTTTTAAAGAAAATTTCACTTATTTCAATAATCTCCAATTATTACTCCAGTTACATCGACAAAGACAATGCATGCTACTTCACCTACTTCATTAATATTGTCATTGCAAATTCAATTTTACTGCATTGAAAATTCACAGCTTCTCACCCTTACTCCAGCTTCATAACAACCCGTATTGCTATTAGTATTGAAATAAATTAATAAATGAAAAGACAAGATGTTGTCAAACCACTGATTTATTAGAAAATCGAGATACCGGTTTCGGTTGTTACACCATTATAAATCTCTGGTAAACTAACCCATCTCTGGTAACACTAACAATCTCTGGTAATGGTGTAACAACCGAAACAGGTATCTCAATTTTCTAATAAATCAGTGATTTGACAAAATCTTGTCTTTTCATTTATTATGTATAACTACCACAATATCAACTTCACAACTACTCAAAGAGTGCAATAAATTAACATTTCCATCTGAAAAGAAATTCTTTTCATCATCATCTTCAATAACTTGAACTCTGAAGACAATTGACATTGTCTTACAATAACTCTGTTGTAATTGACATTGATTCTGATTGTAAAGCTGTTTTTTCTGGCAAGAAATTTTCCATCCCATAGAAAACTCATTGTAAACCAATTGGATAAATGATATTGATTATTATTATTAATGAGTATGTGAAAATAAGAGTACCGTATTGTAGTACTCACAGTTATTCAACTCATTGATCTGATTCTCAATTTCTGTCATTATTTGATGATATTTTGGCATCTGTTGAAGATTTATTGCTCTCTATATTCATTACTAATCTATTCTGTGTTTTCTACAGTATTTCGTATGCTTCCTTCGCAAAAATATGCAGACTGATGGAAAATTGAAGCAGTATGTGCAATGGTGTTTGGATAATTGCAAGAACATGAAGGCTTCATGTCGTCAATACCCTCCTTCCTCCGTTGAAGTAGCTGTAAGTACCCAATAGTATTCTGTATTCAATTATTTCCCCACACGGAGCAGACGAAACCGCCCAACTATTGGCGTCAGCTATATCAGTTCATATTCAGACAGAAGGAGAAAAAACTTGGATGATTAAATCATATAAAAAAGATTTGTATAATTAATGCATGTCAATTTCTATCCATCAATAGAAAATTTATTTTTACAAAATACTTTATCCATGACTTTACACTTTACCAATAGGGTCAAGTGTAATTTACACTTAACCAATAGTGTTAAGTGTAAGAGAGGGCCGGCTGCGCCTTAACTTCACCCTCCCAGGCTTCAAAATAAAGGCAGCCATTCAATTCAATAAATTTTTAATTTACTCATCTTATGAACTCTCAAAATGTCTTTATTAATAGTCTGTCCAAGCAAAGAAAACCCTCTGGCAAGATGAGAAAATTACTCTAGCTCGGTCAATATTGGTTCAAAAAAATATTGATTTAGTCTCAAATTGTGCATCAGACGATCCTACGATTGAGAGTGTTTCCTGAATCAGGAAACAGAGTTTCAGAGTTCACGAATCAAAGTTTCCTACGATTGAGACCAAATCAATAATTTTTGAACAAATATTTACCGAGTTGGGGTCATATTCTCATCTTGCCAGAGGGTCTTCTTTGCTTGGACAGACTAAACCTCCACAATTTTCATTAACTAATATAACAATAGAACATTACAAAACAAGATACCGTAAGGCTTGTAGTGTTTTGAAACATTACACTGCAATCTTTCTCGATGTGAATGAGGGATACCTAGAGTTCATTTTATTAAAAGCACAAGCACATACTTCTTTGTTGAAGCTTATACATAAATTTATTTTTGTTGTGACAGGCGATGCGACGGCTTGGTACTATAGTGTGCCGGTTCTTCTTCCTGGACGGGCGCACCAAGGCCATTGACATCCACCCGACGGACACGGCCAGCGATGCCGCTGTCAAGCTGGCTGATAAGCTGGGCCTGCGCAGCCTCGAGGGGTGGGCCATCTACCAGAGCCGGCCCGACGGTGAGGAGCATGTGCGCGCTCATCACTATCTCTATGATGTCATCGCTGCATGGGAAATGTTAGTACTGTCATTCATTTATTATACTTATTCATTCTCATATTTTATTCATGTTTATATGTATTTTTTATTTTATTACAGCCTATCAGTTGATTTGTATTCATATGAGATATTTACATTCATAGAAATGTGTGTTATCCTTATCTAATGTGTTGTTTATTGTAATTTTTTACATTTGTAATTTACAATTTTTTTGTTGTTTGATGTATGTTATTTGCTCTCTTGACTCTTTCAACTGCTTATTCCTCAACGTTTGGTATAAATCACATTTAGATTACATTGAATGACTTTACCTTCTAGTTGGAGTATTGAATACTCTATATAGTTACACCCGATACCACAACAGTCAAAAACTTTCAATTGTTTCATTGAATTTATGAGTAAATGATCTCAATGATTTATTGCTATAAAATTTTATTAGTTAGTAATGAGAACTTCAATTCATAGCTATGTGATTTAACACCTACCCACATAGCTATGAAATAACAATTCTATATCTGAATAACCATAGCACGTCAATTTATTCAACTACTGAGCAAATTCTACATGAGAACTGCCCATCACATACCTTAATGGGTCTTGAGTAATTTATGAAATTGTAAAGCATTACGGAAATATCTTTTTTATTTCTGCATATTCATCTCGGTCGGTTCATAAAGCATTGCAGGTCCCTGGCAAATTTTTATAGGGTACTTTCTCTATTAATATTAACGTGGTTAAAAAATGTGGAGCTTTTCTTATTTCAATTATAGTTAGAACACGTTTTGATAAGTGTTAGAACACTTTTTATTGAATAAGAATACTAAAATCTGTGATGATGACAACTCCTAGTAACAACTTCATTCAAAAACTAGAACAGCTCTGGATATTCTTATATAGTTACACGAAAATATGTGCAAGTATGTTATGTGTATACTTGAGATATATATTTCTTATTTTAGAAAACATAATAAAATGACGGCGGCTGCCACGTCATCTTTCCCGACTCTGAGTCGGAGGAACACGGCTCCGACTCTGGGCAGTGGAGAGAACCGCTTCATTTTCAAGCGCCGATTGTTTCGCAACAGCAGAGAAATCTCTCAGGATCCAGTTGAAGTCAATATGCTGTACGCGCAGGCTGTGTATTGTGTAGTCAAGGTACGATACAAGTGGATATGTTAATAATATTATTCAGATGTCATGGAGAAAGTTTATTCTGTTAGTAGCTTTTAGATACATAATCTAATATAGTTCACAAAAGCAAATTCTTTCAGTGCAATCCAGTAACATTTAATGAAATTTGGGTGATAATATTTGATAGAACTGATGAGAAAAATGTAGCCCGAAAAGAATAAATTCTAGGACCTGTTTCATAGAAATTTAGACGTCCTGTAATAATAGAAAAATATGGAGTAACATTATAATAATATACTATTAAGTTTTGTATGTAGGTTTTAATATTACTTTGCCATTTTTTTAATCTATTCAGGACAAATAAAATATTAACTTGGTTTGTTTGTTTACTGTAATTATTGATTACTATGACTGCAGTTTACACTAAAAATAATGCCGTATTGAATTCCTATAACTTTTTAAAAATTTTTCAGTGTGATGACTTCCCAGTTACTGAGAAAGTGGCGTTGCAGTTGGCAGGCCTGCAGGCTCAGGTAGCGCTTGGAAATCCGAAAGACAATTGCTTCGAATATTATGCTGATGTTGAAAATTATCTTCCATATAGAATTAGTCGCAGTCGAGGAGATGATGTCTGGGTAAGTGTAAGAATTTACTGTAATGCACTCTAACAATTATCTGATCAACAAATTATTTATTACTAGTAGTTCTGTGAACAGTAGACCTCACGAAGTCACCCATGGGTGGGGCATTATTCATGAAGGGAATACTCAGTTATAGACCAGGGGCTGGAGGTAGTTGAGTATGCAAAATATGAGGACCGCACTTTCTCAACGGTTTCCTACTCAGAAAAGCATGCTGATCATGAATCCGGATGTTGCCAAGCGCTATTTTGGTGCAACAACTCCCTACTGCCCATTGTTGTCCACCCCCTTTTATCTATAGTATAATCGCTCCGGAAAATTTAAGTTTTAGGTCCTAGAAGGTGAATAAAGACCGGGAAATGATCTCAACTCACTCTGGGAACTACAAGTAAGACTTATATGCGAATTCGACGGATCCTGAGTACCATGTTATACAGGGTGCCCGGAAAACTGCAGAATTTCGGTTCCTTTCTCAGTTTTTTGCAATTTACTTTGAAAAGAAAAAATTTTTAGGTGAAAAATAATCATACTATTGTTTTGGGCTTAAACTTCACAAGAGGATAGTATCCATCTCATTTTTCTATGATCAATGAGTACCGAGCTATGAATTTTCAAAAATTTGTAAGTTTTCTGTACTTGGTATAAAGTTCAGGAAAATTCGACTTTTGCCTCCAAAAAAATTAATGAAAAGGCTGGAAATCGTCTTAATCTACTTTCGGCATCCCAAATAAGTCCAATATAAGTTTGCGATGGATTCTGAGGTGTGCATAATACAGGGTGACAAGAAAACAACAGAATTTTGGTTCTGTTTTTAGTTTTTTTGCAATTCTTGCAAAAAGAAGCGTCAGATAGAGAATAGATTCCTTATACTTATCCTAGCCAATAACATTTCTAAGAGATTTGTGTCAAATTCAAGCCTTTATCTTGAACAAGGACCGAGCGTTGATTTAGTGGTATTTTTAAGAGAAACTAATATTTCACCTCCAGCCCTATATATTTCACCTCTATTATTATTATGTTGAGTTTACAATTTCATTAATTGCATGCGTCATTGGACGCAATTAATAATAAACTCGACAGCTGGTTCATCATGAATAGTTCTATAGTGTGAATTTTCCTATGTTCAGAAGTATAAATGTATAGTAATATTTTAGCATGGAGGTAATTCCTTTTACTTTCATATTATCCTAAAAATGCGATATTCCAAGAAAACTTACATATACATCGAGGCGCAATTTCATCATAATCTATTGCCGTGTTTTGTCGTAAATGCGGAACAAACATACATACATACAAAGAAACATAAAGAGAAATGCAAAATCGTCGTCTTGAAAACTGTGAGTTTTCAAAATTCTGCCGTGAAACAAATAAAGAAGAAGAAGAAGAAGAAGTATTGATTCACAAGGTATTCAATCTCTGTTCAATTCCAGAATATAATTGTGGCGCTTAGTATTACTTAACTTAGGTATTTATTACGATAAGGATAGGCAGGGCTGAAAGAAATATTCACAAACTAGATAGAATGCAGACGTATTTCAATTTTTTATACTATCAGAATTCAACCTGCTTCCTGTACCGTAAGTTGTATAGAGAAAAATGTAGGCTATCTGGTCTAGTTTTAACATTTTAAGAAAATCGCATGTATCATTCTATATCATCTTCAACTACCGTACTGCAGTGAAAATTTGTTGTCTAGCTCTACATGGTGTTCAGACTAGTCAAGATTGCTGATAAAGGCTTGTTAAGTATGAGCTGTGGTTCAATGAGTGAATCCTGTATCTTCATCAGTGAGGCATTGTGAAAAAATCCAATAGGTTACTTTTAACAACCTCAGCATATTGGATAAAAAGACCATCACAATATTACTATTACAATTGCACAATAAACTTCAGCTTATAGATTTATCAATTGACCACAGGTATCTAAAATGTAATAATATACTGTATAATTCTTATTTTTGTATTGTTTTTCCTATGTTGCAGGTACCTATAATTGCTCAAGCTCATAAACAGTATGGAACTGGTAAAAATGAACTGACTGCCAAAGTTTTGTACCTGTCCTGTGTTATGCAATATCCTCTCTATGGAACCACTATGTTCCAAGTCACGTACAGGGGATACTGGTCCTACGGTAAGTTAATGAATTTAGAATAACTTGAACATTACTGTATTCAAATAAAATGGGCTATTCCTTTCTTTCGAGACGACTGTGTTGAGGATATTCATCTATGCGACTGTAGAAGACTTAATGTGATTTATTTGATTTGTATCGGACGTTTATTCATTTTTTATTATTATTGCAATCAAGTGATAAAAAACATAATAAACATTCGCCCAAAACATTTTTAATTGATCTCGATCTAAGATGTATATTCCTTATTCAGATTGAATTAAATACGGTAGCCTACAGGTACAATCAAATCGACTTGAGGTATAGTGTTATGTATATTATTCAATGTGAATGTGTAGTAGTTAATTGTAAAAATCACAAAATTCATAGGTACTGATTCTAATATTTATTGACTTTTTATTGCTACCGTACCGGTATTCAATTTTTATTTGGCTCAATGAAAGCCCAATCTTTTACAAATCAGGCCTTGTTATGACTAGAACTCTTCAAGTTTGAAAATTTGCGATTTCACACGAGCGGTAGCTAATCTAATGAACTCTTTTGTCGGTGAATGAGGTGGAGCGAGGTGGTGGAGTGAGGTGGAGCACCTTTTGGTCTCTCCACCAAATAAAACCAGGCGCTAATAATAATAATCTAATAAATGATTCTCTTCTGTTTGCAGGTAACACTTTAATATTGGGCGTGAACAGTGAAGGACTGATGCTTATCAAGCCAGAGGATAAGTTTGTGATATATGAATTTCGTTACCATGATATAGAGTCTATTTTTCTTGATCCTAGTGATAGTTTTATTACCATTAATCTGATGAGGCACCAGGGCGACAATGGCACCTACCGATGTTTTGTGTTTGAAACGCTGCAGAAGTCGGAGATCGGATCACTCATTGTCAGCTACTGTCCTACGCTGGCTGGATGGATTACTGAAAATGAAATTCCGGTGAGTAATTCTCAATTATTCTCTTAAATTTAATTTTCTCATTTCTCACCAATTCATTGTAATGTGAAACTAGTTTACGCTATCTTTACAAAGTTTAGATCAGTCTCACTATTTTATCTTCTTATGAAATATTATTAATTTAAAATCGACATTCCTGTAATATATCTTTTTTAAAGCAATTATTTTCACCAATTGTCAAACTTGTATAAGCTTCATTGAACTGGAATGAGAATGCTGTATGAAATTACCGTATGATCCAAAAGTTGAATTGTAACTTGATCAATAGGAATAGAGTAGAGTGAGTTATCAGTTATAGGCTACTCTTAGAAAAATACACTTTATCTCCTGTAATGAGATATTGAATAAACTTATTGGAATGAAATATTATTAAGTGAATCGTATAAGATATATTTTACAAGAGAGTTTACATAACGGACTTATCATCTGTCAACTGTAGAGAACTAGGTGTGTAAAGTGTTTGAGGAATACCTCTCGTATATCATCGATCCCATTATTTTAATAATATTCTAATCTTGAATAAATCAATGAATCAATTCCAATATCCCTTATAAAAATTATGATTATTATTCTCAAAGACAATAATCATTATTAGCTAGATTGAATGATTGATAAAGTAACTTTCGATTGACTATAAATCAGCGATCAGCAATAATAAGAAACTCAACTTTTCTCAGACATATTATTTACTTCAAATTGTAAATTGATACTGTTGATGGATAAATAGTCGCAGTTTAAATTAGAAGTGAAAAAAGAATGGATATGCAATACCATAATTTAGAATTAATAAATTTGTTATTAATTTTTGCAGGTGAAAGCAATAACAAACGATGACCGAATAAGACTGTATCACAGTGTTGTCAACTGTCGGCGTCTGCTGGTTGATAGTGAACTATTGAAGAAGCCTCAAGATTCTGGTGGGAATTTCATCAGAAATACATTGAGGAGGTGAGCAAACAATATCTGAGTTGAAAAAATACTGACAAATGACTATTTTTTTCTTGAGTGAAAAGGATGCAATAAAGGAATTGAAATTGAAATTTGCTAGTTATCGATGAGTATTAGAATATATTGATGCTCAAATAATTAAGCCACAAAGAAAGTGATCTTGCGTAGCCAATGTGACAGATTAAACCTGAAATTTTACCTCATGTAGTAGAAATACTGATTGATGAATTCGAAGCTATGAGCAAGTAGTCTATACATTAGAAAACTGTTAAACAAAATAATTTATTTTCGCAGGCTGAGTAAACATCGATTAGAAAAGCTACGTGCCGAACATAGCGGTTTGTCAGAGTCTTACAAGGGCTTCTCATTGTCCTACTGGCTGTTCAGCAGACAACCGCTAACCCAGAGTCTCATTAAACTCGCTGAGGCTGATGAACAGATTGCTATACAAATTTTCCAATGCATTTTGCAGTATGCAGGCTTGGGTCAGAATGGTAAGTCCCTCATATTACTAATGTTTTCAAATCTTTATAATATAATACCCTGTTTATTGTGATAATAAGCATTTCTCATGGTGGCTTCTGACTTATCTATTGGATTTGAATATAATGCCCCATATGAACCATGAATCAGTTTGTTTGTCAATGGTTCAACATCCCATTTAGGGCCTAGGCCTGCTAGCTGGTTGCCAGTTTAATATTCACCTTACTATATAGCAGAGGTGAATAATCATCAACAAAGATAGAGGTAACGAGTGGTTAGCACGTTGATCCTTTCAACCATAAGCTAGCTTCCGTAACCAAGTGTCGGCGCAGAGCACGTCTAAATAACATCCAGTGTAATTCAACAACTATTATTCCTTCAGAGACGGGAAACGACAGACTATCTTTACTATCGAAATTCGACAGTCAATCTCCCAAAGGATACACGATGAATCAGTAGCGATTGACTAATTCTTCTATTGATTCCTTATTAGAAAGCTTGAGAGATGATTCATTTGTGTCCCTTTTTAACTGAACTTCTCGTTTGTAATATAAGATTTGTTTTCAATAAAATTTAAGATAAAATTTCAATAAAGTTTGAAATTACTAGACCATATCTCATGATTTCTCCATGATTAGGGTAAACGCGCTCTGGTACGACTTAGACCAGACCCAAGGTGTATAGAAAAGTATTCTTTAACTACTATTCTATACATCTTGTACTAGACCAACTTGGAGAAAACATGGAATCGTATGTAGTAACGCGCAGCTGTATAGCTGTACTATGCTTCCAATGTTGAAGGCATACGTAATGATTTGAATCAGATGATTTATATCATGTTCTGGGTCTGGTCTGAGGTTTGGTCTGACTGCATCAGACCAGTGCTCTGGTCAGGTCTGAGCCGTGGTCTGAGTCCTACCAGTGCGCGTTTACCCTCAAATTAGTATTTTCCACTGATGTTGTGTTAAATTATCAAGTTTAATTCACTTTTTAGAATAAAATGCAATCAAATTATTACCCGAAAAGTAGTCCCTCATCCCTCTCATTACCCACGCACAAGCCCAAGAGCTCATGTGGGCATCACCCTCAGAAACAAGACAAACAATATTAATGATATCATGGCTTCTTGCACTATAAAACCTATTCACTTTTCCACTGAAATCATTTCTGATCAGGTGAGGCAATTCGACGGGCAGAGGATGAGCACATGAATCTAGTGCAGACAATAATGGAGCACGCGATGCGCAAGGACGTTCTGCTGGGCGAGATGTACCTACAGCTGATCAAGCAGACCACTGAGCATCCCGATCCCAATTCCAGGGTCAACCTGCGTCACTGGGCGCTGCTCTCGCTCTCCTGTTCTGTTGTGCTTCCGCCGCAGCGCATCATTCGCAAATACCTTATCAATCATCTCAAGCGATGCGCGGGAGACTGTGTGACTGAAGAGGGCAAATACGCCAGGTTTGCTGAAAAGGTAATTTGATTGTAATCATTGGAGGAAAAATTATGTAATTGAGTTTACTTCTGAATTCAATTTTGAAATATGTATGTATATGAAGTGAACTCATTGAGGAGTTGTGTGTTCAATAAAATTGCTTTTCCGTTTCCATGTGATACATTCAATAAAATCAACAAAATGATTTTAATGATACGAACAAAATGATTGTAATGATACAAACATGATACATTTGATTGAATTGAAAGGAATTGTGTCATATTGAAACATCTTGAATTTCATTGAACCGATTCTTGTATTATCGAGTATATCAAATTTTGAAGGAGTTATAGCTCGACTTACTGTTACTCAATTATGAAGTTTTTAATTTTTCAAAATAGTTCAAATTTTTCACTTTGAAGCTCTTGATAGTATAAGTTCGATTACACTCTACTTCGATTACAACAAGGAAAATAATTAAAATTTTCAATAATAATAATAATTATGATGATGATGAATGTCTCAATTCTCAGAAAAAATGTGATGGTCTTGGAAAAATTAAAAAAAAATATATATATATATAAAACATTTTTTGATTCTCAAATGAATTTGAGTTTGAAAAACTTTACCAATTCGTTGTAGAAAACAAAAGTAATATCCCATCTTCCAATCACAGATACAATCTTTCCAAGCAAGTAGATCAAAATGCTCCATACAATTTGAGACCCAATTCACAATTTTTAAACCAATATTGACCTAGCTGGAGTCTTTTTCACATCTTGCCAGAATATCTTCTTTTCTTGGATTTACTGTATTCAGAATTTATTCTCAGAAAAACAATCGTTACGAATGTTTTATAAGTTCTTTTTATAATCTTGATTCTCGATTGAAGAATTCATTGGAAAAATCTCAATTTCTGTTTTGTAGTGCCTGATGAAAACGCAGGGTACGAAACGCCGTCAATGGCCGCCATCCAGAGAGGAGATAATGTGCACAATCAACAGGAGGCCAATATATGCGCGATTCCACTTCATGGACGGCCAGTACCACGCCATCGAGTTCCATCCGTCAGCCACCGCCAGCGAGGTCATGGAGCTCATCAAGAAGAAGATTGGCTTGAGAGAGTCCGCTATGGGTGAGAAACAAACAAATTAATGGTTCATTGATGAACAATATGGAACTGTTCACATTGGAAAACACCACACTAACGCCTATTACATTGCTAACGCCTGGATTCTATCATAGCCTTTATTAGCCCACATTTTTGATAATTGCGGTACCTACATTGTCTGTCCAAGCAAAGAAGACATTCTGGTAAGATGGGAAAATGACACCAACTCGGTCAATGTGGGTTCAAAAATTATAACGTTCTCAAATTGCAGATCAGAATGTTTCCTACAATTTGAGACTAAATTTATGATTTTCGAATAAATATTGACCGAGCTGGAGTCATTTTCCCATCTTGCCAGAATGTCTTCTTTGCTTGGACAGAGTATGTTATAACCTTCAGCCTACATGTTTGTGTTTACTAGTATTTGCATAATACATAGAAAGTTATTTCTCTAAATGGAACCACAAACAAATAGCAAGGGATCTCATAGCGTAAGAATTGAATAATTTTATTGCTTTCACTCTCCAATCCTATACATACTGGGGATTTCTAATAAAATTACAAATTGAACTGGATTCTTATGAAACTCAATAGATATTATTTGTATTGTCTCAAAATTACACATACTCTAGCCTTTGTGAATGAGTTGAAAAAAATCATATTTTTTCACATAGCTTTCTACATTTTTATACCTGGATTCCTGGATAGGCAAATAATCCTTATAAATATCTATAAACTAAGCTAGAATTATATCTTTACTGGTGTCTAGGATGAGTATTTTATACCAGTGTCTTTCATAGTTGCGAATGATTCTTATTTCTTTATTTTCTCAGATATGAGTTGAAAATGATTCGAATTAGCAGGTATAGAATACTCTTTCTTGTAAATTTTTCTATGATTGTTTCGCAAATGGAAGAAAACAATAACAATTTCCAAACATATTTTATCATTTGACAATCTCATTTTCCAGGCTATGCCATATACGAAGTGCTAGGGAACTCTGAGAGAAGTCTTGTCGCAGAGGAAAAAGTAGCAGATGTGATGTCGAAGTGGGAGCGATATCGCAATGCAAACGCCAACACCAACTCAGCTCAGCCAAACAAGCCGACCAGAAAGCAGCATCACTTCTTCCTCTTCAAAAAGCACCTCTTCCTCGATCAGTACATGGATTTGGACGATCCTGTTGAGAAAGAATTGCTCTATCATCAAGTTCTGCACTGCCTCCGTTCTGATCGGTACCCTGTGACTGATAAAGAAGCGGTAAGTGCATACTAGTTCATTTTGATTATTTTTAATTAACAAAATTTTTAATGACCAAAAATCAAATTTATGATTCACCACCATACTATGTATTTAATAATAATTTATTATATAGGCCTAATCCACAAAGAAGTATGAACAGGTTTTTTCCTGAACTGAAACTGATCCTCATTAAGTTTTACTCTGAAATTAAAAAAACTATAATAATATTAGTGATAACTCGTTTTTCAGGTTTTAGGAATAATTCACCCCAAATTCCTCTTGCCCCCTAAGAATCCCTCTTACCACTTGATTAAGGAGTGAATTAAGTAGACGAATCCCGGACAAAAAATAAAATAAAGGTTCTCAAAAACAAGTTCTTACTTTACAGAGACTATAAATTGCATAGTCTGATTTTACAGTCTCTGTATAATCTGGTTTCACAGTCTGTATAATCTTATTTTACAGTCTCTATACGAGTAAAATCTGATTATAGAGTCTGCAGTTCACTTATGAGGAGTCTTCTTCAAGTTTGTTCGATCTTAATTAATACGAAAAAAATTCCAAATTTTTGAATGTTCATAATGTTGCAGATGATGCTGACAGCATTGCAGGCGCAAGTGGAACTGGGTGATTGCCAGGACAGTCAGGTGGACTACAGGCAGATAGCGGCGCACTGTCTTCCCGCGCGACTTGTGCCCAATATTCCACACGAGCCGGTCATGCACCATCACCAGAGTCTGTGTGGCATTCCGTTGGACGAGGCCAAGAAGGCCTTCCTCAATCTCATACGCAGCTGGCCGCTGCACAGATCAACTATATTCGATGTTATGGTTAGTTACCATTCACTTATATTGGTTATTACCTATTACCGTAAACATTTATTCAATGCCGGCGGTTATAGTTCTATGACATATTAAGAAATATGAAAATATGATTTCGTATTTTCATCTCATTCCATATGCATTGGCGGCTCGTGACCACGAAACAGGTGAAGTGTCCGTATCTTTTACTGTACAGCACTTCACCTATTTCGTGGGCACAAGCCACGCCAGTGTCCATATGACCTATAAATATTACCGTCTAATCATCCAGCCTACCATCATCACAAAGTAGATAAAATTTTCAACTCCCCTGCTGGGAAAATCGCCCAAGATCTTCAATGGGGTGAGTTTTTCTTGTATAGTATGTCAAAGCAAAGAAGACATTCTGGCAAGATGGGAAAATAAAAATTACTCCTTCTTGGTCATATTGGTTCAAAAATAATATATTTGATCTCAATTAAGTTATAGATCAGATTTTTTCCTGCAATTTGTGACCAAGTTTCCAATTGTAAATTTTATTATTTAAAATGATTTGTGAACCAATATTGACCGAGTTGGAGTCATTCTCCCATCTTGCCTGAATGTGTTCTTTGCTTTGACAGACTATGCATGAAGTAGCGTTGCACAGTATTGTACTAAGCTAGGAGATATATTAATATATTATGGCTTTTTATGGCCCTTGTGACCGTAATAATAGGTTTTACTCGCCTTATTGATCATATTTTTGGTCACCTATTCAAGAGCAGTCTAGGGCATGAATAATATAATAAGATTGATATTTTTTGCTGGTTATGCCAAAATACCGTGAGATATCCCACTATCTCCATCTCTCTTGCAGTCTTGACATAATTGTATTGACATATAATTAAGCAAATTGTTTTGGAAACAATGTAGTCACTCTTCACAAAAGTTAGTGTTGGAAATACAAATTGACTCGATAGTATTTGTTATTCATATCATGTATCACGAGTATACTCACATTTGAGATCCTTGTATTTGTGTTGGCCTGATGCATGGATGAATATGAAAAAATATTAGCACTGTTAATAATAAGACCTCTTTGCCAGCAATTAATCACGCTCACGGAGTAGCCCAATTGAATATAGTTGAATCAGATTCTACACTTGTACTTAAGTTCCTCATATTCTTCTAAATCATCAAACACCGAAGTGAAAGAAAATAGAGAGAGAATCCTTTTTTTTTTAATTATGAATTTTCCTGTAATATTCTCATTCACATCATTAATAGAAAAGTACCGAATTCGTCTCCACAGGCATGTTTTCATAAACCATGAACATGAAACACATAATATGTAATATTTCATTGTCATTTCTCGTTTTATATATTTATACTTTTTATATATTATACTTTTATATATTTATACTTTTAACATTCTACATGGGATGGAACTATTCAATTTCATTCATGTTGATTCTGGTAGCTTACTCATGTAGTTTTGTCATTCTTTTGTAGCAATCATTCACTTCAAACTGGCCAAGAGTATTGTGGCTGGCCGTGGATCAGGTTGGTTTACACCTGCTGGAGCACCGTTCAAGGAACGTGTTGTGCACCTATGAGTATGAGAGCATCCTCAGCTATAATCCCGCACTCAACTGCTTGATGATCATCACTGGTAGTGTCAAGAAACAGAGCAAAGTCATTCTCACTACATCACAGGTAGGAATTCTCTCATCGACTTCATTGTATTATATAGTTCTACTACTAGAATCGGCTCTAAAAATTGATAACTCATTAGCTGCGAGCATGAGGCAAAAATCACGAAAACTTGTGTCGACACATTTATTTAAAATGCACAGCTTGAATACTCTTTGTATGAACTATTTGCAATTTCCTGCCTCTTCCAATACACTAGTCTTATTGATAGTGCTATGAAGATTTACAGTCAAATTGTGAAATAAAATATGGTTCACGCTGAGAAGAGATGCCGCCAGAATGTAAAGTGTATTTTGACGGCACCTCTTCTCAGCTTGCACGTACTCTAAGAATGTGAATGATCTTTCGAGTAGCCTATCATTATACACTAAGCTCCACATTCATTAACCCATTTTCACTACATTTGATTGTTCATTACAATATTATAACGTTGAAACTAGAGCTCCATTAAGGCCTTATAGATGAAACACTGTACAGTAATAATTTCTGATCATAACTTGCTTATGTTCTGGCTATTAAATCATCTGTTTTTCAGTTATCTATAATAATACAACTCATTCATTCTTAAGCCCACAATCATCCCATCTATTTATTACTTATTTATGCATGATTTATTCTTTTAAACAATAGAATATTGTAGGATACGTGAATTGTATACCCATCAATTTATTTTTCTTTCAGGCATTCCAAGTTGCAAATCTGATCCGCGAGTACACAGAGGTTCTGCAGTCACCGAACGCTGTTCAGAGACGCGATGTGTCGGCCAAGAGACGAAACGCCAATGGATCTCGCCCAGTCAGCATTCTGCACAAGCCAGCACCCGTCATCGAGCCTCAGCAAAGCTAAGGAACATTAGATTAGGATATATTTATCTCAACTAGCTCCAATTAATCATCCTCAATAATCAGTCTTTATAAATTTCAACGATCTAAATGAATTAAAATTTTGTAGTTGAATTTTTAAAGTAATCATTTCAAAAAACAATAATTAATAACCTGTTTTAAAATGTTTCAATCAATTCTGTTACACAAGTTGAACTAATGAATAATTTGTGTAAAAATTTTATAGATATATAATTATATCATAGTGAAGTATCATATGAAAATCAATATATTATCATTTTAATAGCCTTATTGAAAACTATGTACTATTGAGTATATTACTGCTCAGATACATCCTTTTTTAAAAAAACTTTTGTTTTAATAGAATGAACCGAAAATATTTTTCATCAGCTCTCTACTAAACCTGGGAACCTTGTGAACACTATTACATTAAAATATAAAATAATATATTTTTTTTTGTTTCTTCAATTTTACATTGGGCTGTAGGAAATTTAATTTTTTCTATAAAATATTTCTTTTCATTGTTTTTTGCTGCTTATTTGTGAGTTTCTGTTCCATTTAATCCTGTTTTGAGAATCATGGAATTTATATTCAAAGCTAATAGTATTGAAAAGTATCAAAAACACCATATTATTCTGATATGTTTGTTTCTAGATCTAGGAATACTTAAACATATTATGTATTAAAAATAAAAATAATATGGAAGCTATATAAATAGCATTGATGTACAAAAACGTTTCCATTGAGTACGTTTTAGAATTCATGATTTTCTACCGGTACTGTCTCTTGGGAGTTGAGTGAAATTAGGGACTTAAATGTTTCAATTTTTATAAAACCATCATCTTAATTCAGAATTAATATCTTGCCCTCAGAAACAAAATTAAAATTTCAAATTAATCCACTCTGAAACATAAATTTGTGAACATTACTGGTTAAGAGGAATTGTTATTAATTGATTACACTGAACACTTGACTAACAAAGCAATGCCAATCATGAATTGTTTATATCAAATTAATAATTTTCACTCAATTTCAGAAATGGTTATATCAATATTATAGAATAATTAATTTTGTTTTAAGACAATCCTTCCCAGAGATATTAAATATTATTTTCAATAATATTATAATTAAATATCGTATATTAACAATTAAATTAAATATTTGATGAAAATTATTCGTTTGATGATGATATGCTATTCTGTGGTTCGGTGCTTATAAGTGGTATTATATAAGACTGTTATAATCTGTACAAAAATTAACTATATTATAGGCTTTTAAAAATTATGCAAAGCTTAAATTCATAAAATCTGGTCCCTTATTCACCTGTACATCAACACTTTAAACTGATTGAATTGAAATGACCATTGATATTTGACATGTTACTTATAGTAATGCTACCAAAAGTAATATATTATAAAAATATGTAACTATAATCTATAATTTAAAATAATAAATCTCCTTTCGGGAGGTGTAAATTGTTTCATTGGTATTGATTCATTTCTCATACGTAAGTTACGTTCAAATTAAGATAACTATATGCTCAGTAACTTGTACATTTTCTACAATTGAATAAGATGACACATTAGTTTCAATATAGTAGACAGTAGACAGTAGTATTATCTGTAAACATCCAAGAATCTATCAAGTAAACTTATTCTAATCTCAATAAAAATTATCATTGAAATTACATTATCCTAAAACGAATGTTTAGAATATTTGAAAGAGATTTTTATGAGAATATTGATGTGATTGATATAATTGGTTTCACTATTATTGAAGGATTAAAAACATTATTATTTTTTATAAGATATATTTCAATTTATGTATTTCTATCAGGATTGTAAAGAAATTCTAATCTGAATCCATATAATAACTGTATTGATTGGAAGGTGGAAAGAGAGTAACTGGTGAAATACAGGCTATCACAAGATTCTAGTCAGATCTAGTTTTGTAAATATTTCTAGTTTTTATTAAATCAAATTTATTTTTAGGCTTGTTAGAAAACTTTCCACCGTGAAAAATAGTTTTATGTTTTTCATGTTCAATGAGTTTCGGTGCTAGATTATGACTATACTTATTCAAACATCAATGTCATTCTTAAATCTACTTTAAAAAAACCTCAAAATGAGAAATTTTCATACTACTTAAAAATAGTAACTGATACAAATTCGGAACCTTTTATTCAAGTATTTGTGAAACCCCAAATCTAAACTTTGAACATTGTAATCTGTTTTAATTTTCAGACGTATTAAAATAATGAGGGAATTTGAGAACAATTATAAAAGTTCTTTGAAAAATGTTGAAAAACTGAAAGTAATTATTGAGGTAGGCCTATATACACGGTAAGTCAAAGCAAACTAAAAATTTGAGAATGTTTTGTTTTTCAACCAGGTATTGAATTGTCTATCTCTCGTCTATCTCTCAACGTAAATGGAAGCTTCAACTTCTGCATTTAAGTTTTTTTTAATTTCGTCCATTCCTACGATATTTTAGTACCCTCTACCCTAAGTATAAAATCCAATTTAAATGCTTTTAAAGAAACCACAACATGAATTTTATCTCATTGGTGCAATTGAATCAACATTGTTGAATATATCTGTATGTTACTAGAAAAGAATTTATTAATAATTGTACATTTATACATTTGTTATGAAGTAATTTAAACTGAATTGGAGACGTATTGGCATATAAGATTATGTATTATATAATATATTACTTCAATATTAATATTCAATAGCTTTTATTTATTGTCTATAATAGATTGAAAGATGCAGTTGAACGGTTTATATTCGCTTGTAAAATTCTATAAAATCTAGAATATCGTCCTAGTAACTAATAAAGTAGCTTATCTTATTTTAAATCATAATATATTGAAATCTGTATCATAAATTGTATTATATTAGTACTTTGTTTTCATTACTTTCAATGAAGAGTGTTTGATGCTTAGTAAATTATTCAGATGTGGTAAGATTTTGCTTGATTTTGACGAACAATTTCAGTTGAATTTTTTTATTTTGTTTTGTATTTTTTGTACTTTTTCATGTCATTAAGTAGGAAAATTAATGTAAATTTTTCCAAAAATATTTGATACTACTTGTACGTCGTTTCTTTTATATGTACAGTGTAAACATTTCAAATATAAGAATAAAATTATGTACCAAGATTTATTTAGCTTTTTCAATTTTCTATTGTGTACAATAGACCAAGTATCTCCACAAATCTTTGCGTCTTAAAGTTATACCTGGCAATAATGGAATAGGCAGTAGCATAAAATAATGGTAAAACCCAAATGTGTTTGGTAATCCTTTATCTGTGGTGTAAGTAGGCCTATAAAGTAAAAATTATTTATAAAAATCGAATTGATTGTTTAAAGAAACGAAATTTTCGAATTTATTTGGCAAATGTTTTTTTTTCTTTTAATTTCGAGACACCGAGTGCTATCCCATTTTTTCGAGCAAGTTACGAATTTTTTTATAATGCAGATTACCGTAGATTTACATTTATTCATGAATTTTACTGTCCATGCTAATTTACTATCTCTTGTTGATACCTAATATTCCCAGATTATTACATTTTCGAAAATCAACAAATTTAGAATCGAGAATAAGACATCGGCAAGGACCCAAAAACGATTGATAAAGATATAAAATTCAAAATTCAAATATAACTATTTACCACTAATTGGACCAAATTATAGGTGAGTTACTTATTGAAATTTATCAGCTAGAAGAATGTCCAAAATTCCGAAATGTGGAACGCCGATTAGATCTCCTATTGTCACATGAATAAACATCATTAATCTATTCTTCCTTGTCACTTCGATCGGAAACAGAAGAGACAGAGCGAGGTTTTTCATTATAAATATTTGGAATGGTTTGTTATCTTGTTTGTTTAATTAGGAATTTGAGCGATGATAACTCACTACATCCTTCTTTTCGTATTCATCAAGATATTACTTTGTAAACTAAAATTAATTAATTTTCTCACAATCTATATATTTTCTAGATAAAAATAAGCCTGTTCAGTTGTTGTTCACATAGGTATGAATAATTAATGAGGAAGAGTAAAGAATTCATTGATGGAGAGATGACGATACCAAATTAACTTAATAAATTAGTATATAATTTAAATTTTTTTCAAGTTGATTAATCTAGATGCTAGCTCCTGATCGATTGAGCTGAAGGATAGTTTAAACCCCCCGACAGTGATAATACATTATCCCCGACATACCCGACATACATTATGATGTGTCATGAATGATAATATGATATGTCTGGTTGTAAGTCTGTAAGTGTTGAAAAATATACATACAGTATTATTATTCCTTTCTTTTCCACTTTCAATTCTGTTTTCATTCTCATAAAAATTTACTTTTAAATGGAAAAATGTAATTACAAGACCAATTCATACTCACTTAATAACCTATCAGTCCTTAAACGATACATGAATTATTTTTCACCGCCGTCTACCATATAAAAGCTTTGCTGATCAACAAGAGAGAAAAAGTGTTGTTTGGGGATTAACTTATCTGATATGTAACCCTTCTTTGGGATATGGGCTGTCGTTAGTAAAGACAGTCAGTCGTCTCTGGAGGAATAGTAATTGTTGCATTACACTCTGATTAACTGCATGTTATTCAAAGGTGCTCTGCGCCGCCAATTAGTTGCGGAGACTGGCTTATGGTTGAGAGGATCAACGTGCTAACCACACGTTACCTCTATCCTGGTTGATGATTATTTGCTTGCTGTATTGTCTTTCCGGCCGGGGGGAATTCTGGCGGGGTGGAGGGGGCGGCTTCGGCTCGGCCAGTGATGGTTCGGGGACTGTGAGTTCTGATTGAGAATTTATGGCTTTTGGGCCGGTGTTGGCCGGGCTGGGGCCGTTTTCCCGTCGTCCCGGGGTGTCTTCTTGGCTTGGACGGGCTGTATAGTGTAGAGTGAATTTGAAACTGACAACCAGCAGCTGGTAGGCCTGGGCCCTTCATGGGCTGTTGAGCCAGACATACATACATTTTCCACAATGTGAGGTAAATAAACAGGTTAATTGATGATCAAATCTGATTGGTAATAATCTATTGGTAGTATTAAAAGTGTGCGATTCAACAAAACTAGCTGGACAAACGGCCGAATGTACCAATTTATTTTTAATATAAAGTTAGATGGCCGTTTAATGGTGGCCAGAACAATCGGCTATGCTTAAAAATTTGCCGACGTCTTTTTATTGTTATGGATAGTTTTATGGTAGGGGGAAAGGTAGCAAGTTGGAACGTGAGAGTTTACGCTTCGGGGAGATTGGGGGCTGGGTGGCCAGCACAACAAAGACAATGGGCCGTATCATTTGTTGTGTATTTTGTGAGTAGTTTGAGGTAAAGCGGTCGAAATAACGAAGCGGCACGATGCAATCTGAAGTCACGAAGACGGTTATCGCACTCGCTATCATCATTGACCGCAAAGTCAAACCCCCTCCCCCATTCAACATAGTCACGCGGCTATCTGTTGCACTTCATCCCTCTGGCATAAGCGCTGCTCACCAACATGCGTCCCAGCGTAGGCTATCATATTTCAAAAAGCAACCATTTCCTGCAACTTATGCCCAAATGTGCTTTGTTTTAAAAATTTTGCTGCTGGCTGCCAGGAAAACCAGATACAACGTTACTTACAAAACTGTTATTTTATTTGTAGAGTATTGTTTCAACATGTTATGGTGTACCTTACTGGTATTTTCTAAATTTATGATTATCACTAAGGAAAAGTTCCTGCATTTCTGTACCATTGTGCCGTACTAAATTTTTTTCTCCTTTGAGAACGTGCAAATTTCATGATATTATTAAATATTATTGGTGAATTTCTTACCTCTATGAAAAAATATATAATTTTGTAAATTATTGTTCATTTAATGTCATATTGTACTTTGAAGGAGAAAGCAACAGTATGTATTAACTGTATGTGCCATGATTGATACCAGTAGTTTCTACTCCGAGGGAGTACAACAGGGCCGCCCATAGGGGGGATTGATGGCGCAAGTTGCGCCATCGACGCGAAATTTGGGGGGATTGTGAAAATTTTGAGGGGGAATCGATGAATTAATTTAATTACAGTAATATGGAGTTACTATTTTGAATGGTTTACTTTAACATGTAAACGTTTTCTATGTATTTGTATAATCCAAATAAATAGAATAATGTCTCTGACAGTTGTATAGAACCAATACATATTGTTATTGTTAATAAATATATAAAAATAGTTAGTAAAGTTATTCTTATTATTGATCAAACTAAAGGCCACCTACAACGATTCTCTCTATTTACAAATCACTACGGCTGCCACGCAAGATATGCGTTCGCAATAATGTATTTGCTAGAGTTGATGTCATTTCTCGGAATGCACATAAAACTTTCAATAGAATTCAGACCGAACAAACAAAATCAATTTTAATCGGTTCCTGTGATTATTATTCTTTCATAGTATATACATTATTAGTCGACGACTAATATCCTAGTTGGTTTTTTCAATTTTATATAATACTCATTCAGTTGTTGTTCTGCTGTGAGATTGAGCGGTATTTAGTGTTTGTGGTGATACGTGGTTTATAAATTTATAGTGTTAGTGCAATTTCCTTCACTTTTTTCAACTTATTTTCTTTGCTAGAAAGTGATATGATAGAGCTAGGAACAGTAATGATTTTTGAACAGTAATGATGGTCTATGATAGTCTATGATTTTTCATTTTCTAAATTTCTCACGATAATCATTTTAAGCGATTTATTTGAGCTCTTCTTTGAATTTAGAATACTACACTGCTTCTCATCAGTCTATTACTTGTGATTTGTGAAATTACTAATAAGCATTATTATTACTATTAGACTCATATAAGTGCAGAACTGGAGAACTATAATGAATAGACCATCAATTTGTACATGTAAAATTCAATCCTCCCAAGTATTCTACTCAAGTTTTACTACTAGAATGAATAGTGATGGTCTCCTCTAGAATAACTATGTATGTATGTATGTATGTATGTATGTATGTATGTATTTCAATGGCTCAGCATCCCATGAAGGGCTTAGGTCTACCAGCTGGTTGCCAGTTTCATATTCACTCCACTATACAGCAGAGGTGAATAATCATCACCCAGGATCAGAGAGAATAGAATATAGAATATAATAATGGAATGGATATAGAATAGAATATAGAGAATGGAATATATTCCATTCTCGCTGCCCAGGATAGAAGTAACGTGTGGTTAGCGCGTTGATCCTCTCAAACATAAGCTAGCTTCCGAAACCAAGTGACGTACAGAACACCTCTGAATAACACCGAGTTAATCATTTAGAGTGTAATCCCACAATCACTATTCCTCCAGAGACGGAAAACGAGTGAATACAAAAGACAAGCCTATCTCCCAAAGGAGGGTAGAATCACTATTACAATAAACTAAGTTATAAATTTTCAAATGAAAAACTAACCATTATCTTAAAATAGAAAAAACTTTATTCCAAGTTTGAATCATTTTACTCTATTTTAACTTATAATTCATATAATTTACATGGTATGTTGATACATAGTATTTTCTTCGTTCGAAAATATACATCTATCATAATAATGTAATAATTGAATTGAGTATCGATTCATATGAATTCCATAATCCAGTGTTCATTTCTTCGACCTATTACAGTACTATACCGTATATTACTTATAATATACCGTATATTATAAGATTTGTTGGAGATATACTGATTTTTCTCTGAAGACAGTTAAAACACGTAATTGCATTCAAGTGTTTTGAAAGTAATACTCTATGATTATCATGAAATGAATTTCTGTCTGGGAATAACTTAGATATTGTATTCTCTATTTTGAAAGTGTTATGCTTCAAGTTGGAAGTTACATTAAATGAAGTATAGTTGCTGAAATCAATTTTTCTGAAATATTTAATTTTTTTCAATCAATAAAGTTAACGATTCTATTGGTAAAATTTTGATTCTCACGTTTTGTTAGTGGTGATTGGGGGGGGGGGGAAGGTGGGGGTTTTAAGGGATTATAGGACTATTAGTGAATTTTGGGGGGGATTTTGCGCCTTCCGCCTTGGGGGGGATGGGCACCCCTGGAGTACAATATAATCATGTAGCCTTCTACTTTATTGTTTTCAAATTACTAATACACATCATTCTGGGTTAGATATTATAATTATATGTTTCAGAAAAAATTAGTTGAGTGGAGCGAATCGAAGCTCTAATGGATTAGGAAAGTCACTCTTTGTATTGCTACTCCTCCGGAACCGCTCGACCGATTTGATTCAAACTTGCCATGGTAATAGTAGACATGGACGACCAGGTTATAGGCTATAGAGCATTTTGAAAATTTGCATATTAAGGACGAAAAAAGGAAAAAAGGATTGCTTACACACTATTACTATACACATTATTCATGATATATTCATGCTCTCTGCACTGCAGGATTGCAACCTAACATCAGTTTTGCGAAACGTTCCTGGTCAAAAAATTAATGTCTATTATGCTCTTGAAATCATGTTGGTATCACTGGCAGAATCGGCTCCTCTTCGAACCCTCATAGCCCAGTGGTTAGCGACGACGTGGACTAGTATTTCATTGCTTACCAATCAGGGGGGTTCGAAACCTGAGCAGAAAATATATTTGCCGATTATTTTCAACTTAGAACAGCTTCCAATATTATTTTAAACGATCTTTCAAGATGTGTTTGGTTAAGAGAAAATTAATTTTAAATTTTAAATTTTACTAATACACATCATTCTGGGTTAGATATTATAATTATATGTTTCAGAAAAAATTAGTTGAGCGGAGCGAATCGAAGCTCTAATGGATTAGGAAAGTCACTCTTTGTATTGCTACTCCTCCGGAACCGCTCGACCGATTTGATTCAAACTTGCCATGGTGATAGTAGACATGGACGACCAGGTTATAGGCTATAGAGCATTTTGAAAATTTGCATATTAAGGACGAAAAAAGGAAAAAAGGATTGCTTACACACTATTACTATACACATTATTCATGATATATTCATGCTCTCTGCACTGCAGGATTGCAACCTAACATCAGTTTTGCGAAACGTTCCTGGTCAAAAAATTAATGTCTATTATGCTCTTGAAATCATGTTGGTATCACTGGCAGAATCGGCTCCTCTTCGAACCCTCATAGCCCAGTGGTTAGCGACGACGTGGACTAGTATTTCATTGCTTACCAATCAGGGGGGTTCGAAACCTGAGCAGAAAATATATTTGCCGATTATTTTCAACTTAGAACAGCTTCCAATATTATTTTAAACGATCTTTCAAGATGTGTTTGGTTAAGAGAAAATTAATTTTAAATTTTAAATTTTAAATTTTAAATTTTAAATTTTAAATTTTAAATTTTAAATTTTAAATTTTAATTTTAATTTTAAATTTTAAATTTTAAATTTTAAATTTTAAATTTTAAATTTTAAATTTTAAATTTTAAATTTTAAATTTTAAATTTTAAATTTTAAATTTTAAATTTTAAATTTTAAATTTTAAATTTTAAATTTTAAATTTTAAATTTTAAATTTTAAATTTTAAATTTTAAATTTTAAATTTTAAATTTTAAATTTTAAATTTTAAATTTTAAATTTTAAATTTTAAATTTTAAATTTTAAATTTTAAATTTTAAATTTTAAATTTTAAATTTTAAATTTTAAATTTTAAATTTTAAATTTTAAATTTTAAATTTTAAATTTTAAATTTTAAATTTTAAATTTTAAATGGAATTTGAAAATTGAAAATTAGAAATTAAAAATTTAAAAAAATGTTTATATTTGGTGGGCAGGTTCAGATGAGGTCTAGAAATGTTGTGTTAGAATATTTTTGAAATCCATTCAAGATTAAGCAAGTAATAAGTTTTTAAAAATTGTAGATGTATTGCGAGTTGCATATCTTCCACCTTGATACGACAAATCCAAATTGTAAGTTCAATGGTTCAGCAAGATTATAGATGAACTAATTTGGAAGATATTGAATTAAGTTTTAAACTATGTCCAATATACTTTCCAAAGGTTACACTTCATATTAGCGTTTTACCATTTTTCAGAATTTTCGCAGTTTTTGAGAACAAATTGGCAGAAAATGTTGAAATTAAGTAAACAGGTCCAAATTAGGTCTAGAAATGCTGTGTTCAATAAATTTCTAATCCCTTCTGAACGGAATTTGCAGGCGAGCGAAGCGAGCCTGTTTGTCTCAGCTGACACTGACAGAGGTTTTGCAGGCGAGCGAAGTGAGCCTGTTTTTCTCACTTATACTGCCTATACTGTCAGGGGTCCAGGGGGCGGAGCCCCCTGGCTAGGCGGAGAAGACGAGCGAAGCGAGCCTGCCGGCTAGTTCTGAATAAAATGGTGCCTGATTTGTCAGGGTTCAATGATAAATAACTGAGATATGACTATTTTAATTTTAATTTCAACCTTTCACATTCAATATGGTAGTTTGGAAAAACTTAATGTATAATACGGCCTGCGGCTCGTGCGTAAGTATTTCTCTTGATGCAGCAAAATCACTCTTTGCGTACTGATACACAAATAACTATATTGTTCTGTGTGAAGGAGGCAAAATGGGTTTTTACCTGATGTCTTTATTAATAAAATTATTTATTTATTTGCATTCATTCAACATTTCTCAACATGCTAACAAACAATGGAAGCTTGTTGTGGAAATACACCAAAATTTTGCCCAAATTTCATCCAATAGGCTTGGATCCAAAATATTTTTTTGCGATTTTTCAAGTTTATATGGATTTTCCTTTATAATTTGCTACTGAATAATTATTTTAAACAATTAGAGCACATTTGAGACCAAAAAAGGTACGTCAAATGCTGTATTTACAAAGTTGAACCACTCATAGAGAAAATGACTCCAGCTCGGTCAATATTGTTTGAAAATTATTGATTTTGTCTCAATCGTAGGAAACATTCTGACCTTCAATTTGAGCCCAATCAATATTTTTTTAACCAATATTGACCAAGCTGGAGTCATTTTCTCATCTTGCCTTATTTTATCAAAATAAACACTCACTTGAGAAAACATTCACTTAAAGGTTGTTGCTCATATTTTATATTCTCATTTCATAACATTACATGGTAATAGAATGAGCCACTTTCACCATCAGCTAGGTTTAGCTAGGCTTAAAATACCGGGATCAAATTTTCGAGTCTACACTTCAAAAACTTTTGGACAAAAAGAAAGCTCGCTCCGCTCAACTTGCGGCTGCCTCCGCATGCGCTTCCCTAGTATTTAAAATTCCAATTGACTATTTCAAGTTTCTAAATTGCTATTGCAGTTCTAGAGATTCCATCCAAACTGAAAACTCATCATCTAATTTTAAATCTCAAATCTTAAAAAATTTGACTTATTGTTATTCCAGTTTTTATTGAACTTATGTAATTTTTCTTTCGAGAGAACATCAAAATTGAGAAGTGACCTGAGCTTCTACTGTCAAGTAATATAACTACGGTTGCTGGAAGCTGCCACATTGTTGATAAACCAACACGATGAAACTGCAACCTGAGATGAATATATGAGTTATGAGGATCAGAGTGTCGTGTCCTTTCTGTATAACTAGTCATCGTGAGACTTAAATTCTTCTAGCTTAGAAAATTGTCATAGTCATGTGGAGGACAGGATAAGTAGCCTCAGAAAAGAAACATGCTGTGTGAAGAGAATAAATTCCAGTTCATATTTGCATAGGGTAACATGGTGACAGGATTGTATTGACAGAGTTCTCATCAATTATTCGTATGTTGGGGAAAATGATGAAGCGAGAGTCGCAGAGAAACTACTGTATGATTTTTATTTATTTAGGAAATAGGGTGTGTCGATGATGGATTCTTTACTCAGTAAATGTAAACTTGGCCCCAAAGAAAACAGTTGTATTTTCTGAGAGCTACAACCTACAAACTCTTCTTAACTTACACGGTGATATTGAATCTCGCCTGTAATTCCACATGAATTATTAAAATTACAACTAAAGTAGAGTTTTGTTGTTAAACACATGCTGGGTTTATCTCCAATATGCTCGAAGTCTAGAGAATTATTTCATGTTGTATTAAATAAATAGAACGTAAACATTATCGGGTTGAGTCATTTTTGAGAGTATTGAATGGATAGAAGGAAATTATTCTCAGATACTTTTTATTTCCTAAAGCCATATTTGAACCAGTTTTTTTTCACTAGGTACTCAATAATTATTTCATTCAAAACATTAATTTGATAAAATGTTTACGGAACTCCTTTTTCAACAAACATAGACTTGATTCTGGCATGCGAACCTCAACATTTTTGTGTCTACACAGAAACGAGTATTTTCCCAGGAATTGATTTTACCTGTTTCGGTGCAACAGCTAAAAAGGCTTGCCGCATCCAATTCAGTGTCAGAAACTATCCAGATGATACTGGATAACGTTATTTCTGCAGATTAATTGAAGCGAGAATATGACTTTTACTGGTTTAAAATGTGAACTGCAATTTATTCATGGTCGATATTTTCATGCGATAGAGTGCGTGCTTGTAAATTACAGCTACAAATAGGTTCAACTGCAGACCAGGAGGAAGCTGGCAGGAGATTCATTGCGAATTGAAAATGCTGCATTCTCATGTCAAGTTGCAAGTTTGTCTAATCTTATATTGCATTGGTGGGAAGTGTGGTAGAAAAAATTGAACAAAAATGATTTGGAACGATTCACTTATCAGCTAGAGAGAAACATGATTGGAAAATCATGAAAAAGCTTATTGTAGTTTCCGGTTGAAACCTTATTTTAAATTCTACCACCTATGGCTAAATTTAATGAGATATTTCAGGATCAGGAACGTCATCGACGAAGCTTTGAGTGCCTTAACAACTATTCTCAAGATTTCACGCTTCAATTACTATTCTAATTCTAGATGAGCAAAACAACACCACTGCTTGATAAGTTACTGTACGTTGAAAATTGACCTTATTCAATACCAGTAGGAGTAGACAGCTAAGTAGTCCCAGCTACTGAAACTTCGTTAATTTAGTTCGCAATTTTGCATTCCAAGGGAAGCGCTCACTATTCTCAACTGTATTACAACTTTTAACCGGGGTTGAAAACCAGATGAAATTTACTATGAGTTTTATGAATTTCCGTGAATTGCCTTTTGCCTTTTTAAAGCTTTATTATCAATCATAGATCTATTAACATCAATCGACAATTCAAAGCTTGAGAGGCTTTGGGGCGATGATTAAAAACATCGACTGAGATCTCTCTGTAATCTTAAAGAGATTAATCTTTAATCTAAAAATATATAAACTCAATAACTATCACATGTTGAGATTGAAGGGATTAAAAATTAAAATTGATGTGTTGTTGCCGCCCTGCCGGTACCTAATTAAAAGTGCCAGTGTCTAGTAAAAAGTGAAATTTACTTGTGAACATATTCTCAAATAATTTTTCTTATTTTGGACGCGTCGTGAATATCATCAAGAATAGATTCTGTTCAAGAATGAACCTTATGAGTTATATAGATATAAAGCCTAATTATTCAGCTCCTCAAATATATAATACTACTTAAAATTTGCTGAATTACTGGGAAAGTTCACGAATTCTAATAAAAAATAATAGTAAAAACTATAAAAATAGTATTATTCATAATTGATTTTTTTAAATTTTTGAGTCAGGAATAATATATAAAGAGCAATCCACGGACTAATCTAATCAAATCCTCCAATCACTACACTAATCAACAACACTAAGACTAAGTGGCTATTCATTAAGTCTTAATTTAATATTGTTTTCAATAATTTATTGTTCGACGATGTATGTTGTGAGCTTCCCAGGCTATTCCAAGTATTGCGAGAGAGACAAAAAGCTCTTCGAAATAATTAAAATGTAATCGAATAACGATGATGTCGATGAGAACGACAAGTGGGCCTACACAAACAACCGCGCGGACACCCCATCATTCGAAACAGTGGTGGTTTTTTGCGCACAGCATCTGAGAAGGGGCCGGTGTCTCGCAGAGTCGCTGGTTGGATTCCTCTAATTTTTCATGTGCCACAGCTTGGAATGTCATTGGGACCAGAGAGGACCACCTACCGGGAGTCAGCTGCAGGTGGAAAACGTCTCCTGTCTTCCCCATACCCCCCTCCCAAGAGTCATGACGACCGAACGCTTGTTCTTGTAATTTTTATTCGGCTGCGTGTTGACTCCATGTTTTCGGACCTGAGCTGTACTTCGGCTCTTCATTGCTGATTTATTGGTACAAACGGCTGACACTCAAAATAAAAGCGCCCAAACTTCAAACAGAGCCAGCACGTTTTTCCACGCAGACAAATCACTGATAGCAAACAAATGGCACACTTCAACAATTGAAATATCAAGCTGCCTGAATTTGTTTGCTGCTTAGATACTGCTGAGCAGCTTCTCAAAAAAATTGTAGCTCTTATTCTCAACTTAGAGTTTATTATTGAATTTGAACTGACTGTTTCATTGAAGAATTATAATGATTTTCTATAGTTAATCGAATAAAAATAAGTACACAGTTTTCCCTGTCCCTCTCCTACAAAACCTTATTCTAAATGGTTTCTGAATTCTGCATATTTCAAACCTACGTGTAAGAGTTCGCTAAATTATGTTTAATATTAAACATATAATTTATATGTTTTAATTGTTCAACTGCGGTATTCATCAACAGATATTTCAGTAGGCTATAATGCAATGCAATATAGTTCAATCGTGTTTTACTTTCAACCTTATTTATTATACGGTCGAGCCATGATTGTGTACAATGAAATCACAGCGATATAAGAGTACCGTAGTTACTGCAGGTACCAGCAGGCATGGTTCTGTGAAGTTTATAGTTATTTTATTAATATTCACGATGGAAATCTTGAGGATCAGACATCTGCCTATCTATGGCCATATTCTTATGCGGTCTGTGTGATTCATCATCAATTATTATTCTTCTCATTACAGAAAAGTGAATCTGGAACATTTGTTATATCTTATCTCAGATTGACAAATCGCTGTACGGTATACAGTTGTTGGAACGATCTCTGGCCTCAGAGCAGGCGTCTATTTTTCAAGGGTATACTTTTGATACACCAGATACTTATCTGAATGACAAATGGCGCTTATAATAAGCGCTAGAATTACCCAACCATTCGTCACTGATCTTTTTCACGCTTGAATCAACGTATCATGAAAAAGTTCAACTATTAAAGGATATTAATTTTTATGAGTGCTAGGACTCTAGGAGGATATTCTCAAATGACACATTTATTACACACATCCTTTATTACTTTCTCTCTCTCCATGTTCTACTTGGATAAATCGCACCATTCAGAACCTGTAAGGCCCATTCTACACAAGATTTGAATGCTCATATCGAATGTTTTGATAAAAGGCAACTTTTTAATATTGATAAAGAGGTAATTATTATGATCTATTGTGAGCTCTTAATGGAAAATTATTTAAAAATATGCCACGAAAAATGTACTATGGACTGTAATTTTCAAAAATATGGCAAGAGCTCAATATTACTTTCCAAACACATTCATAAATTTTTGAACTAGCCTATTGCAAGATGCTGTTGTTACTTAACAATAGGCATTTCCAAACTGTTCCTTTTGAACTCATAACAGTTCATGATAATTATTATAAGTACTCGTAGTTCAAAATCATTCACAAAACTTTTCAATAAATAGAAAACTATTTCAACTTTTCAACTATTCTAGACTATAATTAAGCAACCTTTGGTTGTCAATGGATGGGAGACTTTGAATCTATTTTTGAAAACGGCAGACTCTTTTATACTAGTAGGATTTTGGCTACTTGTTATTATTTTCTCTAGGGAACTGATTGTTGTAGCAAATAAAACCGAGAATACCGGAACCAATTCAGCCACCCAAGATACAGTTCTGCATGTTATTGGGTTTACCAATAAAATGTAACAGTTTTATGTAGCTACATGACTGGCGGTGTGAGTGTGCAAGAATATAAATACGGTACGAAACGAAACAGTGTACAATGTTGCTGGTTTTCAACTGATCTTACAATTTAACTGTGCTATAAATATTGAATAACCTGGCATTATCTTGCCAAGTTTAGCTGTTCGACAGTAAGGTAAAAGTAGTGTTAAGAAATCTGAGTATTGGGAAGCTTAAATTGTGAGTATTTCCTTTTAAGATGTTTGTGGTAGGGCAGTTGTGAACAACCCCATTGAGAGGGACCTCTGCTGAACTGTTCTTTGATTTCTACTGGAGATTTCGCTGATGTTAATAAGATATTGCAGTTTACTACTGAGGTAAAACCTAACCGATATTACTCGTTACATCCAAGGCCTAACTACATGCAATTTCATGGTACCCGACCTGTACCCCTCTCTGCTTATGTTAGCATCTGATTTGCAGTTTGTTCCCGAATAAATAAACAAAGACTTTTTGCAAACTCGAGAAATCCTCTTCAAGTGAGCTTAATACTCTGCTGTCCTGTGAGACAGCATCTGAGGAGGCAACGAATAAAATTCGCCACACAGTGTTGGCATTCACCAGCAGCATCCTTAATGAAAACAATAAAATTGTAAGTTCATGATCAACAGTCCTTCATGTGGCAGTTGTTATTTCTTCATCTATTATCCTGCTATTGCCAATCCCTTATATTACGATTTTCTTTCTTTTTGCACTCGGTATAGCCTACTCTGGTAAGGATATCTCCTTTATTTCAATTTTCCTTGGCTTCATGTATTTTCAACGCTGTGAGCTGCAGTCAAAACACTTCTTTTCAAAGGATGTTATAGCGTGTACAGGGTACAGCCTATTGATGTTTCTAAGATTTTCTCTTTTGATTTTTATCTCATCATTATGATCGAATAGTAAAAATATTATTTGTGGTGCGGTTATTCATAGATTTTTCTGCCATTACTGACTATTTGATTGCTAACATGATATAGCAACCATCATTATTATTTATTCTCTAATTCTAATTTATCGTTACAATTTCCCATTATATTATTTTTTTATAATTGATGTATTCATCAAATCATTTATGAACCACCCAGCATCTATTTCGTCATCATTAACTCATACAATTTTGATGTAATAGGGTGTTTTATATTTTTCGCCATACTCGTATGTAATACACAACTTTCCAAGCTAGATTTGCGTTTGGAAAATTGCCATTTACAGGAGAATCAAAGATCAGCTGTTCTGAATGCGGGAATAATCATTTTGATGATTATTACAGCACTAGTCATCATCACGATGATAATTACCGCACTGTAAATCTAGCACAGCTGTTTTTTCCGAACTCTGACGTATGAATAAACGAGTCGAACGAGCCGCCATGACAGTTCACTGTGTGCGTTTGTTTTGTATTTGTGCTAGTGTTGTGTTGAGGTTATGTTGGCTTCAGTTAATGTTTTCAGTTGTTTGAGGTTTTAATAAATCCTTCTCAGTCTAGTATGACGAAAAAAATGTACATAATTCGTGTAACTCATAATTATTTTCCAAACTCGCGTACCGCTCGTTTGAAGAACATAATTATTCATTTGTAAAAACGCCTTTTCCAAACTCATTATGTAATATACTATTACTAGTTTTCAGATTCCATTTGTAACTTTCAATTACAGTACAAATTCGACTGGCTATTTTCCAGGCCACCGAGCTGTAATTTTCACATCATACGCTTATACCTTATCAAAACACGCTCATCAAAAGCAACTTACTTGCTTTACATTTTTAATAATAATTATAATTTTCTTTAAAAAAGACTTTAGTCTACTTTTTCAACATTTTATATATATTTTTTTTACAAAATAAATACAATAAATTTCAAAAACAAATATACATAACAATGACACAATAAACAAAACACAGGCTTCATGGTTGGGTGTGCTGGGAAGAAAAGAGAGAAGAAATAATACCTAACCAACTATGGTTTCCCATGTAATAGGCAGGTAGGATGAAGAGATAGGAAGGAATGGGAAGGGGTTGAGAAAAAAAAGTAAGGAAGAAAGAATACAGAAGGAAGAACAAGCAAAAAGAATGGTGAGCGAGTCCACTTTTAAACGAGAGGAAAAAAAATCATAACTAAAAAAAAACAATGCAAAAAAAAAGTTTGCGCAGAAATCTTGAGTCTCATAAATCTAAATTGAAGAAAAAACTACTATTGGTCCAGTTTTTTATATCTAGTTTAGTTTTTCCACTGATCTTAGAGTATAAATAATATTTCTTTATAAGTTAATACATTTATGAGAAGCAACATATCGTGAAACTATTATATTGCACACTAACAATAAAATATTATCTTAGATAAAAAACATCAGTTCCTTGGCGCAATAGTGAGATACCAGATACCTCAGTAGTTGACATGATACAAAACTAGCTGCCCACCATAATCACGCTGTGAGTCCGGTTTTTTAAGGAGGATGTAATATAAAAGCTGTGTCAGGATAATCATAAAGCGAACCCAGAATTTTGTGACGATGAATTCAGACGTTTTCCGTTTTTCAATGGTAACAATAATTTATTACGTTTGCCGGCCGCGAGTCGACATAAAAATGTAAGATTTTCCTCCGAGAAACACACGGATACTTATGAGAGATTCATAAACAGACAAAGCTTGAAAACGTATAGCTTCTATTTCTCGGGTCGATTTTTTATTCCAGCTTCGTACGTTTATTCTCGCGGCTCAACACAGAGCAAACATCGGCCGGGGATTTATGACGATCAGCGGGGGTCCACGCCGTGTCGAGGAGCTTCCTGTCTCCAGGCCCAGAAAGCGAAAGCACTGAAAAAAGAGTTGAAGCCTTCAAGAGTCGAGCTAAAACAAAACGAGCAACACTTCTTTTAGGGTAGGTAGATAAGGAGAGATAGACAACGTGAGAACGGAGGCAGAAAGAATTTGTAGGGATAGAGCTACCTTAGGATATCATCTTTATCGTCCTCGGAGATGAAGGCATGATATGTTAAGTTGCTAGCTGCTTTTCTTCCTGTCAAACAATAAATTTCTCACACAATTTGGATTCCATATGTTTGTTTATTCAATGGCCTGCTAATAAATTGACCCGAAATTCCACATTAATATAATTAAGATTCATTTTGAAGAGCAGCGCTTTGAATTATACCGGTACCGTTCATATATTTTGTAATTATACAAAAACTTTGCAACTGGGAATATGGATAATTCGTTATGGTTAATGATTTGTAAGTGGAATTGTAATTAAAAAGTACGTTTTCAATCACTCTCTTGTAGCGAAAACTCAAGTATTAATAGATCATCATAGACATTGATGAGCAATGATTTATTATTGTATTCAGAATAGTGAAATGAGAGGAATTGGTACTTCAAGCCTTCAAGGAGTATGTAAAAGAGAGCGAGCAATTGAAAGAAAGGAAAGAGGGACGGAGTGTTGAGCAGGAGAGGGAGGAGGATCAGAAGGTGGGGGAGTGTGGTAGGAGGGGAGGAGGAGGAGAAGAAGAAAAATGAGGATGGAGTAGATTGGATTGAACTAGATTAATATGTTATTCCTTTAGTGCAGAATTGCAGATTACAGTAAGTATTGGAGTGAAGTCTACATCATAATAATATATTATAGGCCTAGGCCTACTTGAAAATGAAAGGGATTAGTATATTACACCACTAGTTTTGAAAACGCCGTTTTGCGACGTCAAGAATACGGAGCTTTACAGCCGAAGCGATCAGCTGAGGCTGGAAAGGTTGGAGTATTCGCGACGTCGCGAACGTTTTTGAAACGTGTTGTGTATTTGTGTTTTTGGTACACTTGGAAGGCTGATTAGAATCAGATGAAAAGTTTTTATAAATACGAAATACGAATTCAACTTTCTGAATTCCGTATTGGTAGTTTCCGTTTTTTGTTTAAAAATAAATTCAGGATTCTAATTCCTATATAGTTTCCACGTAAGATATCAGTCGCTAAAATCAATTCCCAATCAAAACAAAAGGTTAGGTGAGGAACAATTTGGAACAAAAATTATTATTGCTTGAAGAAAATCATCTGCTAAATCGTCTGATGCAATCACCTAGAAATGTTTGAAATAGTCGACTTACCTGTTCAGTCGACCAATTTGCATGGAATGCGCTGCCAAGTCAACGGAAAATTTTGTTGACAGCTGATTTTTCCTATCTTGTACGGCTATAAGGCCCAAATATCAGCCGTTTATTCCGCACTAGGGTGGAAAATGAAAGGTTTCAAAGCCTGCCAAGAAGATCGAAACTGGCTAGTTTCTATCAAGTGTACCAAAAAACAGTATTCCATTGATTAAACAAGGCATAGACTGAACAACTAGTTAACTGGTGAAAGAGTATGTAATTACTAATATCCTAATAATAATATTATTGTGCTGTACCTACATAAAATGTTGAAGTTAATCCACATGAATGTCCATTCTTGGAGAAGGATATGCAATACAATCTTTACTTCAACTATGAAGTTTTCTGATAACTTCGTCCAAAACCAGGATTGAAGTTGGAGTATGAAAATTGTGATTAGTAGGAAGAAGGAAATGAGGAGGAGAAGAAGACGGACATGGAGGAGAAATATATGAATGGGGAGGAAATAGAAAATGAGGTGAATTTCATGAAGAAGATGGAGAGGCCGGTGAAGAGCATGAATAAATAGGAGGTAAAAGAAAATTAGAGTCAGGAGAGACAGGAGAGAAGGATGAGATGACAAGCATAAAGGAGTGGCAAAACAAGAGGGAGATGAACTAGGACATCATTATAAAATAGTAGGTTTTAGGAGGCAGTGGAAGAAACTTGGACCGAGAAGGGAAGAAAGGGAAATAATTTTTATAAATTCAGGTTAGAAAACAGTGTGGAGAAGAACACGGAGGAGCCGAGGAGGGTTGGTAGAATAAATTAGAAGAGCGTACGAAGAGAAGAGGAGATCTCACTTTAGAAATTCAACAAGAATATAAGTTAGTTCCCATGCGATGCGTCATAAAAATAGCAATCTACATTCCGTCAATCACCACGTTATTCAGTAATAAATTGGCAATCATGAAGTGCCATGCAAACTAATGATAGAAGAAAAGGCTATGCTTAACGGACATTACTGGAATATGTTGGAATATTGATGGCCGATAGAGGAGGCAGTGCTTGAGTTGTTTGCCGAACGTGACCGGCGCATAATGAAGAGCGCGCGTTCTAGTAATGAGACCGGCGACGTTAATGGGCCGACGCCGTCCGTCCTAGGCTACTAATAAGCAAACCACCATTTCAACTAGAATTTGCAGCGATTGCATAACTAGGCATGTAATAATGAGGCTGTTGGTTTGATGAAATTTATAATATTGTCTGGGTAAAGCGGATCGTGGGAAATCACAGAATTTGACTGGCGTCTAAACCTTCAATTAGTGGGGAAATTCTCTTGAAAATCATTCAAATGGTAGTGAAATTCTCTTGAAAATCATTCAAGTAACAGAGAAATTCTCTTGAAAATAATTTGAATAGTAGAGAAATTCTCTTGAAAATCATTCAAACAGTTTGTTTTTCAAAACTGAATTGCACAAAAATTGCAGATTTGATGTCAAGTGGGTCCGGTCCGCACTTCTCATCCTCGACAATACTTTAGAGGAAATGAAGTTTCACTAGCAAAAGTTTTGTTTGAAAATGAGAATACTTTCATCATCCGAGTCTGCCCAATTTTTGGTAGGTACTCTATCTCTTCATACTATTTTCACTCTTTTCAGTGTTCACCGATATATAAGCAGATATAATATAAAAATCGTCCGAGTTCTTTAAAAAAATCATTTGTAGGGTAGTTTAATTAAATATGAATATCAAGGAAAGAACCAGATTTCTGAGAAGAAGTAATCGTGAGAAATTTCTGAGGAGATAAGTTGATAAATATTCACAACAAAAAGGATAATTAATATTCTAAACCTAAAACTGATCAATAAATTAAACTTGAAATAATGAGGAAATAAACTAAAATAATCAATATTCACAATGAAAATGATTAATTAGACAATTTATACGTGGATTAATGGATCAAAATAATAGGTAATAGTAGATTAATTAAGTATGTAGAATGAACAGCAAAAATACAAATCTGCGTTATTTGAAACGCTCTCAATCTAGATCATTTTTCCATTACTGCAATTCAATCCAATCTTACAATTTATTCACTCGCATCTTTGCAGCTTTTAGTATTAATGATAATATGAATATAATATAACTAGTGAGCCCCATGGGCTGAAGAACTCGCGTGCAAACTCTTGAAGTTGACTTATGGATTTAATAACTTTGCAGAGGATGATAAATGGTGCAGTGGATATGGATGATAAATTTTGCAGTCGAGTCCACGTGATCAAGTCTCTGATGCTTTGGATGCCGTGAATTGTCAAAATAGGAACCGCAAATCTTGCCATTACCTATATTAATACAATTCTGAATGAATCCTTTTTGTGAGGATATAGTTATGTATGATATATTTTGATATAGGCTACCGTTTTCATTTCTTCCTATTCCAACTATCCGCATATCCACTGCAGCCAATGCACCAATAAAAACGTACTTGTTCAAGACGACTTGATCATAAAAAATCACAAAGAATAACTGATCAATTCTAACAAATTTGAATGAATGGATGTAATAAGATTTTATTATATTTTTTTGCGGAAACTTATTCATACTATATTTAAACTTAGAGTATTATAATTATATAGAGTTATATTGATCAGTTGATCACATTTTGTATTGAATTCAATAGCCTTAGTAAGTTATGAAGTGTAACAAATTGGAAACAGTTGAGCCATTGACAAACGTTGTAGAGCTTTGTTCAAGAATGGGAGTTTCCAATATTTTAGTATTTTCATTCGGATAAATCAAATATATTATTAATCAAAGATCCATTCAATATAGCATTCCTCAAATCCCATAGTGAAGCACAGGTGACATTATTATCAGTTTGACCTATCAAAGCATGTAATGGGAATTAGATGGAACGAAAATTTGTTTTAATGAAGATTGGGGATAAATTTCTAATGGTAAAATAATTCAAATTGCCGCCTCTTGTCAGTTGTTCTAATAAATAGACGCCTATTATTTAAAACAACTCCGTATAATCAGCTGATCATAGCTATAAGAGGATATTTTTTTTAAGTGACTGCGGCCAGCTGCTGTCGATCGCGGTTGTCAACAATAGCTGAATGCTCCATTGTTGAAGCCTTCGTCTTCCTCGAACGAATCCAGTCGCGGCCGCATCAAGCAAAACGAATAAAATGTATGATCTCAACCATTGTTGTATAGTCGCGACTGCCCGCCGCGGTACGATCTATCAACCGAAACCTACCTCAAGAGTGATACAGTAAATAATGGTGTTACACGAGATTATAGCAGTCGCCAACGAAAAAGGCGATTGAAGAGCTGTTAGTGATAAGGAACTTGACCAGGAAAGACAGTCGGTAAGCGATCTGCAAGAACATATTATTGAGTCAAGAGCAAGCGGAACTAAACCATTTTGCTCATTTAGACAACTTACAGACTGTGCTGAGAGAAAGCTGAGTATTCGCCAGCCGCAATTTCTGTTACATTGGAAACATCGTGTGATAATAACAATCAGATTTGTTTTGAAAATCATGTTAGCTCTGAACAGATTCTTGTTTCTTGGATAACTATTGTATTTTTATTTTCAATTTTTATCTTCTATCAGTTGCTTGCTAAATTTGAACCGGATAATTATGATTTAAAAAATTCATAATCATGATTTCTCATCACATTTTTTACTGTGATGGCTGTCCAAGAGCAAATAAAAGCCCTTCTCTACCAAAAAAATGTCTTGTGATAAAATAATTCAAATTTGCCGCCTCTTGTCAGTTGTTTAAGTAAATAGACTCCTATCACATGTTTAAACTTTGAGATAAATATTCAACATATGACTTGAACTCAACATGAAAGTATTTTTCATTTGAGGACATTTTTATGATAGTTTTTTCAAATTTGCCGCTAATAAATCAGCTGTTTTATCGAAATCAGATGGATTATCCAAAAAATGAGTTATTCAAATTCCATATGACATTTTTTCCAACCGTGATTATTTTGTTGAAATTTAATAGATGCCGGAGTATATATAGATATATTGTTGCTGAGAGCTTATCCTTTTTTCGCCTGAAAAAGGATAAAGGAGTCAGTCGATTTCATTGTCCAACGAACTTGACATGTATAAAAGTATGAAGAATATACGTAATGAATTTGAAGTTGATTAATTGAGGCGTTCGAAAGTTATTGTCGAACATACAGACAGACAAACGAACAGACGGACAACGACTTTGGGCTTGAGTCAAAAGAAGGAACTCGCTATCGCTCGTTCAATAAAAGACTGAAATAATTTTTCATGACAAGAAAAACGTTTCACATGAAAGAAGAAGAATATAGATGAATGATGAATTGCTATGAAAGAGAGGGTGAGATTCCAACAAACTAGGCTTGTTTTCTGGTACCGAATAAAATGTCTGCTCTCCATTTAATCAGTGATGAAAAAACTTGTAAGGCAATTATAAGGAACGAATAGCGTTCAACATTCTGCGGCATGCAGCGCAGTCCACAGAGAACGGCTGCATTGCAACAAAAACTCATTTATATCTTAATACAACATTCCCTTGGTGACATTAATGAGCTATCAACTCATTATTCATAGAAAAAGGTCGGCGGCGGTATTCTTAAAGAGAGTGGCAATTTATGTTTGGGACATTACAGTCGATCAATGCACATCAAACTCCATCAAATACAAAGTTGAACCGCAATTTAACCACAATGCTGACCACCCACAGACAAATTCGCCAAACTTTGTTCTCACCACCGATCCAAGTATTTTTTCAAACAAGTACTCGATTTATTACTGAGCAGTAATGTTTTTGCGACTTAATTCAGGCCTATATAGCAAGTCTGTTTGAATTTCACTCGGGAAAAATTATAAACACAGTTAATACTTTTAATAGTCTTAATAGAGACTAATGCAAAAACATGGATCTCTTGTTTATGAATACACAGTATTCTGTATCAGATATTACTCAGTCCACATTATTTCTCGTATTCAACTTCTACTTTATTGAGCACTAGCCGGCAGCCTCGCTTTGCTCGCCTTCTCCGCCTGGACCCCCGACAGTGTAGGCAGGGTAAGTGAGACAAACAGGCTCGCTTCGCTCGCCTGCAAATTCCGTTCAGTAGAGATTTGATATTTATTGAGCACAGCATTTCTACACTTAATCTGGACCTGTTTAACTAATTTCAACATTTTCTGCCAATTTGTTCTAGAAAAATCTAAGAAAAACTCCGAAAACTAAAAAACGCTAATATTAATCGTAACCTTGAGAAGTATATCGGACATAGTTTGAAACTTGATTCAATATCTTCCAAATCAATTCATCTATAATCTCGCCGAACCATTCAATTTACAGTTAGGATTCGAGAATAAATTCTTAGAAAATGTTGAAATTTGGCGAACAGCTCCAGATTATGTCTAGAAATGCTGTGTTCAATGAATTTAGAATCACTTCTGTACGGAATTTGCAGGCGAGCGAAGCGAGATATCACTGACACTGCTGATACTGTCGGAGGTCCAGGGGGCGGAGCCCCCTGGCTAGGCGGAAAAGGCGAGCGAAGCTATGGAATGGGGAAATGGTTTATAGTACAGTATATAATGATTTTAGAAACTAATCGCTCTTTTTTCACTAAGAATGCTTTTTATATTTTCTAGTCTCAACAACATCAACATGAACTCAATCATCACACATTGTCAATGAAGGGGAAGGGGTTGAGTATTATCTGCAGATAATTAAAAGGGTAGTGTCTAGTAGAAAAGAAAATTAAATTGACTTGTGATCATTTTTACTTTCCTGGCCCTACCTACTATCATAGGTAAGGGAAGTGTTGCTTTCCAAAAAAAATTAAGGTACCCCAATTTTAGGTTTTCCATCCGTTTCAAGGTCCCCTGAGTCCAAAAAAGTGGTTTTTGGGTATTGGTCTGTGTGTGTGTGTGTGTGTATGTGTGTGTGTATGTCTGTATACACTATATCTCGATCCCTAATTGACCGATTGACTTGAAATTTGGAACTTAAGGTTCTTATACCATGGGGACCCGACTCTAAGAAATTCAAAAAAATTCATCAAAAAATGGCGGATAATATGCCAAAAATGGTGTTTTTCAAGATTTTCTCGAAAACGGCTCTAACGATTTTTTTGAAACTCATATCAAAAATAGCCCTATATGAGCCCTATCGACTGCCATAAGTCTCGTTCCTAGCAAAATCGCGTAAGATCCGCAGCATTGTTGAGCAAAATGGATTTTGCAATATTCAGATTCCTAATTAACCGATTGACTTGAAATTTGGAACTCAAGGTTATTATACCATGAGGACCCGACACTAAGAAATTCAAGAAAATTCATCGAAAAATGGCGGAAAAAATGGCGAATAATATGCTAAAAATGGTGTTTTTCACGGTTTTCTCGAAAACGGCTCTAACGATTTTTTTGAAACTCATACCCGAAATAGCCCTTTATAAGCCCTATCGACTGCCATGAGTCTCGTTCCTGGCAAAATCACAGAAGATCCGCAGCATTGTTGAAAAAATGGATTTTACAATATTTCTATCTCGATTTTCTCAAAAAATTTTCAAACTATACCCTATATAGTAATTAATAAGCTCAATCAACTGGCATATGTCCCCTTTGTGTAAGATTAGCAGGGGCGCCACCCCAGACTTGAAAAGTTAAGTAGTTTGTAGATAGGCAACCCGCACTACATGAATCTGTATATAGGCAACCCGCACTACATGGCTCGTTAAGGTGAGTTTGAGCAACGCAGGCAGCGTGCTTGCCGCTCGTGTGCAAAAATTGTATCAATGCCATTCCGTCAAAATCGCAATCAAAGCAATCCATATCAGGATTTAAAGGAGTCAAAAATCACATTTGGAAAAAGTATTGGTGTTCCATAATAAATTTTTGGTAAAATAACAGAGTATGATCCTTTATCGATTCAAGTCAATTTGGCTAAAATCTAGCCGAAGCGCCGACAGGCCCAAGTCATCATGGGCTTGTGAAAATTTCAAATCGCACACACGATTAGCCGAAGCGCCGGTAGGCGCGAGGCGTTATCGGCGAATGCAAATTTCACTGTTATAGTCGTCCACAGATCACTGGAATGGTCAAGGACGAGCAATTCTTCCGACACCACCAGGGGCGGATCCAGGATTTACTTCTGGGGGGGGGGGCACAACCCAGGTTATGAAATTATCACAGGCTAGTAAGGCGAAATTATCACAAGTCTGCACCCCCCTCCCATACTTTTTCACAAGCCCCTCCTCATACCTAATCACCCCCCCCCCCTATAATAACATAATATCAAGAAGTATCACTAAGTAATAGGAGGGGTTTTCTAATCTATAGGGATTTGAAAAAGAGTATTTTAATAATATTACAGAAACCATGATGAAAATTCCACAAAATTCACTCCATCTGATTTGGAAAATGCGTATTATTACATAATTCATCAAGCAGATTGAATTTCTCCCTAAATTATATGAACAGTTTTAATCCCTTCAATTCAATTTTTACAAAAGATCAAGAAACAAGAATTATTCATCAATAGTCTGGTTAAGTATGAAAAAATGCTGAAAGTAAGTGGCTTACCTAACTCATGTATTTTTTGTACCGGTACATTACTTTCGTTTCTCATTGTAACATGTATTCTTATCTAGTAGGCTACTTCATATTTTTACTTCTCATGCCATGGCCAAAAAGGGATCGGGGGTTTTCCCCAAGGAGATTTTTGTTGAAAAAGGTAGTCTCAAATGCATTTAGAACAGCAAGAAAGCCATCCAATATGAATTTTCAATCTTACAGGAGAGCAATCATTCCCAACCATTTTCCTTGATTCTGACTAGTTGATATGGGTATTAGGTATGATGGTCACTGGTCAATCGTCAGTGCCCCATATCACACTCTCTACACTTAAAAAGTTATTCTACAAAAAATACAATACATTATAGTATCCAGAAAGTAACACCAACATATCGTAATTCAAGCTCCTCTCATACAAATAATAACGGAACAGACAGGTAATTTTATTTAACGTCAACCTTATGGTAGCATTCCCAAGCTGCAGCTCGAGAAACGCGGCTCTAACTACTCTGCTCCAGCCATTACAACTCTATTCACATAACTATATTATAAATGTTCTCTTTGTTATCAGGGCTACTAATGTATACTAAATCAATAAATAGTGAAATTCACATTTTTTGAGCCATTTTCAAGTAAATTTCAATATTTATTGATTCAGCATACATTGGTAGTCCTAATAGCAGAGTAAGCATCTATAATATAGTTGTGAATAGAGTTGTGATGGCTAGAGCAGCGCAGCTGGAACTGGGCAGCTCCAGAAGCGAATTTAGAGCCGGGCAGCTTGGGAATACTACCTATACCCTATTCAAGATCACTTGAGACGGAATAAACAAACTTTTTGAGTGTGTGTGCGTGGAAGGTCTTCTTCTATGCGAAACTTTCGGCCACAAACCAACAGCTGTAGCCAATCACAGCTCAAGACAACAGTCTTATGACAAGACAAGTCGGACTGTAGCCAATCACAGCTCCAGACAAGAGTCAGCTGTTCGACTGCAGCCGACTTTTTCGCATACAAGACCTTCCATTACACGCACACACACGCAAAAGGTTTGTTTATTTCGTCTCAAGTGATCGTGAATGGACTATAGTACGGTGCAATTAGTCTACAAATGGCCTAGGCCCTAGTGTTATTTTCAAGAGTTAAAGTTACTCCTCAATAAAAAAATGTCGTATACAACCCCTAAACTGTAAATTTTTCAATTGAAAATTTGGTGAAATGCTACATTTTATTGAACTTATGTTTTTGAGGAGGGGGGCTAAGATGTGTAATTCTAGTTTTCCGAAAAATCTCGAAGATTGGCCTAAAAATGTATAAGTTAGGTTCATCTCTTCCTTTTTGTAACTTGACAAACGTTCAATTTAACGGAATTTTGCATAGAACCACTATTTTAAAATTGTTGTAATTTTGACACATTTTGCCCTGAGCCGCATAGTTCCTGAGATATTTTGGTGCCCCCCCAAACGTGAAAACTGTGTTATCCAAAATAATATTGAATAAACCAATTCAGAGTCGAAGAGAAACTCTTATTTTGGATGTTCAGGTTTCAGTCTAATTGCTACTATAGCTGTTGCCAAAATTTTAGACACTTTCCTCGTTGATGTAGCCTACTACCAAAGCATCTATTGTCTTTTTTAATTTTAAATATACCATCCAGGCTTAGCTAAATGACAACTCTAATCGACAGCATCAGCTATTGGACCGTACAAGCAAACCGAGTAACGTTTTGCCGTCAGCTATTAGGCTACTTGATACACACTAAAAAATTGGGTCCGAGGCTTGCCCCGAAATTTTTTGTTTTTTACTCTAAAAAGTATATTCATAGGAGTTTTAAAACTTTCAATTGAACCCCCTTAAAATTTTTAATTTGAGTTTATATGTAAAGTATAATTCAATTTAGTCCATTCTATCTAGTGTATGTTTCATCCGTCTGGGGGGGGGGGCACGTGCCCCTGTGCCCCCCCTTGGATCCGCTAGTGGACACCACTCCCTGTTTCTCCCTCCGGTGATGCCGCTTTGTACTTAGGGGTAGGTAATAAGACAGTGTGTGTGAGAGAGAAGGAGTGGTGTTTTGTTTGGGTGAGGGTGGACTACAGTGAATAACTTTAATTTACTTAACTTAGCCGTGAATTATCAAGACAATGCTCAACAATGATTCAGTGTTATAGGCTGTAGTGATAAAATCCCATCCTATAACTACTTAAAAGACAAGTAAAATGAATCACAATGTTCAATTTAATCTCTTGTTTTCTTTCAAATGAAATTAATAAAATCTAAAAAATGTGGAGAATGAATTTTGGGTGTTGTTGCACATAGTTTTCTTTAAGAAAATAATGTTTAATCACTACAGAAAAAGAAAATATTAGTATTAAACTAATACTAATTACGCCAAAACACCACCCCCCTCCCACCAACATGACATTATATATTAGCAATATAACATATGATACTGTAATCTGTATTTATTACTAATATATTATTTAATATCTGGTACCGAGCTTCGCTCTAAAGCTGTGGCTTTAGACCCAATCCTTGGGTCTCCCCACTATTAAAAGCCATACGCTAAATAAAATAATAAAAGCACATCACTAAAAGACACTTTGAAATTTTTGTAGTACAAATAAATAGGAAAAAACGTTTGAGATAAAGGAAAAACACTTTTAAACTTATATTCTAATTTGGGAGATATTTCGGTGGCTCTGCCACCTTCCTCGGTCCCAGACAGAGTGTTGTTGTTAGCTGCTTACTGGTTTAGTTTGGGGAGAATCGCAGGAAATCAGGTTGATGGGAGTAGGGATTAGGGGGAGCCATATTGGGGTATTCGAAGCAGAAGATAATATTAAAAAAATGGAATGAATTTATGAATTCTAATTCTATCCATAAATTCGTTTATAAGTGTTTTTCCTCCATCTAAAATGTTTTTTCTATTATAATTATTTATATATACGGTATGGCATAAAATATCCGGTATTTTATTATGAACAATTATGGCTGTATTCATGGGAGGCTCGGTATAGTAGATGATAAATCGCCGGTCTGATAAAATAAGCAAGGTTCCAAGGTGAAATAAACACACAGATATTGTAAATTTTCTACTTTATTGGTACACGACCATGGTTTCATGACCACACAGGTCACATTTCCACAGGTCACAGAATGTGACCTGTGTGGTCATGAAACTATGGTCGTGTACCAATAAATAGAGTAGAAAATTTACAATATCTGTGTGTTTATTTCATCATGAAACGTTTTTACAATATCGACCACAACTCAGTTGAAGCTTACAAGGTTCGATCCTTAGCTTCAGGTTCAAAAATCATCAAGTCCTAAGCAGAAATTCAGAAGTCTGTAGCTTGAACGGTTTCTGAGATACAGGGGAATATGTTATTATTCTTTTGAAATAAATTAAGGGTTTTAACTGGATATCGAATCATAAATTTGTATTTTTAATTGATGGAAGGAAGTTGTAGAGGAAAGCCATCTAAATGAAAAGGTATGTGACGTTAAGTGTGTAAATCTCAGCAAATCAACTCAACCCAAATCTCAGCAAATATTCTGTTTAGAAATCACTATTTAAATAAAATTATTTTCTTATCCTGGCGCGACGCCGCATTCCAGAGGCGCCAAATTGTTGATGAGTTTGATAATTTTCACCAATAAATAGGAAATTTTATTCTTATCTTTGCACGGTATCACTTACAACGGCACAAAAACGCCACTCTATTTCAAAATTTCCTAGACATTAAAAATTGTATTCTTATATCCTGGCACGGCGCCGCATTCCAGTGGCGCCAAATTGTTGATGAATTGAAAATTTCTATCAAATAGGAAATTTTATTCTTATATTTGCGCGGCGCAACCTACAACCGCACCAAAATTTGCCACTCTCAAAATTTCCTAGAAATTAGAAATTTTATTCCTATCCTGGCGCGACGCTGCATTCCATTGGTGCCAAAATGTTGATTAATTAAAGAATTTTGAAAAAAATTGGGAACTTTGTTGCGCAGCAGAGCCAACCAAGGCCCTACAGGTTCTCTCTATTTTAAAATCTTTGACAAATTTGAGGTTCCATTCTCATCTTGGCGCGCACCGCAAGCAAATGGCGCCGAATAGTCGATAATTTAAAAAATATCCGCCAAATTGAAAATGTTAGTCATATTTTTTCGGGGCGCCACCTCACAGTGACACCAAATATCCGCTTTTTTAAAATTTCCGGTAAATTCAAGTTTGGCAAAGCTAGCTCGGCTCCACCTAACGGCGGCGCCACATGCGGCCGCATGGCCCGCTTGTACCACGCGCCGGCCCTGATTAAGAGAAAAATAATGTCGATTTGTATAAAATCGAAATCGCGTGTGGTTGTTCCTACATCAAACCGGTCGGAACTATTGAATTTGGGAAGTCGGTCGATACTCTATCTCAACTATAACAACATAAAAACGCCATATAATCAGAAAATTTTCGTGAGATGTTCGGGTCAATCTGCTCTTGGATCTAATCCCATCTTGTGATCGGTCTCGTATCAATACACGTCTGTAAACAAAAGAAACTATGCAGTGTGAACGCGAAAGTTGGGAGGGGCTGTTCCGTTCCGTGTTTCCCTCTCTAGGCACACAGTCCTCCATGGAACAATCTGAAATTACTGGGTTTGATGAGAGGCCCGCCGGGTATGCGTCAGAATCAGGATAGCAAGATGAAAGGAGTGCCTCATCTCTTCCATACAATTTCATCTCCTATCAAAAATCAAGCCAACAAATTTCTGTTGAGAGTCGTTTAAAATGCGGAAAGGCATCTTTCATAACTCTTACATTCTGAAATAATCAATCAGCTATAAACTAATAATTTATTTCGCTGATCTAGAATACCAGAATGTAGCTGCTTTCTGAATACTCCAAGTATGTTTTGATTGATCAAGCTTTTATTGGTTCTCATACAGATAATTTGTAAGATATCACCTTATAAGTTTTCTACATTTACTCTGACTCTCCATTTGATATAAATAATCGTAGTTTGATTATGATAATGATAATAATTATATTATCAAACAATTAATTATATTTTTGTAGTTTTCATTCAGTTTTCAAAAATATATTTGAATTCCATTGACGTTCCCAGGTTTAGATAAAAAAGTCTCTGGCGGTTTATCTGATTCAATCTGTTTCCTCTTAAAAAGACTAGGCTACCTTGCTTTTGTAGAACAGCCTTTCACGTTGCATGGAATGTTGGTTGGAATTTGAATTAATATCCAAAATCCAATTTAACGAGAATCAGCAATTTTGGAAACGTTTCTCGCTGATTAGATGGAATAGGAAGCACGCTCTTTGAAAATTGAAAATTATACCAGAGTCCTAAAACAATAATAGAGCAAGGATTTTCGAAGTTCTTAGATAGTTTGGCAATTAATTAGAAATTTTGTGGTTCGCGCTGGTTAAAACCAACTGAATGGATTCCTTGGAGGAAACAATTAATATTCATTAACCCACCTGCAACTAATTGAATTAATTTTGTAAACAGGTTTGTCGGAGACTAGAAATACTCTTGAGATTCGAATAGAATTATCAGCTCAAAATCAGTCATTTTTAGCATTTCACTACAATAAAATCGATTATGGGTTCAGTTTACTTCCATTCGAGAATCAACAACTGGTTTAAATTTATGATATTGATGGTACCCAAAAACAGATAGTATATTATATTAATAGTACAAACCGAATTGTATTGAACTGGATTTCACGATAATTATTATTGTTTATGATTATAACATATTTTCACCGAAGGGTGTGGGATTGGAAGTGGAGCCATCGATCGAATCCTAGAACAACAATAAATTTATGTAATATTTTGTATAACCTGTATACATAATGCCCAAGTTCAACAAAGTTGTGGGAAATGATGAATGAGGTGCATTTATAGCCAACCTACAAAGCATTGTATAGTTATGGAGAAAAATCTTTTAACTTACTTTAATTCATAAATACTAGCCTACATGATTTTGAGAGAAAATACCATATTCATTGAATTGTTGTTTGTTATCTGATAACAGTATGCTATAGTCTGGTCAAGCAAAGAAGAGCCTCTGGCAAGATGGGAAAATGACTCCAGCTTGGTCAATATTGGGTCAAAACTTATTGATTTAGTCTCAATTGCAGGAAACATTCTGATCTACAATTTGAGACCAAATCAATAATTTTTGAACCAATATTGACCAAGCTGGAGTCATTTTCCCATCTTGCCAGAGGCTCTTCTTTGCTTGGCCAGACTATAGTTATGTGTTCGAGACTGTATTCAGATCAAAAGCCCCTTCAAACCGTGAGATGCAACAGAAGTGTACCGCACTACTGCAGTGTAGTGGAGCAATCAGCAAGTTTCATGACTACAAATTTCGTTCAGTTGGTTGACAATACCGTATCAGGTAAATCCGACACAATCTGCCTTTCTATCGTTCCGTTGCACCACTCCTGGCTTCTTTGTGAGACAAGGAGAAGAGAAGTACTTTTCTTCTCGGAAAGAGAAAGACGTTAGACGAAGTGAGTGGGGGATGCTGGATCCTGGGGACTTGAGAGGACAGTCGGTTGCGTTGAGGCCTGTGCTGTGGTATTCACAGAGTAGAATGAGGAGAGGACCAGCTGTTGGGAACCGGACTATACCTGGCTAGAGAAAGAAAACCTGCTCGCTGATGATAGTGAAGTGGGTGGAGGGGATTCTTGCAGCGCGATCGGCTGAGGTCACTGGCAGATCGTTCTTCGTTAGTTCTCCAGTCTGGTCTGTTCTGTTCTGTTCGTGCTCTCAGCAGACAAGATTTCGAAATACCTTTACCGACTTACCGCGGCTGTGATCCAAACTATTAAAATTGTAAAAAAACTATTCAAAATTTAATCCAACCTATACAATATCAAACCCAGTGTAAGTGCTTCAAATGCGAAGAAAGTTGATTAAGTGCTAATTCCTACGGTGTACGTTCGTTGTTGTGAAATCAGTGCTATGCTATGACTGCAGGACATGGATTCCTTCTGCCATCTTGACCACGGAGTAAGTATCCTTTCTCGTTTTGAACTTTCTTCATCATCCACTCGTCTCAATAAAAACTCTTTTCATTTCTCTCGTCCTACTAAGGTCAAATTTCAACAAAGTTAAAAGACGTGAAGATTAATTCGTCTTATTTACAGTTATCAATTCAACACGTTGGTTGACAGCAATAGCTATCAAATTGTTAACTGTTCACAGCTTCCAAATAATCATTGCAGCAATAATAAAACCTCTGGGTGTGTGACAATAAATTTGACAGTCTTTTGCAATTTTTTATCATAACAGAAAGTTTTTACCGTTCTCGAAAGTATAGGCCTCCCTAAAAAAATTAGCTTCCACTTTCACCCTCCATTATCTATATGTTTTTTAAAATATATTTTACTCCAATTGTAATCATTAATATTGATGGCTTATATACTGACATTGTAATGTTAATTCAGTCATGAATAAATCTATTGAAACACTTTTTTAAAGTTAGGTTAGGTTCATAAAAAGCGGTTATGTTTTGCCACGGAACAGAAGTTGAGAGTTGGCCTTTTCTAGATTGGTCAAGTTTAAACTGATTGAACTTTATGGATTCTTGAACCGATTCCATCCAATAGATCCAATGAATTCCATATCCACCAGATCCAATGAACTCCATCCAATTGATGCATTCATTGGTAACTTAGTGGCTGTAGCTGAATGCGATAAACCGCTGGTCTGATAATCGAATAGTCTCAGTCTGCTGATAAGTTTACTAGGGTTCAATCCCAAGACTGCGACACCGATTTTCGACTGCAAACAAGAATCAACCTGTCTTTCGGAGATGTAAAGCCGTCGGTCCCGACTGCCTAAAAAACAATCTTCATCTCTTATCACCCCCCCTCCCTCTTTTTACCCACGCACATGCGCAATTGCGCAGAGCCCACCTCGGCATCACGCTCATTAATCGGAGAAATAACAATTTATTGGACAAATAATCGTATTAATTACAGCAAATTACTTAATGCTTCTCGTTAAATGCATCAATCAATTTTTATAAGTCACGTTATCTCTCATTCTACCGTACTAATTGACATGAATGAGTGATAGTGACTGATATTGACATTAGCAGTACCGTACAGAGACTGTGTAATCTATATATACGATCTCTCTAGTTATAAATACATGTGTATGCTATGTATGTAGCCTATGGGAGAAAAATAAACGTGATGTAAATAATATGAAAAACCACTCTATTCTTTTTATCTTAGTTGAGTTATCAATTTATTCATATTGCTTGTAAACACTTACATAATGTAAAAGGTGAAAATGTTCCATAAAAACGAGGAATTCTGAAATAATTCTCCTTAGAGAGAGAAGATTCAAAGCTCAAGGGTGAATATGAAGGAAAAACTATTTCATTTATAATATATCAGTAGCACTAAACATCAGTGAACATATAAGAATTATTTTTCTTTGATGGTAAATTTTGGCAACGCACATTGATTAATAATAACATCCCATTGTGGTTTGGAAATGATATACTTATATCAATAAAAACACTTGTCTCAAGAAGCTGATGTTGGCTGCATGAAATAAAGTTCTGCATCCTCTCTCAATAAGTTGGAATTGGAAGCATCTTCTCGCGCATTTGCCTCGGATGATATCATTGAACAGGATACGATCGAGATGAAACCCATAGAGCATAACGAAAGGTGAATTTCAAAAGGTGTGCAAAGGATGGCTAGAAGAGTCTCTTCACGTCACATTCCTTTGAATCCCCTCCCTTTGTATGAAGAGATACCCATGTGGAACTATAGTAAAGACATTCCTTCTCAACCTCCTATTCTTCACCGTCACATTCTCTCCCCACTGCAACTAATTGAAAAATGCACTAACAATCGCATTGTTCTCAATGGACGTATCAATCTCTTTGTGCTGGTTGACTGATATCAAAAAGTTCTTTCTTTTTTACAACATGATTAGAATGCAAACGAGTCCTTGCAAAGATTATGTCAAGCTTTTATGTTGCAGAATAATAATATACATTGTATGAATTCGATAAATAAGATTGACAATCTATAATAGTTGTCAAGAGAGTTGAAATCGAACAGGACAATTGCTTATATTATTACACAAGCATTATGAAGAATGACAATATAAGAGCAAAGTAGTTCCGGGACACGTATCTTAATTTATACTCTGCAAAAAAATAAGAGTTGAATTCCTTTCTTCATTCTACAAAAACAAGAATGTGGGATTCGGTAAAGGTTCAATGTGACAGTAACATGATATTATAATATGAATACGTTATTGTACAATTTTTTAATAAGAATATGATGTTGGAAAATATAGAGACTGTATAATCAGTCTGATACAGTCTCTATATTGGAAAGGAATAAACTATCAATTTGGAGAGTTGGTTTATCGACGCAAATCACCTTGTAATCAATGTTAAAATATACGATAACTATAACAGAATGTTATTTGACATAATATTGTATTCGCTGCACCAACTAATTCGATGTTTTTTAAATGATCTGTAGAGAACCACCGTTTCAAGAAAAATACTTTATCACAGTATTCATAATTCCCAGTTATAGTTATATTAATTATATAGTTATATAGTTATAGTTATATTACAGTATTATATTAATCTTATGCAAATTTGCCAATAAAATCCATTGTCAACGGATAAGTTGAAGCTTACAATCGGAACAATGTGCAATGTACTACAATCTGGTTAGTAAATCTAATCGTACGAATAATAATTATGTTTGAAATCAGGACTCGAGTCCAAGCCAAGGCATAGGGCACAAAAATACCCCTATTTCTAGTCGCAGTACCGGAATTATGACACTTGGTTGTAAGAGTACAGCATTCGTGTAACTGGTCGCCTTTGCGCTTACTGCTTCTGCTCTGTCTTTATTTAGTGAGGCCTGGCCTTCCAACCTTGCTGCTCTTACTTTGCTAACTTGAGCTCAAACAACAACATAAAATATAACTTGTACAACAAGCGTAACTTTCAATTTTATATATCCTTCTACGATGTTTAATGAACACAGGGAGACACCATTATTATTGAAGTATGTAGTGCAACAGTCATATTAGAACACCTACATTAAGTTATCGAATTTATGGTTTAAGTACTGGGGAAGCTCAATCTTTATCAGATTGCCTGCCTTCTGCTATGTAGAATAAATCTGTTGCAGAAAAATGCAGTCTGTCTATTACTCATCCGGAATGGGTGACTGTGTAATGCGTTAAGCATTACTGCCCCTGCAACTATTAATTCGTTGTGAGGGTTTGATTTACTCACGCTGTGTATTATCAAGATAGCGGCTTAATACAATTACAGCACAACAAACTGCTGAAATTGATCTACTGTTTATTCAAGTGCAGTAGCGCTAGATTGTGGGCTATCTATCATTGTTCATGGATGAAATGCGACAAATGCTGTGAACCATGAACCAAATCCTTTACAGAGAAAGTCTATTGTTTCATTCTCTCCTACGCAGATCGTTCACTATTATATTCATGTACAAATTCACCACCGCTTGACCTTATTGCTAATCAATTAAATTTAACAGAATTAGTTGCAGCAAGATAGTATGAGAATAACTGACGCTTATTTAATTACTGAAAAATTTCATTGTAGACTACCAATAAGAAAAATCGGCCAGATTATGAATACTATTTCATTTCACGGTCAGATTTCTGTTCAATATATTTTATTGCTTACATACACTACTTAACATGAAGTCTCACCTATTTCCTTCATTCTTTTTCGTTTTAAGAAGAAATTTGAAGTTCAAGAGCCGACGTAGCCTATTGGGCTGGGAGCGTCACACGCATACCTTTACATACTCCCTTTAGTCTGCTATGTGCCATCACTGCACCGATCACGGGTTTGATTCCCGTTACGTTTGGAGACCTTAATCGTTCATCGTTCAATATAAGAATCATCCGTACAGTTGGTGAAAAATTTTCGCAAAGTTCCTAGTGAAACATTTTGTAATGGAAAAGTACTTGAACTAGTTTACAATCTCTAAATCCTTAAAATTCTGACTGCTTTGTATTTCATGTTAGGCCTATATATAGCTGGTTGAAAAACAGATATTGTTGGTTTTCAACTTTCCCTCAGGCATATTTATAGCCTTTGTGTCCTTTCCTCATCTCATGTAATACTAAAATCATGCGAGTATTATAAAATGTCATTATATGTGAACAAAATATCATTATTCACTTATATTTTTGGACTTGACAAAAATTGCTTATTTATTCTGAAGGATTCAATTAATTTAATATCCAAGAGAGAAAACATGCATGAGTAGTGGCATCAAATGACTCTGGCTTTGTTTGCATCTGCCTTAAAGGTTAATGGACTGCAGTCTGTCTGCACAAATTGAATTTTGTGTTTTGAATTTTAAGGACCTTCTTTAACGGGCAATAAAACCTGGCCCCTTATTGGCCCGGCCCATGCTTATTTGCTTTATAACCTTTTCGACAACCAACATGAATCGCGCTTTCAGATGCAAAAATTTCTCTTGTCTTGTTCGAAACAATTTTTGGAGTGATTATTTTTTATATTCGTCGTCTTGGTATAAGTGTTTGGTTTCATGCATGAGCATTAATTCGTTTCAAACACTTCTCTGTTCAGGCTGCTGTGGAATTAGACGTGCGGGTTTTTAATGACCTCCTTACGGGAATAATATTACCTATAAAATTCAACTAATCTGTGAGAAAATGGGTGCCAAAAGGGTCTCATTGGAAATCGTGTTTGGCTTTACTACCATTTGTATATACAACCACAAAAACACCTTGTTAGTGGGTTATATTATTATTAAATTATAATATAAACTTTGAGTTGAAGATTGGACAAGAAATTCTAGTGAATCTGATTCCAGCCGTGGTTTAGAGCCTAGACTAGTGGAATCCCGGTTTTATTCTAAACTTTGACTACCAAATTATGTTCATATTGTATGGATAACTGTGAAAAGGAGAGACATGAGACTCTGCGTTGCGTTAGGTGTAACCAATAAGGATCCTAGGAATTCTATTATTCTAGAGTTCTATTATTCTATGGTATAACACCAACATACTATTATCTACTATCATGACATTTTTTTCACTGACATTCTGTGTTGTATGATCATAATTGTTCACTGTATTAGCTTTGTAGAAGAAGTTTGAAAATTGTAAACTAGGAATTGGATGAAACTTGTATAATTCCGCTTTCTCTGATTTTTGTAATTCCTTATTGTAAAAAAATAAATTTCGTTCAAAATCGGACCTACCTGCAATATTCAAACCCAATCCATCTAATGCCAACCCTCCCATTTCGCAACCCATGATTTAATGATATTTATTCGGTTAAGTCTGAAAATTGATCCACAAATCAAGGCAATCCCTTGCATTACTCAACCTACCTTGCATGATATTTTTTTTTATTTGACATGTCCAATGCAATGAATGACTACTCCTACAGTCGCTAGACATGTTTGACATGATGTCGAATTGCAGTGACCTTCACTGGTTCGTGCACATGCAAATCAGATGCATAGGTGCAGTGCAATGTGCAATAATGCATGTCGATTTGCATAGGCTGCGGTAGATTATTGGTGAGACCGGGCGCAAGCCGATTTCACGCCTAAATGATCGCAGCCTCAAAGTAACATAGTAAACCAGCCGGCATTTCATTGCTAATTGTCTGCCTCCCAGCATTTAGCGGGCTTACACATCTCATGGAGTATCTGATACGAACCCCGTACCCCGGAACAATGAATCGCATACCGGTAACCATTCTTTTATTCAAATCATGTAGCCTATCATGAATGTGTTAAATACGAGAATGTGATAGGGCCTACTACAAAAAAATGACGTTATTTCTAATAAATGCTAGCCGTTGAAATAATTGTATTGACAACGGATCACAAATTATTTATCCCAAAAATATTTTTATTTTATTAAAAACTACTCTTTGTTTTAGATACGATGTCAAGTTACAACGCCTAATAAGTTAACGCCAAGCTGTAAAGCCTTATACAAGATTTTCGATACAAAGCCTGATTGTTTGGATGTATAGAATCTTGGAAGCTGGATCTCATATTTTATGGAATTACGAGGAGCGTTCATCAAGGGCCGTTTGGTCACAGAAAAAATGTACTCGTAAGAAACAAATTTCATTGTCATGTTTAGTTAGGTATGATCTTTCTTTACGTCTCTGCATCATCGCCGTTCATTTGTAAGCATTTTTTGTACCGCTGCGCCTGCTTCTTTACCGCTGTGCATAGAAGCTTGCCGCCTGAAAATGGAACCACTTGACAACGGCATTTTTGAGTCCCTCTTCGGTTTCAAAGCATTGTCCACCAAGCCCCAGTTTAAAATGCAATAAGAGGAGGTATAGTCGCTAGGTGCAAGGACGGGAGTGTATGTATAGTGGGTGGTCAAAAAGTTCTCAACGAAAATCTTGAATTTTCTTCATGGTTTAGGCAGCAGAGGACGCACATTATCGTGGACGCGCGTTTATCGTCATTATGCCAGATAACAGTTTCACAGGTGTTATGCCAGGTGTTTGTTTTGGATCGCATGTCTCAATTTTTTGAGCGTTTCGCAATACACATCAGCTGTAATTGTTGTCCCTTTTGCACATTTGAAACGAATCACAGAACGTACTTCACAGTTGGCGGGATCAACGATTTTCGCGGTCATTGTTCTTTGCATTCATTGACAACAATACGACTTCGGAATCAAAACAAATCACGCTGTTGCTTCGCAATGTGTCAGTAGATGAAGCTGCAGTAGTAAAACTTTGCTTCGAAGCGTCAATATTCAAATATAGGCAAACGGCCCTTACTTTATGAACGCTCCTCGTATATCTCATTCATTCCTATCGAAATATTCAATTCTCAATCTTTCTCTCACTTTCACAGTCTTCATCAGTATTATATCAACCGATACAGTACTGCTTTTCATAGAAGATAATTTACTGCTGTTCAAGAAATAACTTTCTGATATTAATTTATGAGATTGTTATTGATCTTCCCTCTTCATTTATCGGTGTATTGTGGGTTTTTTTAATTTTTTATCAGATTCCAAGCTTGAAGCAATTATTGACGATAGCAGGGAGACCATCAGGAGACAGCAAGGTTTGCCGCTCGCTCTGAGTTATCGCCCACAAGATTCTTGAAAGGGGCGGCAAGTTACGCCCCCCGCTCACCGCCCGAGGCCTCGTTCATTGTCTGGTTGAATCGGGGGCAGCAGTTTGAGAGTTTCCGCCCCCACGACATATCGCGTCCCTAATTAATAGCAGGATAGTAATAGCAGACGCCTGCCTTGAGCGAACCAATCTGATTCCCTGGCTGATAAGATAGCGCTCGGGCCACACAGCTTCTTCATACTACTCGACGTGTAGGTTTCGATTGACTTATTTGCTCGTAACATTATGATTGAAGCCAGATCTCAACTGAAATCTAAACGCGCTTCCAAAAACTCACTTTTTGCTCTCATTAGAGAAAGTCTTAAGAAAAGAAGCCGAATATAATAACAATGCTAATGGAATTTATTTTTACGAGTATTTAAATTTTTATGGTTGCTGGTCTGATAATCATAGAAAGTATTCGGCCGGTATTAGACGTTAATAGTTGGTTCTATGTCATAAACGAGATAAAAATACGAAATCATAGTCTTATATTTCATTTATAAGATCTCAATATAAATTATGTCATAGAACTATTATAGTGTAATACCGTCTTTAGAGGAAACTCATAATAGTTTGAGAAATCGTGACAACTTTTTAGGCAGCAAGCACCAATGTCGGAAGACGTACTCCTCGAAAAGACGGAAAAGTTTCGCTAAATAATATGTCGTTCGCTTCTTACAAGGCTACTTCTTGAAACTATCAAAACTGACATAATTATCAACGTATTAATAAATTTGTTTTTGACATAAATCTACTTTTTAAATTATATTGTGCTAACTATCCCAATATCCCAATTTAATTTTAATAATAACATAGGCCTAATTATTATTGACTATACCTCAATATCACCTTCACTACTACGCAAAAATGATTTTATAGGACTTCCATTATTTTTATTAGGCCTATTACTACTTATATATCATTTTCTCAATCCTTATCCTACAAATGGAAAGGCGTGTTAAATTTATAATTCAGCTTCAAATTCATTGCATAATCTCGATGAAGTTGAAGTAAATGAATTTAATAGATCAATTAATGGATACTCAGTGAATCATTAAGAACTTGATCATATCAAGACCAATCACAATCAATCTTAGTATTCTAGTAGTTTTCGTTATGGATCCTGTAAAACTATCATTATTTTTCGCAAAAATGAATGTACTGAACAGTGCAAATGAGCCCACCCACGAGATGTCATTCAGCGTCTATCTTTCCAGCTAGATCATTGTTCTGCGGAAAATTATTCCAACTGCAAAATTTCCACATGTTCTTTCTCGCTTGACAGAAACAAAAAAGATTCACAACACAACTGTTGAAAATTAATGTTCGTTTGTCTTGTGTTGTCTCTAATTCCGAATGATTCTAACGACAGACAGTTTGCACGAAAAAAACGACCGCAACATGTTAGCACTATAGTGAAGGTACTTTCAAGGCAATTGTCTCTGATAAGCGGAGTGTGTTTTTATTTTACGCAAACGGATTGAAGTCGTACAGAAACAAGCAGCTGCATTGATCGCAGCGACGCACTCTATGTGTAAGGATAGTTAGTTAGTTGTTGGCGGGTCTGGTCGCTTTGTAAAGCAAGATGGCGTTTTTTCTTTTCAGTTTGGTTCTTGGACGTAATAATTTATCCAGCATGTCTATAAAAATTTCCTTCTTAAAACGTACACGGGTTTTCTAGTATTAAAAAGTCGTGTTCGGCTGAGCTAAGGATAGAGTTCTTTATAAGGAGACAGTCCCGCTGGTTGGTTTAAAATGCGAAATGAGTTGGCTATGAGTGCGTCACGGTATCGGGGTATGTCAGTCACGTAACTGACGGCGATCGGATCCTGTTTGAGAAGTGCACTGCAGTGCAGTCTGCACAGCACAGCTCGGTCAGTGCAGTGCAGTTGCAGCCATGCTTCGTGTGACATGCCCTACCACAACACGCGTCCGATACAGTATAAATCACATTCTGCCCCCTGCCTTCTGCCCCCAGCATTTCTGTATTCCAACTTGTCTTGCACTACCCAAGTAGTCATTTCTATTGAAAATCAGATCCGGCTCATTAGCCCGTTCACGTCATTGTAGCTAGCGCCAGCCAGTCCAGTCTCTCACGGGGCTCGCTTACTCTCCTCATTAATAATGTAGCGAGTTGATTGGCTCTTCAATTTCATCAATGCAATTATTTCAGCCCACTATTGCACGACGGCTAGAGATCGAGATTCTCAGATTGAGGCACAAGTGAATGCTTGCTGAACATTTTTTATACGAAATATTTTTTTGTAATTTTAAGATATTGTAGTCCAGTTCAATTACTTGAAAGAACTCAAAATAAGTTGATAGAGAAATCTTTCGATTTGAGTGCTTGCTTATTGAAATAGTTTAAGCGTTTTCTGAACAGAACAGTGGACTTTTGCCCCCTCCATCACACCCTTTCTCACCATCCTTCCAAATATATCTAATGATTAACATGTTCAAAAAATTCAATGAGATGTTCAAAAGTTGGCATAGTTCTATTTCCTCAAAATTATAAAACCTCATAATTCATATAAATTAGTTGAAATAATGGGAATAGTTGGTCCATGGCTTTTATTCAGTTCTTCATTTGCACGTATATTATATACTAAGCTTATTGTAACAACATTGTATCAATTCCATAGTAACGAATTTCATGAATTCTGAATGTTCAGGAAGAATATTAATAAAGCTCGGATTTCGAGTGTGATTTGTAGATAGGATATAAGGATACCATTGGGTTTTCAATGGAGATGGGATTTTTAATTAATGTGATTTATACTTTCTAATTGATTTTGAGAATTTTTGAGTTATCTACTAACGAGGTAGTAAACTGGTAACCAGCTGGTAGGCCTAGGCCCTTCGTGGAATGTTGAGCCGTAGACAAACAAACAAAACTAACGTGGTAGTAGTCAATAACACAATACTTGTTCATGTACCGTATTTTGAAAAATTGAGTCTATCAACAGAACTATTATTATTTTGATGATTGACAAAAGCAGTGAAATAAGATTCTCTTCTAAAATAAGAGCGTAAACGATTTATGATAATAAGTAAGGAAGGAACATGATAGTGGCAAAACGAAAGAAGGAAAGGAGTGTTTAGATATGGCGCTAATCGGAATAAGCGAAATGCGTGTGAAGAAGAATAAGAGGATGAGGAGGAGGAGGAGGAGGAGGAGGTGGTGGTGGTGGTTGGTAGTGGAGTTGCGCTGCCATGTAATTCGGGTGCCCAAACTGCTGCCGGTCGTCAGCGCAGAGAATCTAATCGAGATTATTACCCACTTCTGTCCAAAGTAGAGTAGAATACCTTTTTGACAACACGTGTTCCTTTTAAAAATATCCAGTTCCTATATTACTACTTGAACCGGTTTGGGCGGGCTAAGTAGTAAATTAAACTGTTAGCTTGTAACTTTTTAATTTTCTTCCACCACAACATTCGGAGTTTTCCGTTCGCTTCGATTCCATTCTTCCGCTTCTTTTTATCTTGCAAGCGTAGACACTACTTGGTTATTATCCGCTATAATTATAATATTACGCCTGGTCGATTTAATATTCAGCTCTCAACTGACAACCACAAGACGAATTCGTAGAAATTATTAATTTAAATATTTTAATAGACTTTTTTATCTCAAATTTCCTCTGTCCATATTTGTTGTCTCTCAAACGAACCCTCCCACCTTCATTTGCTGGCTGTCAGATATTCAAAACAGACTTCGCCCAGTACAAACAGTGCACAGGAACGCGGCTCACAAATTAACCGATTTATTTGTATACGCTCGTCCAATTTGTGCTGCATGTTTCCATTGTTGCCTTCTTCAAGTGTACTGACATGACCTGACGTGATGATAGTTGGAGAAGAAAGATGTAAATAATTGAATAGCGCTTGGGGATCCATCCTGGTGTGGGATTTGTTGGTCGGTACATAACTGTAAAGCTCTCTCTAGTCCTGCATCTTAAATCAGAAACTAACCTGCATCGAATAGATCAGTATTCATTGCCATCACCGCATAGTTTCCTGTTTAGAACACATGTTCTGTTCTTGATCGAACTTTGGGAATAGTATTTTACCTATTATTTGTTGGAATTATAACGGATAAGTCAGTCTTGGTGTATGTGACATTTCTGGCAGTATTCCATCAACTATCCTCCTCCATGATCACTGGGACAGTGTAGCCTACAACCACGCATCGACTGTCTGTCAGTTTGAGGGTACACTTTCCTATTATTTTAGAGATTTTAATGAACCTTTCTGTGATGCAGTTGAACTGGACAAAAACCAGTTGTCCTGTGATCTCTAGATGTAGCCTACATTACGTTCACAGTTGGTCACAAATCAACTTTGGGAAATATTTCATTTCAAAAGAAACAGTTTTGATTTTTCGTTGAAATAGCACACCTTGTTGAACCTTGACTGTAATGATTTGAATAAATATCGAGCCATTTATAGTATTTTCTAATCAGATTTCATTTTTTTCAGGGTTGTATAAAAATTATCCTTTTGAAATCGTGATCAACTAACATGAAGTTTAACAACAGACACATAAATGTATGCTATTAGAGTGCACAATTATCTTGTTCGGTACCTTTTAAGTTGGCGTGGGAGGTTTTAGCGAATTTCAGTTTTGATAGGCTAGTGGTGGGTGGGGGTGAGGGTGAGCCTGAGCGTGCCTGTCTGGACAGTGTTTGGATTGCAGTTAACGACGCGTCAGAATGGAAAAGCAAATAGTTATTGAATATCTGAGGAAACACAGGTTAAATGCTTAGACGGTTGAGTTTGCCATATAAGTGCCGATGGCCGGAGGGTGGTTTGTGAGTTTCGACGCAGATTCGGCGCGCTTGATTTAGTAAGACTCGAGACGAGTCTAATGGGATAATGGTAAAGCAGGTCAGTCAGTGCCTGTGCCTCAGACCCTCATTGCTCCAGGCACTTCAACAGACTTCACGGACACCCCGGATCACTTATGTTCCTCCTTTTACCCTTTCCTTGCTGCTATCTTCGTGGGAAAATCTTGTGGCTCGCCCTCCAGAAAACCTTTTGGTCCAAACTCCACTCCCGCCTCCTTCCTATTCATCCCACGCACGCAATTAGTCTAACCGCTCTCGTACCGTAATTTGCAAAAATATGCGTCAAACGCAGACACACTATTTCGTGAAGCTGTCACTCATGCACAGACATCAAGAAAATCAACCAAGTTAACTAATTTCAATTCTAATAATACTTGCGCCGAATCATTAGCATTTGCATAGACATAATAAACTTGACGGAGATATTTCAATCGAGTTATGATAATACTTGAACATAATTACCAGCACTTGAAAATCCAACCTATCTGAGAAAACTTGATATCTTACAACACAAATGGGTTGGATAGCGAAAAAGAAGAAACCATTTAAAATTTTGCCGAAATTTTTAACATAAGATCATATTTTTTTCTATAGACTACTATACAGATAGAATATAATTATAGGATTCGGAAGAGAAGATGAACGTTTTTGAGAAGGGTAGTACTCATTTCCTCCGTCACCAAGAGTGGTGTATCAACGATTTCGGCCACCACATGCCTGATGTGATTTTCCAAACTTGATTCTCTTAAATAATATTTCCATGCGAACATTTTCACACCAATAAATTTGTTTTTGAATGGAAACTAAAAATTTTATGATATTTTAAAAATAGTTCATCTTCACTGCCGGACCCGATATAATAGTTTCATACTCTCCGATTATGGTACAGGGATTTCAAGGATGGGAAAATGCAATAATGGATGTACTGTTCTTGAAATGGATTCGGTGCAATAGAGCAGCCCTATGGAAGGGATTATGATATACCTAACTGAATAGAGATGTATGAAAAGTGGAATAAGAATTGAAACCACATCTATCATTCATATTATGTGTGGTAGCATCTAAAAATTCTAGATAGTGGGTTTTGTCTATGTCTGTCTATTATTCATAGTCAGGTCATTAATAGTAAATTTGGAATAATTATCTTCAATAATTTCCACCGCCGAAACATTTTGGAGCATTATTGTGCAGTGGCATCCTTCGAATCTCCTGTTACCAATGTTTGATGTTACAGAGCTACAGAGGTCAGAATTTATAAAGCGGACTGTGGACTTTGGTTCCACTAATCTCACCACACTCCTACACCCTAGGACCAAAGTCAATAACAAGTGTGGCATCGATTATAAGCGACGGTGTTTGAATGTGGAGCGTTGCAAGGTGGCAAACCGTTGAGGTTGAGCTGAATGATGAATTCGGCGTGTGGGATGCTGCTGAAACAGAGACACACACGTGGTAGAATTGTGAATAATGGAGAGGATGAAATGGTCGAAACAAGTGTTGAAAGAAGACCGTGGAGAGTAAAGGATGAGGATATGTTGGTGAAAAAGGATGTGAATTGGAAGAAGAAAACTAATGAGAATATAGTAGTTAATGTTTGGGATTAGGCCTAGGCCGCAGCAGCAGAAGTGTACCGTTAGAGCAAAGCGCCGCGTTGTCCTCAGCTCGCATTCCCATTACCGAACCCATTCATTTGTTATGATTAATAAGGAGCGGGGAGGCCGCCCAGCCGGCTACCGGTATTGAAAACCAATCAGCGCTATCTTCTTCGCATCTACTGCCCAAACAATATCCACAGCTATCAGTCAGCCACACTCCAACACCCTTACCAAACAAACACCTTCACTTCTGCATTGTCATAGGGTAACAATATTTCCTCCTGAAAATCGCATCTTGTAAATATCTTCTTTCGCCAATCATCGCATTTCATTTATAGCATAAAAATGTGTGTGAGAGAAGGCTTATCACCTGTGTAAACTTCGGGTTTGGGTACGGTCCAATACATAAGGAAGATGCTGTTGATATTATGTCGAATATCAAAATGTACTATCATATCAAAACAATTACCATATTATTTATTTATTTACAAAAATGGAGACAACCGGTTTCCCCTTTTATGTTTATGGGTTAGATATTTTTACATGGTAGTATCAAAAAAGGTTCCTCAAATATTGGTTCTTGGACCGCAAGGCTAGTAAATCTTACCAGGTGGGATATTTGCCTAGAAATTATGGTTCACAAATCTGTCGTCACTAATTTTCTACAGTGTCGCACTCTAGCGCCCAAAATGAAAAGCACAGCTGATGAAAATGTAAAGATAACCTATTTTTGTTAGTGTTGAAGAATATTATTGTTGTAATTGATTCTGATGAGTTGAGAACATCAGAATTAACAAGGAAACTATATTTTTAAGTTTTCCTAGTTGTTTTGTAGTGAAATATGATTATTTTCATATTTATAATCGTAATCGCATAGTTTAAACCCACCAAAGCTTACTTTTTTCTCAATAAGAGCGCCAGCTTTTCGAATCTTTGGCCCCAATTTATGACAACAATAGCATTATATTGTTCCAATATCACAACATTATGCGACTGTAATAATACTCAATAATTCAATTCATCATTTTTACATATTTTAACAATTATTTTCATTGATGTTGAGCTTTTTACGTGGTATTTTTTATTTATCAATTCTCTGTGGAACAGCTGGAAAATTGGAATCCTAGATAAATGTCGAATCTAGGTTAAAGGTATAAAGGTATAAAGGTATAATCTAGGTTATATAGGTATAAAGCATGATGTAATAAATAAAATTAGTGACGTCATCCGGCAGGAAAAAAGTGGACTGCTGGGCTCTTATGGACGCTGGCCTACCTGGTAGATTTACTTACCTTGCTTGGACCGTACCCTAAACTTCTTAACTCTTCTTCCAATATCTAGAAAAGGCTATATCTAATAATTATAGGTTATGACATTTCACTTGAAATCTCGATCGCAAAATTCGAATTAGTAATGTATTCTATTGTCTTATTATATCGTGGATTGGAAATATTTGAGTTCTTTTCAGCGGAAAGGCTTTGAATTCAAAGCTATATAATCACTGATACCAGAAACCTGAGACGCGTTCCTTAGCTTTATGAATTTGGCTCTGGACAAAATTATTCTAATTTATCTCGTAACGGTCAAAAAGTATAGACATGATCTCATCAGCTTTGCACCTTTGTCCGAAAGCTTCCATACCAATCGATACTTTTTTATGACGTGAATATATAATCGACGAATCATTAATAATATGTGCCCATTTTCCTGAATCATAAAGCTCCATCATACGAGTCCGATGCTGCACGTGCTAGAAAATATTGCTGTAAATTCAACCCCGACTGCGGGGGCTGGGGCTGGGGGAGGCAACAGCTGTGAAAAGAACGAGGAACGGTACAGCAAATTATAAGAGATTTTTTATTATTACTCTTAAATTCCAGTCATAAATCGGCGGCAATGGAAAGGTGAGCTCCTACTTTCGCGGAGCGAGGGTGTGCGTGCGGGTGCTAGACAGGCATAAGTGGACTTTACCGAAAACCTACGTGCATGGGCAAGGCACAACATCCATTTTTATATTTAAGACCTGCAATCTTTCTCATCTGCGTCGTGTTCTTGAACCCCCCCTCAACCACATCACATACTATACCAGCTTTATTAGAGAGGAAAACAGCCGTTGAGAAATTCTCTCAAGGGTTCACAGCTACGTACGAACTTTTATTGAGATCATTTGACCCGAGCCACAAATAATAATATGCTTCAAAATCACTGTCGAAGTCTATGAATTCTGCTGAGACGTTTTTAACGTAGTATGTTGGCATTCGAAACGCGTACTCTCTGACATTGCTATTAGAAATAGCAATGACAAGTTATTAGAAATCATAAATGAAACTTTGGTTAGATAGATATGGTAGCTTGCCAGGTAGCCCCATTCATATGAATGGAAGATATCCAGATTTTTTGGGAAGAAGGTAATACAAATCTTTGCTAATAATTCATTACCAATTTAAATGTACAGAGTGCATAAATAAACCAATTAAAATGAGTATTTGATCAACACTGCTTTGACTTTCGCATTCCTCTATTCACTTCAAAATTATTATAGTATAAGGAGGTTTATTCAATGAAAGAGAATTATTATAATCAAATTAGAGGATATAAAGGACTGCATTAGATGAGATTGGGGTCGGTTGATGACCTCATCGCCAATTACGTGAATACTAGATTCAAAGTGTCGGAATTCGATTTAGATTTGATAATTATACTTATTAAGTTTTATTAGACAATGGTCAGTGTTCGCGTGCCCACAATGAAAGCTACTGTAAAATGAACTCTCAGAGACAGGTTTTTGATGCTTGAAGCATAAATTTAGTCTCTTAAGAATTTCCAGAGAGATTTCAGACATTCAGGCATGAAAAGAAAGTCACTCAATAGAGAAATTAGGAAAATTGATCCGAAGAATGAAGGTTGAAATGTGCTTCAATCGAGCGAATTTCTTTGTATTCTAGTCGTGCAGGTTAAAATCTTTTCTTCAATTTTCTGTTTTCTGTATCGTCTGTTTTCTCATTGAAAATTTAGAATATATATGCACTATACAAATACAACTATTCTCTATTCACGATCACTTGAGACGAAATGAAGAAACTTTTTGCATGTACAGGTAGCTATTTTTGTTTGAACTTGAGGAAAAGCCAAGAGCTGTGATTGGCTACAGCTGTTCGATTGCGGCCGATTGTCGTATAAAGTAATACCTCTCTTCACACGCACACACGCGCAAAAAGTTAGTTCATTTCGTCTCAAGTGATCGTGAATAGGGTATTCGCTGTGTGCAAGTGGGTGGAAAGGATATTTTTGGCAACCGAGGCGCTATTGGCGGATCATTTCGGCGAAAAATTGAGAGAATTAACATTGGAGGAGATAGGGCTAAACCTAAAATAATGTCCTGGAGAATTTGTTGTGTTCCGGATTGTAAAAATAAAACACGCAATCGAAATTTCAAGTTCTACACTTTTCCAGTTGCCATACATAAGTTTCATCAATAAAAAGAATGGTTCACTGCATTGAATTTAATATTGATAGGTGAAGCTAACCTTATTGTTTTGTTTACGTGCAAAAGAATTTGTCGATCAAGTAGGACCATGGAGTGCTCCATTCTAACCTGTACATGAGGTAATGAACATGAATAGTTTTTATGTTAGTTAATCTAATAAGCTGTTATTATCAACGCAAAAACTCTATTAATTATGTTTTAATAAGGAATATTCATATCATTCAATTTTTCAAATAAATGTGAGCTTGCGCCAATTTTTCATTTTCATGTAAGATAACTTATCAGCTGTTATCTCAAAGTTTTTGTCAACTCTCAAATACATCTGTTTGCGGTTGTCTGCTCTCGAATACTTGAAAACTAGGATCTTTCTAATATAATGAGCTATAATACTATCAATAACTAACATTCCTATCCTAAATATCATGTTATAATTACTGAGAAATGCATGAAGCAGCAAATGATTCCATTCTAATTATAAATGCGTTTTTCCCATTTAGCGCTATGCTTTGTATGCTAAAACGCGTATAAAAGTACACACGATAATCCACCAGAGCCGCAGCACGGTAGATGCTCATAGCGAATAGGTATATATATGCGTATGGTGTGAGGGTAAAACATAAAATAACACATACACTCTATGAAGTGTTGTCATTAGAAATAATCCTAAAAACATTCAATATTATTGAAATAACAACTAGGTGATGATAATCTGAGCGAAAACCAGTTTTTTTTCAAATTTAATCTCAATTCATGATGGAAATTTTTCCTTGAATAATATTGTTCTGTTCTCATACTAGTAATAAATTGTGCCTAAAATCGTTTTGAGAAATGGAATAATTACGTCTTGCGGGCTATTTTTGAGAATGATTTAGCCAATTCTATTATTTCCAGAACATGCACTATTATATAGAATGTACATAATTCATCTGACTTCAATTATCGAAAGTTTGAATAAATTAAGAGTTTAGCTTCCCAATTAAGTTATTTCAGATATGAAATAATGCAACATTCCTCACAACATTTTAAACCTACTATTGGTTTGAAATTTAGTTTAGTTAGATGATTGGTTGAGGTATGTGTGCGTATGGGACATGAGTGTTGGTGCTTGTATGTCTTGTTTGCCAAGTTGTTGAAACGTTGCCGAGACTACATCCGATAAATGATTTAACAGCCTACATCTTTGTTCGAGTCTTTTCGTGGGAACGATCGTTCAAACTAATCTTCTTTCTCATTTGGGACCTGTCCACCTTGTGAACATTAGACTTGAGAATACATTGAAAAGAGCAACCGAAGGAAAATCTTGACAGGTTGTCAACAATTCGAACATGGCTGACACCTTCAGCCGTTCGACTTTTCCCCCTCGATTTTCCGAAACCCCTGAGTAATCCGATTACCAATCACCTATTTCCTATTGCCGCACTAACATGTGAATCGGCCGTTGTCAAGCGTCATGTCAGGTTCCTTCGACAGTCCAGCCCTGCTCCTTGGCTGCCTATTATTTTCGACTGGTTATTCCCAAAGAATTAAAGCTAGACATGGATATCAATGTTTAAAACTAAATACCCTTATGTGCAGCCAATCGTTTTCTGAAGATGGAACTGCCCATAAATTGATATCGTGTCCAAGAAAGTAAGATGATTATAATACAAAAGTACAGTTGAATGTTTTCCGAACATGAAGCTGCCCATGAGTCTCAGTCTGTCCATGGAAGTAAGGTGATTATAATACAGCAGTGAAGTCAGAAATGAACCAATCTTGGAGAAAGTTTTTAAATCTTAAAACCAATTTTTTGGAATGTAAGGTCAGTTGAAATTTTTTTTCAAGCAAAAAAATCTTAGTGAATTTTAAAAATAAATTTTAATTAAATAATGTATTCTTATTTTTGATATCCAAGATTAGTAATTCAAAAGTTTGATATCCCTTGTCATTCAAAAGTTTAGAATTAATTTGAATCTTAATTGATAAATTTATCTTATCTAATTGTTCTTCCAGCATAAGTTAACCTTAAAATTCAATCAATATTTATCATCAAATTGATATATATTTCCTTATAAAGTAAAAGTTTAATTACTTCATTAGTTTCATTTATGTTTGAATTTTGAAATAGGATAGAGTAAATATTCGAGGGCAATAAGAGTTAAATTCTATTATATTTTTCTTGAGAATATTGAGTAGAACTATAGAGAAAGAATATTCTATCATTTCTCTGTGACGGAGCACAGTCTTGTCATTGTTTTCAAGTTAATCATGAATATTGAGTAACATGAACGTAGGAAGTCAAAATAATTTCAAATCTGGTTATGGATTAATTATTTGTTATTAAATAATGTACTGTATAAGTGAATACTTGATGATCAATCGGACAATCTGTAAGCTACCTTTTTTTTACAAAAATCTCAATTAAAATGTAGATTGATGGATTGTAAAAACTATATTCTATCTCATTACAAGTCTCATACAAGAACACAAGAAAAACGTTGTTGAGTGCTTGTTTTTTTCTCCTCGATGCGAGCAGAAATAGATGTCTCGTAAAATGCATTTGTTACGCGTTTGTGCTATAGTCTGGGTGAATCTGCCCATGCGATTTGTAATAGAGTAAATAACATAGGCTTTAAGGCAAATAAAGTTTTACTGGAAGGGCTCAGTCAACATACTATATACATATTAACTTACCAAATACATACTATGCAGTTTAGTCTCAGGCAGGATACTTTGTTGCTGGTACTTTCAAGGCAGCTTTACTTCACTTTCTCATCCACTGCAATTTAGAAGGGGCGGTATAATCGTATATCATGTGTACTCTCATACTCTGCAATGAAAATCCTTCGCCTGTAAAACTAAAAACTAAAAATAATTTGTTATAAAAACCCTCCACCTGCACAAAATGAAAGCAAACTTTAGGTTTTTCATTCTAAGCTGTCAGAAGTCTTCAACATTTTGCTTGTCTGATATGAGACGTAGCAGTATCATTATCATCTAGGAAGAGTAGAATCGGGTGTATCCTGGCTCAAGGCTCAATAAACATGAGAGAATGCTTAGAAAGCATAATCGTAAAAGAAATTTCCTGCTGCAAGATTTGTATCAAGATTTTGTTAGGTTTAAACTACAGCTACTCATTAATTCTAGATGGTTAATTGTTCTAAAAATGTTATTGTTAATGAACTATTGAATGTGTTTTCTTAGCAATTTGAATTAATGAATTTGATTTTTACAACTTGATGAATCTCCACATTAATTATTGATTGATTGACAATCTTGCCAATCAATGTAATTGGCTGTATTATTTTACCTCTTCGAATAAATGCATTAATAATAGATTATAATTAGTATCCAAAAAATATAAATAATTCTACAAAATTCAAGCTTTCGCCAATTTGCACGTTTAAAGCTTTGAGGAGCTTCATGAAATTGAAATAATCCATTTCCATCCAGAAAAGGGATGTAAAAAGTGCAATACCAAATTACTATCATTCAAGAGGAGAAAGAAAGAGCTTCTTCACCCAGTTACTTCTGCGATCTACCGGAAAAATCCAGAACTCCATTCTGATACAACAAATAAAATGGTTGAGTAGTCGGAGTTTGTAGGCGTGGCCTGTGCCTTTGTAAATATTGTGCGTGATTGGCTCATGCATTTGCTGTCCTATTTTAAGACCTCAATCCACTATATAATTTTTCTTTTGTCTATTTTGTATAGTTATTGCATTTTTATAGTTAATTTATAATACAGTACATTTTTCAATCCGTTGATTATTAATTTAATGAGTAGATGTTGTGTTTCTGTAATTTTTATTTTAGACATGAAGATTATTTGGAAAAATTGAACATCTTTTTTCAACATTGATACCAAGATTTGTATCAATCTGTATTATCTGAATTTGTTTTATTAAGTTTTAAATGTACTCTCTATTTTATTTTATCCTTTTTATGAACTGCCTCACGTTACCTACAAAATATTTTTTATGTCAGCAGTGATAACTTTCTATCTTGAATTCTTGATTTAAATTTTGAAAGATCATTAGAATCGATCTTTAAAATATAACATTTCTATGGACTCCGTTAGAAGCCTATCTCTGTAATAGGTTGAAGTCGTTCTGGCTTCTATTATGTAATACTGCGTTTTCTCTCTTCGTGTCATTGATTTTCAAAAATGATTGAGAATTTCTTTATTCTTTATTCTTTCTTATAATTGCGACTTGGTTTCCAAGTATTTTAAGCAAAGGATGAATGAGTGATGATGAATGATGAAGATGAATGATGAAGGTTTAAGATGTAAGAGATTTGAGTTGTAAGAGATCGGGTCTTGGTTGTTTTTGTTGAAAAATTTGTGAAATCTTTATGAGCCAGAGAATTTCAATCCCTGCCTGACATTTTTACGATTGCAAGAGAAAAAGTACAAAAAAATATGAGGTTGAGCACTAGTGAATTTTAACAATTTCCTTTGTTCCATTTGCATAATGGATAATATATCATGGTTATGTATGTCATTTTCGTGTGGTTTTTGGGAGGGACATATTAGAAATAATTGGATTGCCGGCTTGATGATTTAGAGAGTGGGTTTATGTGCTCGTTAGAGCTTTTTTCAATTTTGGATAATATTTACTTCGAATTTACAAGCATACGTATTTATAAGCGATGTCGCACAACCAACCTCAATGAAGTGGTTTGTGTTCAATGGCCATTCTGCTGACTGCTAGCGTAAATTGATCTTTCAAAAATCTTAAAATAATTCTATGATAAATGTCTCTTTAGAATTTTACATTCTGTCAAAACTTAAAAATTGTAACTATTCAATTAAGTCCGTCTTCCAATATGGTAATCTTGTTACTTATCAATAATGAAAGTTTTTTTTTAAACAACATTACTAATAGTTTCCTAGAAATTGATAAATTTTATTGGGTTGTGAACATTATAGTAGCCTAGTATTGTGATGAATTCGATACTGAACACTATTGATTAAGAGAATATAGGTGATCATAACCTTAATTTTTGCTGTTAATTTAATAATTATTATTACAGTACACAAGAGATCATAATCCTTAAGTATAAAGAGTTCACAGTTGCATCGAACCAACTTCAATTCGTCAGTGATGAATATCTTCAGAATTGAAATCAATGACTTGAATCTTGCACGTTCAGGTTCTACCACGATTGCCCACGCAAGCACATGATTAGAGGAACGAACATATTCGTCTGCTAGGAACGCACATAAATATGTATCCTGTTGAAACTAGTCTTTCATTATGTTACAATGAGAATGGGATATGGGAGGTGAGGGCGAGCACTGCAAGGCTGGTTTCTATTGAGAGAAGCAAGTTTGACTGTCCAGTATACCCTCAAACTGGACGGGAGAAAGGAAACTGTTCTCATTTGAAGATGGAGAAAGCGGTATGTGTGTGTGTGTGTTTTGTGGCTTTACATTTGTTAAAGATCGTACCCTGCCGTCTCCCAAATCCAAGCGGCTCAAGAACGATTTGTTTAGAAGTTTAATTTATTCAGTTTTTCCCCGCTTAGCGGAGGAACAACTTCCTCTGGTGAAAGACACTCGTGAGCTGTGGTGAAGAATATCTCGTCTCTTCTTGCTTCATTGGTCGACAGTCCATATAAACAAAACTGTGTATGGAAATGATTATTCAAACTCTGTGCGTTACTGACAGAAAGCAATATTTCAATATAATATTATCTATCTTTAAAATTCATTTTCTTATTTTAGGTTCTTGTTTTTCTTTGTCCTCTTTCGGATCGTTAGGAGATTTGGATATGAATAATGATTTCAACACTCCTATTCATTTTGGAGCAATAACTTTAAAATTGTATGTCATTTTTTGAAATGTATGAAGCTCATTGATAGAAAAAAGTGCACTGTGTGAAAATATATGCACTGTGTAGTAGCATAGACTAAGTAGTATATATACTACTATAGCCTATCTATGGTAGTAGCAATATAAAGTTGAATCCATAGTTCAGAAATTGATTGTAATTGAGAAATATAGAAATATATTATTGTATGGTAGTAATATCATGTTGAATAATGAATGACACTCTATTGTGGAAATGGTAATATGTCGATTCATGCTTCAAATGTATCAAGCACTCCATCGAAATAATATTCTGTCTAATTAATGTTAGTTTTTAATATGTCTGCTAATATTTTAGTTTTGGCCAAGGTTGTTTGTTTGTTGGTTTTGAAAATTCATGTACTTTTTTCATGATCAGTGATGAGAGTTACCCTCTCCACTACAGAATCAGTTTGATTAAATAATTAGAGGAGTTTTGAGAAAATTAATTTTGGGAAAAGTTTTCAATACCCATTATTACAGAATCCCATTCTGAGCTGACTCAGAAAATGAACACATTTCTCAAAATGTCCAGCACATTAAGCTTGTGCGTGGGTGATAGGAATGGCGATGATACAAAATAAAGCTTTTAAAACATGTAATTTTTCTAGTCAATATTCGAGTTGTACTTGCGTACTGCCAATTAACATGGTTCATGTATTCAACTATAATTATTTATTTATTTATTTATTTATTTATTTATTTATCTCAAATTGACAATTTCCACTGAGTCTGAAAAGACTCATAGTGGTACAATAACAAAAATAGTACTTTACAGTTATAGGCATTTAACTTACATATTATACATATATAGCCGTATATTACTAAATCATATTGATAAATTAATAATATATAGTAAGATAGAAAATTGAATAACATAGGCAAGATAGATATAGATAAGAAAATAATAAAAATAAAAGTCATGCAGTTCGAGATAGTTTGTGGAATCTAATTTTTATGAATGTCATAATATAACAATGGAACACAACCCCTCCTCAATAATTCCCTCCCACCCAGCCATAGTCAATCCCTATCTCTCCCCATACCCAGCCATGAGAATTAGGCGCCGGTGGACTCTCCTTCTAAATAAGGATAGGGAGGGTGTCAGGATAATTTCCAGTGGTAAAGCATTCCACTCACGGGAAGCTGTCACGCAGAATGACGCCCCAAATATTGCCGATCGGTGCTGTGGTATCTGGAGAAAGTAACAGTGAGACCGAGTGTCTCTGGCATGAATCTCGCTAAAAAGTACAAGTTTCTCCCTCAGATAATCCGGACCAGCACCTTTCACAATCAATTTGTAAGTTTGACACAGAATGCAATACAGTCGCCTCTGTTCCAATTTCAGCCAATCAAGTTCCCTGTACAGGGGAGTTACATGATCATTCCATCGAGCATCAAAAATGAATCTTAGGGAATAGTTTAATGCTCTTTGAAGTTTATTGTTAAGCTCCCCAGACAAACCATTGTATACCACCGAGCAATAATCAAGATGAGGAAGAATCAGCGCCTGAACCAGAGTCCTCCTCACTCCCACCGGTAAAAATCTTCTCAGCCTTTTTATCTGATGCATCCCTGCAAACACCTTTCTCACTACAGCATTCACATGGACCTCCCAAGTGAGTGTGTTGTCAATCAGCATGCCCAGCAACTTGATTTTGTTGTCATATATGAGTTCCACCCCATCTAAAGTTAAAGGAGGCAGACAAATTTCCCCATGTCTGATTCGTCTTTGGGAACCAATGACAATGCATTTTGTTTTCTGTGTATTCAGAGACAGGCAATGCGATCGGGACCAAACAGAGAGTGAAGACACATCCAGGTTCATTCGCGTGACAGCCTCCACACAATCATTAGGGTGAAAGTGCTTGTAAAAGACTAGATCGTCTGCAAACAAATGAAATGAAGAATGTGATATGATCTCAGTGATGTTATTGATGTAGATGGAGAAGAGGAGAGGTCCAAGTACCGAGCCCTGCGGAACTCCAGCTGGAACAGGCATCCAGTCCGCATCAGCAACCCCCGGCACCATGACAGCCTGGAACCGACCCCTCAAATAAGAAGAAAACCATGACAGAGTTAGCGGTGAAAGATGACAATGAGCTTCTAGTTTATGAATGAGAGTGGAATGTGAGATATTATCGAATGCCTTGCTGAAATCGAAAGAGACCATTGCTGTCAGCATACCACGATCCATTGCCCATCTAACATCGTCAGTCACCTTGAGGAGAGCGGTGGAAGTGCTGAAATTGGCCCTGAATCCTGACTGAAATTTATGAAAATAGTTGATTGAGCTGAGGTGGACTGTCAACTGCCCATGTACTATTCTCTCTAAAGCTTTAGAAATTGAACAAAGTATGTGGATTGGTCGGAAGTGTGAAGGATCGGAAGGATTGGATGTCTTTGGAATAGGTCTTATAATAGAATGTTTCCACAAGCTTGGAAAAATACCCATTTGAAGAGAAAAATTAAATATATGCGTAATGGATGGCAGGAGTATGGGCATAATTCTTTTGTAAAATGAAATTGGGATCATATCTATACCTTTGCTGCTCTTGTTCATGCCTGAAATAGTGTGAGCAATTTGATTAGGTGTAACATAGGAAAAATGGAACTCATTATAAATAATTTGGGGGTTTGACAAATTTATCATTTGTGAAATTGTTCGGTGATCAGGGAGACGTGAAGGTAAATGCGGAGTGCAAAAGAATCTATTCAAGTCGCTCGGTGAAACCGTCACCGCTCCCACTGTGCTCTTAGCGGGCACAGCACCTAAATTCCTCAATCTCGACCAAAGTACTGAGGAGCCTCCACCACTCTCAAACTGGGCATGAAAATATCTCAACTTAGAGTTCCTACTCATTGACTTTACCTTGTTCCTCAAACTTTTAAATTTGACCAAGTCACTTTCCCTGTGCGTTCGGAGATAGAGTCGCCTTGCCCTGTCTCTTTCCTTCCTAATCCTAAATATGTCACTAGTATTCCAAGGACATGGTTTGCGTTTGATCGTTACTGATTTTACAGGCGCAAATTCATCAAAAATAGAAAAAATTAGTGAATTAAAAATATCAATTTTATTATCAATATCAGGTGTAATCAAGATGTTGTGCCATGGTAGTCGCATAGCAGCAGTGAGACACGAATCCAAATCAAAGTTATGAAAGTCTCTATATTCAAATGTTGTATTGTAATTTGTATCATGTTTCAAATTGTATGTAAAATATATTATATCATGTGCTGAAAAATCATTACATTGAGCTTGCCCGTTTGCAATAACGCTGGAATAATCACTGACAATTGCTAGGTCAAGAAGTGAATCACACGTTGCTGTATGGAATGTCGGGTCACCTGGTAAAATTGTAAAGTTGAAAGTCTCAGCAAAATCTTTAACCTGTCTCGCTACAGGAGAATCTCTCATCAAATCTGCATTAAAATCTCCTACAATAATTATATGGTTGTATCTATGCATGACTCTAGACAAAGCATCCTCAATTGTGTGGAAGTTCCCAGCCCTCGGTGGTCGATATACACCAGCGACCAGAACAGACTCACCACCCACTCTCACATCAAGGAATAGGAATTCGGGAGAATGAGAGTACACCGGCTCCGAACACATCACAACTCGAGTCGGAAAAGAGGATCTCACATAGATAGCAACTCCCCCACCACCCTTATTAATTCTGTCATTTCTGAAAAGCGAATAGTCAGGAATAGCAAAAGCAGAAGACTGTAAACTAGGTTTAAGCCAAGACTCGCTTAATAGTACAATATCCAATGGAACTGAGGATAGCATCATTTTAAAGTAGTCAAAATGCGCGGGTAAAGATTGAATGTTAGTATGACATACTTTCAAGGAGGAGCTGTCGTCCTTCATTGAGGACTGCATCAAAGAAATATAATCAGACATTATAGTTAGATAAAATGAATTAAATAAAAAAGAATAGTTGAACAGTTAAACTCTTCTACGAACTGCTAATGACTTGGAAATGATAACGTGATAAGAAAAGAAATGAGAATAGATTAAAAAGATAAGATTATGACGTCCAAATAGCACGGATTCCTGCTTCACTACAAATTAAATTAACCTAGGTTTTGTTGAAGTTTATTAATTATTGTGTTGAGAGGATCATTTGAACAAAATAAAAATAATGAATTTGAATAACAAATACTTGAAAATACTATATCATAATAATTAAAATGGATGAACTAGAATAGACCAATCAGTTGGGAATAGGTAATTACTACGACAATATCATAGAATACTTAATTACATATTCAAGTTAAGAGAAAAAAAACATCTAATCAGCTGCAAATATTAGGAAACCTCGAATTGAACTATTAATGAATTTGGAACAGAAGATGGAGAATAATTCAATTATTTTGGACTGTCGTTGAGACTGTCGTTGTAATTATTGTGTGATTATTTCGGAGATTTATCAGATATCTCATTTAGTTTGGCAAGTATTGGATGTGATATGTGAATGAGTATGTGAAATTTATAATAAAATATACAGTATTTTCTCTGTGATAAAAATCATTACTCATTATCTGTTCTGCTCCATATACTGGGCTCATTAATTCAACTTTTTTCAATTGTTTCATTGCTCTCATAAGTCTCATTCATTTATAATGATTTAATTTAATGAGGAAGTAAAGCTTTCAGTTTGGGAATGTAAAATTCCAATAAATAAATCTGCAAATTATCAAACGTATGATTCCAGTTCCAGTGGTAATGTATCATTCAAGAAAGGATTGTTGAATTTTGGAATGAAACAAACTGATTGTTTTTTAATAATGAAACTCTCATTGGATTATGGGATGCATCATTTAGGATATGAATACTATCGTAATATTTTTTCTCTGGTTGAGAGATTAGAAATCAACCTTTGAGTGAACTTAACGAATGCTATTTATTTGCAGCATGGAAATCTAGCTAGCCAGCCATATGGCGCCTCACCTACTTACAAATGATAAGCGGTAATAAATAATTCATAAGAGATCGGCTTCGCATAACATTTCCAATGGTCATCTTGGGCGAGGTTAGAACTACCAGGCAATAAAAATTATCCAACACTCAACATAACAGACAATAAAGGATTTTCACTGATATTCAATCATGAGAATTAAAATAAATCGTTGCTGGAAACCAATTAACGATTTTCAATTTTGAATGGAGAACAATGAATCAGGAATGATAATTAGTAGTAGGATTTCAAATATTCCCATCCACTCATCTCTGATGAATCGGTCGTATCCAGCATCCATTATTCAATTAGTTGCTTCATTTTCAGTTCGATTCTGCCAGGATGATCACATAATCAAGGAACACTGACTCTCAAGCTGTTGTGGTCTTGAATATTAATTTTGTTGAGATCTTTCTAATCGTTCCTTTTGTCTCTCCAACTGAATAAATCAAGCATTGCTTTTTTATCGTTTTTGTCATCTTTACAAGGGAATAAAATAACATGTAGTGGTAGAATCACTGAATGGTACTTCTATTGAAAAAAAATCCTTAAACTGTGAAATAAGCCTTGGCAGTAAAAGTTTGATCGAATTTCAAGTAAGAAAATAGAAAATATTCTCTGCGGTTTCTCTAGAATACCTTTTGTATATACACCGAGAGAGCTTCATTCGTTTTTAATAATTTATTCATTCGGGTCTCATGGTATAATAGCATACAGCCACCTTCAATATAAAGAGTTTCTATTAAGGTGGCTACGATAATAGTCATCAGACAATATAGAAATTTATCTATAACTTAACACCTAAAAATCATATTTTGAATCAAAGCATCGTCTACAATAATTTCCATGATAAAATGAATTTATATGAAAATAATCTGTAGGCTATGTTTATAAAAAATTATTCACAATATTATTAGATAATGAAGTCCGTATTTTATTAGCATATTAAAAATAAAATTTTCATTCAATCGATCAATGAAATTCTTATCTCTGTGTAGATAAGTCATCATATAACAACCGAATTAATTATTTATTATTATATATGTTTTCCAAGATACATCCAATGTAGTAAAATTTATAGGGACGGCAAAATCCCGGACGTTCAGAAGTCGACATGTGTAAAAAGGGGCTTATGTGAAGTAAGATACTGAAAAAATTCTCTATTGATCTATTCAACAACCTTTTTCAAAACTAGCCAATATCATGAAGACCATGAAGACTATTTTTAGAATGAAATCTAGCTTACAAGTAGCAATAGTACCGGTAGCTGTTATTTCTTATGTTTAGTATATCATTGGCGCTATCAACTTGGTTCTAATCGAATGCAAATGATCAGTAGTGTAAACAGACTCAATCAATTTGTATGCTAGATATGTTCAGCGTGAAAAATAAATAAAAGTAAATCTATTTTTAATTGAGAGATTGCCTTGGTTCAAGCTGATCATCTGGTAATAAATCATTGTACAGAAATAATAAATCTAGTTGTGAGACGTTATCGTTGTTAAACGCTAGATAAGAGCTGCTGTACGGCGATTTTGTCAAGGCCGCGTCTCTTGCTCGGGCCTCGGGCGACTGAAATTGCGTGGGTGACTTACTGGCGCCGGACTTAGCTAAGCAGCTAAGCTCCCCGCCCTAGTCTCTCTCACTTTCCTTCCCCAGCTGCAGCACAAGCAACATTGAAGGTCGTAATCTACTTGAGCTTTCGCCTGTCGGCTGGAACATATCGGCACTTGAAGCTTGGCGAACAGATTTGCTTTACTTGTATGAGAATGGCCCACTTATAAGCGCCTTTTCCACAGCCAATGCTTACCAGTTGGGATAATAATTTGTTGTTGCTGCCTCACCTCAAAACAGCAAAAGGGAAAGTTAATCCTGTTGAATTCCGAATCAAATCCTATTCCGAAACACCAACTCTCTCCTGGGACTTATCATTCATTATACAACCATAAACTTATTAGTAGACAATTAGGTGTTACTAAGCACCCTCATTTATCAAATACTCTTCAATGCATTTTAGCTTTATATGTCAAGATTGCTCTTATGTAAAAACGAAAAGAGCCGTCCCATGATTGAAATGAAAATACCAATTTGTCATCAAAATAATCCCAGTGTGATACTGTATCTTTCACTGTTACGAAACTCACCATACATTTCCAATTTTTTACGATTTCTAAAATACAATAATGTAATCAAATTTATGTGATTGCGGCATATTGTCAAGTAAAGATAGATTTGAGAGAGTTAAGCATGATAATATGACTTGCATTGCCGGAAAGAAGCATACATACATCAAAGTTAGCTGCTTGGAACTGCATTGGTGTGTGTAGAAAGCTGTTGATAAATAATAATGATAATGATTATCACGACTAATCACGACTCTTTCCATGACTATGATCACGAATCAATTGGATTTAGTTTGAATTTTAGTTCAAGATTAAGTTCAATTTTTCAAATTGACGGGTCAAATTACTGGTTCATGTTGTCTATATGGTAAATGGTATTATTATTATTATTATTTTAACTTAATATACTCCATTACCGACATGCAACACATTAAGGATCAACTGTAATCATCTTTAATTTAATTTTAATAATAATCTGCAGGATCTCTAATCTATTAATTTCATTACAGATGACTGTTCTGGCCTCATCATAGAGAAAGAAAATATGATGTTGAAGCGATCCAAACAATTCGACTTCCACGTTGCCGATAACGGGTGATTGATGAATTCCAGTGAGTATAATTTTTCAACTGCTCTCTCCTAGTTACTTGTATGAACTCCAAAATCATGAAAAAATGCAGATATCCTACGAAGATCTCCAAAGCTCACGGAACTTTTACTTAACCAAAAAAACTGTATCTGGATGTTGGTCAATTAGTATAGAAATTCAATACATTTGAATTAGATAATGAAATTCAACTTTATAGGCTGCATCGTGAAAATTTTATGAGGCATTTCATTACATCTTTTGCAGGAAAATATTCCACTCGTTTCTATATTTGATGTAGACCCAGACTGGATCGACTTTTAACGATTGCACGTGTATAGGATTTCATAATCAGATGCTGGCCGTGTAGAGGGTAGAGAGACTTCCTAACGAAAGTTAACAAGACAGCGCAACCTATAATTTTGCCGCATATCTCCAATTCCACTATTCATAAAATCTCCCATTCAAGTTCAAATAGTTGCAATAAAAATACTATTCACGGTCAAATACGGCGTTCCACTGCCTGATCGTAGATAGGTTGCATCTCGAGTGGTCGATCGATGATCAACTGAGTCCTTTGCTGCGCCAACCCCGGCCGGCTGGCTAGGATCCGAATTGGGATGTTGCAAACCGGATTAGGAGCCTTCTGGGCGAATTCCAAAGCGCTGCCCGATAAGTCATGCCATGTACCAACTTATCCCAAACTATAAAATCAAGTTTTAAAACTTGGCAAAAATCACAAGTAAAACCCTTGTCAAACACTGAGGAAACATCGATTACGTGTACGAAATAAGTAAAGTATATGTACTTTAGAAATCTCAAAGATTACCTTTCTTGTTTACGTTCTCCAAAATTTGTATAATTCACAATTTGAATCATGCATTACAGAATTAGGCTTAGTTGTTGCATGAGGATATATGCTGATCTTTTCTCTTGAAAATTCGACAATTTTCCAAATCAATAGCAATGTCGCCTCCAACAGAATTCGAACAGGACGGTTATTCCTTTACTGATGGAACTTTGGTATAGTGTCGGGATGAGGACTACACAATTTTCTCCTATTCAATTTTGATATATTTTTTCTATATTAACAATGAGTGTAATTATTTTTATTTTTAAACTTGAACATTGTTGTTTTATACATGAGTTATGACAATAATCAATAAAATAATAATAAAATTTTCTATATTAACAATGAGTGTAATTATTTTTATTTTTAAACTTGAACATTGTTGTTTTATACATGAGTTATGACAATAATAATTATTCTTATTCTAAATATTGTAGAAGAATTGATTGATTGTATTTTGTCGTGTATGATCTCTGATTTTAAACTGTCTAGGAATCAGTATAAAAAATATCACAGATTTCTCGAATATAAATATCATAGCTTTATGTTTAACATAACTGTCTCACTAAAATTTCATGTTGTGGAACATAACTCATCGTTTTCAAATCATTTATGCCTTTTTGTTTAGTATGAATACAGTAATCTTTTACAGTACTGAATCCTGTAGATCACAGTACTAAAGAAGATGCAATGTTTGAAATTGGCCTTACAGGATTGTATACATTTTATACTTTGCAAGTCACTGTTGATGGTGAACTAAAAACGCTTGAAATTCCTTGCACTAGTGTTAGTGTGTCGAATTGAAAATCTACTCATACTGCGTATAACAATACACAATACAAGGTTCATTGTATTATTTCTTACTTCCGTGTTTAACATTATTCGGTATACATTCTCATTCTCGCACTCATACTGTGAGTTCTTTACAATGAGAACATACAATGTTATGTTCTTTTAAACATAATACTGTACAACGGTGCTTGAGAAATTATAGCGTAATGTGATACCATAAGAGTTTGCATGCACTCTCATGAAAAATGTTGACGTTTCTAATCAATTTCTAGTCCAATAAAACCAATTTATAAGATATTTTATGGTAGCTTGAATATTCTATTAGTTTGTGTTAATATCCAGTTATGTCAACTATTCTCATGAATTGATGGCCATGAATAGGCCTATCGTCTGAGTGGTTGAGCATGACTAGTTTTATTATTTTAATCTTCTCTATACAGGGTGTTTCAAGAGGAATGTGCAATACTTCTCAGGCTGATTCCTTACACCAAGTAGGCAAAAAAGTTTAATGGGTCCAACCCCCAAAAACGCTTTGTTACCGAGATAACAATGGCGGAAAATTTTCAAAATAAATATTATTATATTTATAAATATAAATAAATATTTTCAAAAATGGCGGAGATTTTTCAAAATATATTAATTTTTCTAACTTTTTAGAGGCTTTAGTGAGGTTCTAAAATAATCAATTCCTATGTAAAATTAGCAGAGGAATTCAATGAAACCAGTTCCAAGTTTGTAACATTAACGGTTATCGAGATAATTGGAAAAATATGCTAAAAAACGCCATTTTTCAACAATAAGGGTTATAAGGAATCATAAAATTGTATTTTTTATTAATGGAAGTTGAAGAGAGTCGGATTTTAAAGAAAAAGTTAACCGGCGGCGATTGTGTAAATCTTACCCAAATCTCAGAAATAGCGATCAAAAATCGCAAAATCGTTACTAAACACAAATTCATCACTTGTGCTATGTTTTGTCAATTTTGCTATAGGTTTGATCGCCATTTCTGAGATTTGGGTGAGATTTACACAATCGCGGCTAGGAGGAGAAGGCGAGCGAAGCGAGCCTGCCGGCTAGTATAGATATATGCAGGGTGGCCCAGAGAAACGGGAAATTTTGAAATAACCATAATAAGCCAACGAAAATTTCACAAAACATTTTTAATCCTGAAAATATACAGTATTTGTCAAGAAGGGAATTTTTAGAAAATCACTTAAAAAACATATTTGTTAAGACGTGTTGTCCTTTGCGCCTAACACATTCATTCAATCGATTTTGAAGACTAAAAAGTAACATTTCCAAGCGGCTCGAGCTGCCCGTCTCTAAATTCGCTGCTCGAGTTGTCCGGCTCTAGCCATCACAACTCTATTCACATATCAATTATTATGAATGTTCGCTATGTTATTAGGGCAACAAATGTGTAATATTTCGATAAAATAGTAAAATTCACACTTTTTTAAGTCATTTTTAAGTGATTTTCACTATTTATTTATTAATCACATATTTGTAGCCCTTATAACACAGTGAACCTTTATAATATAGTTATGTGAATAGTGCTGTGATGGCTCGAGCAGTGAATATAGAGCCGGGCAGCTCAAGCCGCTTGGGAATGTTACTTTTTAACTTCGAAATCGATTGAATGAATGTGTTAGGCGCAATGGACAACACTTAACAGATTTTTTTTTCAAGTGAGTTTCTAAAAATTCCCTTCTTGACGAACATATTTTCAGCATTAAAAGTTTTTGTAAAATTTTCGTTGGTTAATTATGGTTATTTCAAAATTTCTCGTTTCTCTGCGTCACCCTGTACTACTGCGGTACCTGGTACTTGGCTATATCATAATAAAAAAAAATGATACACTAGGATTGAAATTATTCATTTTACAGCAAGGTGGGTTACATTCACCACGATTTTTGGATGTCCGGTTTTTGCCGTTCCTATAAATTCTACTAGATTGAACAGAACTTGACAAACACATAATGTGTCTGTGCACATCATATGCTCTCCAAGCTTACTTCAATCTAGTAAAATACATGAAGCAAACAATAAACTGGACGTCCAAAGATCGTGGTATCCTAAACACGAGACTAACACTAAATAGTGAATAGCTTGTTTCATGGATGGAACAATTTGCACATAAATAATTTGGGACTGCATGGCCCTCTTGTGGGGTGTGCGGAGTGTGCGACCGCACAGGGCGTCTCGGCCAAGGGGGTACCGCGGCGGCTGATGCAAAACAGGAATTCTAAAAATTTCAATTGGGCTATTGGAATAATTTTTCCTCTATTTGATGAAAAAATTATTTTACCAACAACTTGAATCCACAAGAAATTATTTCCTCTGCATAAATACATTCATCATAATGAATTGATCAATCGAAAAACCACGATCAATGTATGAAGCTCGTTATTCTATCATGAATAGCTTGAGTTGTCTTTTATTATATTCATCGTTTAAAAATAGAATCAATGAGTAAAAGATGGGAGTGTGAAATCATATTTTCATCTCATTTCATACAGCATTAAACTATTGAAGTCTAGTACTGGCCTAAGTTACATGATAAAAGTAAAACGGAGTCTAAATTCTATAAATAAATTCTTCAAATACTAACTTGATAGAATCTTACCAGCCTGAATACATAAATAAATATTATATTAGCACAAAATCGTCAATAGTAAATCAGCATAATTTTTTGTGTAGGTTTATGATACACCATCCATCATTTTCTTGCTAGCAGCCATTTTCTAAGACAGAACTCACGAAACACTGTCAACCAATAAGAAAAGAGCAGGCGGGGCATGAAGGCGTGTCCAAGTCAAATCTGAACCATCAACCGTCAACTGCTTCCATTTACTGGTTGAATTTGGAAACTTTTCTAACCGATGTTTTCGGTCATTTTGATCGTGGGCGGAGCTTGGAGGCGTGTCCAATGGAAGGCAATGCAAGTCACCCTACATTGCTACAACCATCTGCTGGCTGAATCAGAAACTATTTTGAATGTTATACAAGAAAGTTGGGTAGAGCCGTGAAAATGGCTGAGATTTTTAATTTGCTTGTAATTGAGTTTCCGACTTTATTGTTAAAACATCTTTACTTCCAGTAAAATGAAATATTTATGATGATTCCCAATATTTTTCTGTGAAAAATTAATTATTCCCTTCCTTATGTGCTTTCAAGCAAAATCTCGCACAGGGCATCAAAAAACCACGCGAGGGCCCGTTTTGGGAGCTTGTATGGTAAGTGACAAAACTTTTAAAATTTGAGAAATAATGATGGCTGCTTTCATGAGAACCCAATTAGGTACAAACACCGTAAAAATTATGCCATTGAATTGACGCCAGATTCCTCTTTGTGTTTCGTTTGCATTTGTTCTGTTGTATAGAATCATCAGACTTTCCAGCATGTGCCTGTTCTTGTTTTAAGGAAAGTTTATATCATTTCATAGAAATCAAACTGGCACAAATAATTTAACTGATGACAGCTAATGTGCATTGACGAAATTCAGAGTATCTTCCAGTCTGACCTTTATAGATGCATGATAATAAATTTTGTTTCTAGGATAAACTACGTGGTTCTAATGAACGGGTGATATTAGTGCTAGCGAATTTTCCAAACGAAAAAATTGCTTGTAATCAAATTTTATTCGGTGGAACGACTCCACCTATATCTATAATTCACTTTCAGGTTATATACTGGAGCCACCTATAATTCACTGATATAGATATGTTTCGTATTAAATTTAACAGGGCCAATTGTCGAGCAGCAATTTTTCGTTGTCGGATTTCGCGTCACACAATCATCGGATTCGGACAGAGTTCGGTCGGCTCATAAATAACATTCATCGCCATGACGTTTGCCTTCCACCCGAAGAAATTCCCTCGGGGGAAGAACCGCTAAGTAGCCGTGATTTATGTCTGGCTGTGCAGACCAGTCCAATGCATCTTCTATTAGCCAGCGACCTCGTCCTCCCCTCTCCTACCCTAAAATCTTTAGCCTCCGATAATCCGGGCCGAGAAAAGTGTGCGTTCGGTGTAACCATTGCTGTTGGTACTCGGACTAAATAAGGAAGCGAGACTCTCTGTGCCCCGAATCTTGAAGCACTAGATCATAGACCAGAGATGCAGACCAAAGCCCAAAACTGTTAGTTTTGAATTTATATTAAAAAAGTCATGTTTTTTATAAGGTTATGTGATAGAATATCTCTAAAACACTAATTTTCACACCAAAAGCAAAGTTAAACAAATTTTCAATTTTTAAATCGGTTCAGAATAAAAGTTCAAAACAAAAGCAAATAAAAAATATGCAAAAACTTTGAGAATTTCGAACAGACTAAAAATTTAGATCCAAGTAAAATTATTCGGATAAAAGACATCAGTAGTTTGTTTAGACTAGATACGAGTATGAATCAATGATGTCTTTATAAGAATGGCGTCTTCTTTAATGCATACCTAATTCTTCGAATAGCGGGTTCTCTTCATCATCCAAATTATTTTGATTTGAGGATCGAGGAGAGGCTGGAGATGTAAATGGAAATAAGAAAAATGCAGTAGTTTGAATAGAAATAAAATGCCAAAGGTCCTGTCAGTCAAAGTCAACGAAAACTAGCGTCGTGTTGAGGATTAGGTTGAATCTTATTTGAGGCTTGATACCAAATTTAATTTCTAACCAAACTATTGAGGCTACCACCTTTTAATCCAGATTGCATTCAGCACGTAAGTCTGTTTTAAGATTCGCTCCACACAGCTTAATTTGAAGAACATATTTATCTGGACGTTAATAATTCGGAAGCTGTGATGCTAATTAGTTTCAAGTTTTCCCGGTTGTCTGTTGTAAATTAAAGCTACCGTTTATCCCGTATTAGCATTTATTAGAAGTCAAATATGATAGTTTATTCACGTATTAAACTGTCTCGCCGATTCTAATTCACATTTCTTGAAGATAATACGCCCAACTGGTCCTGTCAAACTAACATTGCTATTAATAACAATTATTATTGAAATAATTTGACGCACCGAACTTTTTCAAAGTCTTGCGGGTACCATCGAGATTCCTTCTCCTTCCATCTACTGCCTTCTTACTGTTCTACATATAGGCCTACCTAATGCACTATTTAATTCACCTACTAAACTACACTACATATCAAAACTTTCAATTAATGAAGATCAAAGTACCATTTAAAAATGAAAGTTTTGATAGAATAAGTATTACACTACACTTATTGCTTCATATCTAAGAAACAGGCTTGACTCTAACAAAAAAACTATTCAAATTCCCTTCTATGTTCAATTTGAAACAAAGTTATCAATTATTTCAATCTTTTATACAGCAGCTTGCATGCAAGAAACATTATTACTGTTTGTCTTTCGAAATCATTTTTTCAATGGTAATAGGAACTTTTGAAAGTAAACAGATTTGTAGGTTGTACAAAAATCTTCACATTAATCCTATCTACTGTTTTGTCAGATATGCATTCTGTACTCTTGCATACTCAAATTAGTTGATTGTCGACATTGCTACAATGAATTCAATGAATTGAATAATTTTCAATTAGAGTTCCTCGTTCCATTGATTCTAGAGTAATGCAGCAAGAAATTTGTTGGTCATCATGATCATTCCCATAACTGTGGAATCCATAAGCGTTTTGGGTCCATTCTGAAAGTACGGAAGTTTAAATATAATTTTTTCATAGCGCAATGATTCTAATCCAGTAATATTGTGCATGTTTTCGTGATAACAAAACGTGATATGACAGTCAAATGTTGCAACTGAGAGAGCATCTGCCGACTGCAACTATGACAACTTTCACATGCTGATATTAAGAAGATGAGGAATGATGAGAATAAAGATGGCAAAGATAGTGGAACAAGCGGCCTGGACGGTGGGGAGAGAAGCAACTAAAACCACGACTTGAATGTCGATACCAAATATGGAAATCTATGCTGCACATGCTGATGTATCATACTGTTTGTACCGTACTTCACCTTTTAGTTTGTTGCCCATCGTAAACTATTTGGAACACATTCGTAATATTGTACAAAATTGAACTTCTGCATTCAAGTGATGTAATCAGTGTTATTTATTCCAAACAATGAAATATGCTGAAATGTTATTATCACCATCTTTTGCTACTATGAAACCAAAGATGAAATGGTAAAAAATTGACAGTTAATTCATTCTCTTATTCAACGTGTGGAGTCTCTTATAGTTGTATACAGGGTGTTTCAGGAGGAATGTGCAATACTTTCGGGCTGATTCCTTACACCAAGTAGACAAAAAAGTTCCATGGGAACAACCCCAAAACGATTTGATACCAAGATAACAATGGCGGAAAATTTTCCGCCATTGTTATCTTGGTATCAAATCGTTTTTGGGGTTGGTCCCATGGAACTTTTTTGTCTACTTGGTGTAAGGAATCAGCCTGAGAAGTATTGCACATTCCTCCTGAAACACCCTGTATAATTGCAAGTTAATCATCTTGTAGAAGCCAAAACATAAAATATTAAATATCAGGTACAATACTAAGACATGCATAACTCAATGTCAGATATTTAGACCATCAATAAAACTTCAATAATGACCTGTTTTATGATCGAGTGGTGGGAAAATTATATTATTATGAGTCAAAGATGTTTTGAGAGGAGAAGGAGAGATAACATACTTACGGACTAGCAACAGAATAGATTGCGTGTTTACAAACGTCCATGCTCTGGTTAGAGTGTGGCAGGGTGGGTGGGGGGGTCTGCGTCAGGAACAAACAAACCGAGCATAATAAAATTGTTAAATTGCTGGGTTGTAGAGGATTAACATATTTGCAATGCTTTCACGCATGCAATATTCGAAGTCGATTAGGTGGAGTGGTTGGACTTGGGTACACGAGATTTGCGCAGTACATACAACTCTTTTACGCTACCAATTCTCAGAAAGTTCTCTCACAATTTTTATTCATGGCACTAGCCTTCGATTAACTTTGCTCCAAACAGCAGCACAGATAAATTCGAACAAAATGCACGTCTGTTTGTCAAGTAAACAAGCTACAAGCTCGATCGGCATTGCAGTTGCTCAAGAGCATAACCTACCGTTCTACTCGCGAACAAATTTATCAGGTGGCTAGATGATAATAATTACCGATGTGGTGTGCGAGTGTTGAGCGACACGCATATAAATTGCTCGTTTCTTGCAAATCACCAATGCACCTTTACAACGAGCGAGTTGTCCTAGAAAACGGCCGGCCCTACGTTTACGCAAGAATCTACATCTACAGTATCGATCAACGATTAAATCGATCGGATTGGATGGAATTCTAGAATTTTCTCACGATTTTCTCACTCATGCTTCTCTTTTACAAACTCAGGGCCCTGGCTTATAAACATTTTACAATCCACATTACTCATAATTCGTGGATTTTATGGGCGTTTCTGTCTCATAAACGTTTCCAATAAAAAGGAAATTCTACAGTTTCAGCTGATCAAAAAAATGACATGAAACAAAATTTACCTCAAGTAAATAGAATATCGGAATAGTCCAATGCTATTCCTTTGCTATTCCTAACCAAAACTTTGCTCCTAATTTAATGATTTTGATATATAAATTGATTTATTATTAAGAATATATTTAATAATAAATATCAATCATTATTTTTATAGTGAGATTTGAACAGGAATCATTTTTGTCGCTAAAGTATTATCATAACCTACAAAGGAAATTGTAAACAAACCAAGTCAGAAGACCCTAGCCTTGTAATCTAAAATGGCCGCAATGATTCGAGTTTGAACAGCTGATATCGTGAATTTGTCGTCTGAACCAATTTACATAGACATATAACCTATGTCATTTTTTTAATCAGCTGAAACTGTAGAATTTGCTTTTTATTGGAAACGTTTATGAGACAGAAACACCCATAAAATCCACGAATTATGAGTAATGTGGATTGTAAAATGTTTATAAGCCAGGGCCCTGTAGACCTTTATAAGCCAGGGCCCAGAAACTGCAAGCAAAGAATCCGTTCTAGAGGACTGGTGTTGGTGTGGTGTCAAGTTTGATGGAAAAGACCTGCAGCTGTTCCGAAATACAATTATCATTTTTCCAGTTGGAAGATCACTTTGTTGTGTCGCATTCTTGGAGATTCTCGCACCTGTCACACCTCACATGTATTTCAATAACATACGGTAGCAGCACGGTACTCTTCCAGATCCATGAGTGCTCTCATATTGACGTGTTCACAGACGAAGGTTTTTTGTTGATGTTCTATAAATCATGTGAAGAATAAATCTTTTAATTCTACAACTTGAAGGCGAATCAACTGAATTAAATAAGTATTTACTTATTGAAATAAGAAGGAATAGTCTTGGGTTTCCTTTGGGGTTTTATGAATTTTATCTCACCTGAAATCTATCAGAAAGAGAAAGAACATATTGTGGTTCAGAGTTTCATTTTCAAAATGTTGAGAACATTTGTTAATTGAATATTACTGAATATATATTTTATTCGGTATGAACATTTTGATCTTCAATCATATTCTATTAAATAGAAAGTATTGGACCATAAATCATGATTTCGATATTCTCCATTCATTCCACCAGAGGGGTGGAATTCCATAAAAGGCATGTTTTATGTTACTAAACCAATGAAGTAATTTATATTCCTCTTCTTCTCATAATTCTTGCTGCAAATTCTTCAGTGTTGTTTCATTCCACTGCAGCCTATACTTCAAATCTGCATTGTTATCGTGAAAAAAAAACAATAAATTGTCAATAATTGTGAAGGAACTTCGTATTGGATTTTCAATTACAATAGGGTTCATAGAAGCAAAAAAACTCCTTTTCTTTGTCTTCTTTCTGGAAATTTGGTACAAATAACTCTATATATGATGAGTAATAATATTAGTTTTTATCGGAGTATAAAAAACAGTATATTATATCAGTATAAATTGTAATTTAGTATGTATGGTATTTGATATAGTATAATAAGTATATTATACTTGTGCAGCTTACTACTTGTAATCCACCAAATCGCCATGAAGGCGCCATTTCCTCAGGCAAAACATGTTTAATGTTATTTTATCAAATATCAATTCTTTGGAATAAATTATTCACAAATTAATTCCATTATTATTATTTTCTTGTCACCAATCTAATAATTCAAAAAGAGTTGGCCATTTAGGGGTGAAACGATCGCTCTGTGTGCAATTGTTTTACTGTATTTTTTGTGAAAAGTGGTGGTCAGCTGTGAACAGTGCGTGGATAGTGTTGACCTGTAGCGGTGGCCGCAGTGTAATTCCCGGAACGCGTTGATTGCCGTGGAGATGACGTGACGCGGGTTCGGGATTAGCGGCTAATCCGAACCAGACCGGACGAACGGGGGTCCACTGACTGCTGTCGTCCGGTGAGTTATGCCGTCGCGGCCGGATTGATGATGCTCCCTTCTTCTATTCCTTTTTCCTCGTCTACGTTCTTCCACTTATACCTAATTATCGACTCTCCCCACCCCTCTCACTCATCACTTTATGGAGTGGACGATCCTACCCTCCTCCTCAACCCTCCACCACTTGGACGGTGATCTTCACCAAACTAAATAGAACAGATTTATGTCTCTTATCCATAGAAGCGTAGACACACTTGGCAGCAACAAGGTTGAGAGAAGAAGAAAAATGGCGAAATTAGACAAATAAATCTACCGAAGAAAAGTAAGAAAAAGAAAGGTTACAAAGCAAGAAACGAGTTTGAAAAAGTGCAGAAAGTAATCGCTAGCTTAGTAGAAAAGTGCAGCGGGCGACAATCGCTCAACTTCTTCTTTTGCGTCTCCTGCACACGTCCCAGCCCAACCTAACCTAGCAGAGCGAGCGTCTAGCTGCCAACCACCCCATTAATCAGCAAGGAGCACAGCCTCCTCGTCAGCTGGACCAGAGCAATGCTCGCCTACTGTTTCCAAGTCTTCTTCCTTGTGTGTGCTACCAGGGTTCAATGTCTACCCAATAGAGGAAGAAGACAAAGAATATTTTTTATAAGAACGCGTTTCCAATCTGATCGGAGAAGCGAAACGCTATGAAAGCAAAGTATCGTATACTTGAGACAGCGTGACCGAAACGCGTACGGCGGCAGAATACAGCTAGCTGCTTATTGCGGCTCTCACGAGTTGGCTGAATCACATCATTGAAAGGAATGAAAATTAGGTGTCGTGTGTGTTTATGAGCTTATTCCATGAGGGGCCGGCCGGTCTCTCTTGACGGGCCCCTTAACAGCTACCGTAGCAGATATATTGCGGACGTATTGCGACACCCGACTCAATTGCGACCACACAATGGTGCTGATTCATACATTTGCTGGTACTGTATAGTAGTAGCCATTCTCCATATATACGTAGAAGGCGCTCGATAGGCTACCCTGCACTCATGAAATTGCCATGCTGACACTTCCAGCAGCAACTCTGTAATAATGAGAATAGGTAAATGTGTGTAACACAGAATATCTTTTGATTTTAGAGTTCCATTGTTAACGTCAACGTAGATTTTATTGGATGGTTCGAGGAGGGAGGAGTTTATGAAGGATTTTTTACTAATATTGGATATAGTATAATAAATAATGTCAAAAATATTTCTCATCGCTCATGACAAGAAGGTTATAAAAGTGAAGAGATACTCTTCAATCTCATGCATCTCGCACCATTCTTAAACTCTAATGCTCAATGCAAGCATCATTATTCGATGAACAATAATAGAAATAAATGTCGTTGATTGATTTGTGCTGACTGGCGACGTTTATCTGAATCGATCGGCCAGGAAACCGCATTCCGCGTGAAGCAGTTCCGTAAAAAAGTACAATTTCGTTCCAAGGATAGATCCAACTTTGAAAGTGTCTTTTTCAAGTCGGAACGTTTTATTTTGTGACTTTTTTAGTGGAAACTGTCTTGGAATCGCTCCTTACCAAGTGAAGACTGGACATAATAGGTGTACTAACAGCGACCACATAAGTCTTTTATTGCCCATAATTACATTCTGCTGGATTGAAGTATGTCGTATGTCGTCGCTCTCTTTTCCAGCATATGCATGAAGAACGTTGCTGTGATGTCATTATTTTTTCAGCACAAGTCCGATAGTATCGTCTAAGTCTTAAAAACTAGTTTTATCTTTACTTGGGCGTAGCTTGAGGAATCGCACTACTGTTAATTTCTTGGAATAAAAGGATTCTGTAATTCTCATCTGACCATCTGCAATAGTTTTGACCTCAGACTTAAAGGGTTGTGGTCGAGGAAATCCGCCATATTTGCCACATTGGGAAACGAGTGTCTAGCAAGTTCAATGTGCGATAATTCGCTGTTATTGTTGAAAATCTGTATTTCTGAATGGAGGTTTTACAAAAACATTTTCAAAAATTCAAAAAAAGTTGAAGGCATCTGGCATGAAAGAAATATGTAGAGCTCCATAAGTAACATAAGCTATGAATACATTGATTCAAGATATATCAAACGGTAAACGGTATATAAAGGTAAAGTTGAAACCTTCCTTATCGATGGACTGGAAACATGGTTTGTCTGAAAGCTCATAATCACAAGTCACAAGTATATTCTACCAGAACAGAGTAATCCAACCTGATATTGACCAATAATGCTCTGGCATTACTTGACTGGAAGGATTCCATAAAAAAGACTGGAAGGATCATAAAAATAAACAGTTACCTTAGTGTTATCAAATATGACTTCTTTTGTCTCATTTTGCATGTTTGTTTTATTATTTTCGTGTGTATTTTCTATAAACCACGGATACTAGAACACATTCTAGTATTATAGTATCCGTTCTATAATCCACTTTATATAATCCTCTGAAATTTACCGTATTTTAATATATGCAGTCTAAATAGGATTGATTGTCAATTGGCTTGAAGAATATAAATCATCGACAATAATTAAATTCAAAGAGCATTTAAAGCACACTTTTATGCCTTTTCCGAAGGCTGTATTAACAACCTTGACACCCCACTCGAAGGTTATTATGAATGGCTAGAATGTGACACGTTGAAGTGCCTATTCAAGTGATCCGGATTAGTTCCGCAATCCACCGTGCATGGCGGCATTATCGCACTTTGTCATTATTCTCCTAGGAATTTCAGGGCCATCATTCCTCCTCCATTCAATTGCCGGCTTTTTCGGGAAGGTGTTTTCTTGCGCCCATCACCAAATAATAGAGGATAATCGTGATACGGACACCAAATTCTCCTCACAGAGGATGACTTGTCACGATGTGAAACCGACGCGAGATAATAATACCGCCGTTCAGGAACGAATCGAGATTAGGACATATTCAATACCAGGAACTTCTCAAAGATGTGCTTGAATTGAGATACACATGTGGGAAGTACGTGGATTAGAGGAATTGTGTATTATTAATTTAATTTTACTAATAATCCTGGAGAATGAAGGTTTAGCTGGAGTTGGCGATGAATAGTATGCTAGATGAATATGACCTTTGAACGGCCATAATTATTTTATTTATCATAATTTGTGGGTTTGTGTATAATAATGTTATGGAATTCAACAGTGTCTGACGACCTTGAGATAGTAGGACGACAAGGATGGACAAGGTGGGGATGGGGAGGCTTTGTGTCAACAAACAAGCGCATTGTTGTGTAAACAAAAGACTCATCCAGAACGTTCTCGAAGTGATTATGCCAGAACCTTCTAGCATTCTCTTGTTTATTCTTAGAAGCCTATATATTCAGAATGTTTGGGTTTACAAGAGAGTTCCTATTCAAGCGTTCAAAGAGTGTGTTAGTTCTGTGTCAGTTGTATTGTGTGATAGACAAGCCGGACGTTGTATATAGACACTCTATAGTTATATTCATTCTGTCAGTTCTTATTTCTTCTAGTGTTAGGTGATAAAGACTGTTAATCATTTCTTAATTCAGTGCAGTGTTAATCTTAGTGGAATTTGTATTGTGAAATGTTATAAACTCTTGTGCTATCTTCTGATCTGTTATAGTTTATCTTTTTCTAGTGTGTTATAGTAGTGTAATTAATAAAGTTAATCAGTATAAATTGCCTCAAGTCTTTTATTATAGTGGAAACCCGTAACAATTGGTGTCAGAAGTTCGGATGTAGCTATTGATTGAGGCAATTTTATAAACTTGAACCGTTATCTTCAAGTGAGTGAACTGTGATCTTCAAGTGTGAACATCTTGTGTGTGAACTCTATTCTCTAAGAGTGAATGTTACTCTTCTGTACATATTTGTGAACTGTGTAATATTTGTGGAAAGTGAACTGAAATGGCAGGGAAAGGTGTGAAGCTCACTAGTTTAAAAGTAAACCAACTGAAGCAAGAGCTTGAGGAGCGAGAACTGGAAACAAATGGGGTAAAATCTATCCTACAAGATAGACTCCGGGAAGCACTGCTGGCCGAGGGTCAGGACCCAGATACCTTTTTGTTTGAAACAGATTCGGGAGCTCTGGTGAGTACATTGGAGAGTAAAATGGAAGAAAATAAAACATCTTTGGAGAGTAAATTTCAATTGGTTGAATGTAAAATGGAAGAAAATAAAACATCATTAGAGAGTAAATTTCAATTGGTTGAAAGTAAAATGGAAGAAAATAAAACATCATTGGAGAGTAAATTTCAATTGGTTGAAAGTAAAATGGAAGAAAATAAAACATCATTGGAGAGTAAAATGGAAGAAAATAAGTCAGCTTTGACAAATTTGGAGAGTAAAATAGAAGAAAATAAAACATCATTGGAGTGTAAATTTGAATCTTTGAAAGAAACATTTGAGGGGAAACTACAAGAGAATAGTAAAATTTTGGAAGATAAATTTGAAACAAAACTTAAAAGCATAGAGGATAAATTTGATAAGAAGATTAGAGAGCTGCAAAATAATGACACTAGTGGGACAAGGGCAGCCTTGAAAGTGGATGATAATGCTTATCAAATTGAGAAGGATACTTCAGTAAATGAATGCAATGTGCCTATTACCATGCCAAATTATCATGGTGGACTACCAACATTTGATGGAAAGACTCCATGGGAAGATTACCGTACCTTGTTAGATGTGTATGCCGACAGATATGGATGGACACCAGAAGCAAAGGCTGATTATTTGTGCCTATCACTTCGGAGATGCACTGTCAGTACTTCAGACAATTCCAAAGTCTGACAGACGCAACATTGGTGAACTGTTGAAGCGCATGGAAATGAGATTTGGCCACCGACACATGTATCAACTACACCGTTCAGAATTGAGGAACAGAATCCAGAAGCCAAATGAGTCGCTTCAGGAATTTGAAGCTGACATAGCTCGCTTGGTGAGGATTGCCTACCCAGCATCAGGGGATGATGAAAAGAAGGAGATAAGGTGTTGGGGCTGTGGAGAGAGAGGTCATCTACGAAACAAATGCCCAAAGAAGTCAATGTCTGACAAGAAGCAGGAAAACTAAAAAGGGTTGATGAAAAGGGGCTACCATCAACCTGTAGGCAAGAGGCCCAGGTTCAGGAGCAGTTGTTGCAATGTTGTCAGATAAACCAAAAAGTCTCTACATACATGGAAAAGTCAATGGATCAACTCGAAGACTACTAATTGACACTGGAGCCACTATGACAATAATAAACTATAGCACAGTGACTGATCGACAAGGCATATCACCAACAACCTGGAGGTTGAGAACTGCTACAGGGGAGGCTGTCAGTGTCTACGGGGAGATGATTGCCACTTTTGAGATTGGTAAATCAAGGTTCAGACATCGAGTGTTAGTGGCAAAAGTTAGTGAAGACATCATACTAGGTTTGGATTTTCTACGTGAACATGGACTGAAACTAGAGAAGAAGAAGAATACAGTGACCATTGGTGAAGAAGAAGTTGTGCTACTACCTACGGAAGACTGTACAGCGCAGGTGCGGCTATTAGAGGACATCACCATACCAGCAAGGAGCCAGATTGTGACCCAAGCAAGGACAACAAAAGACATTACTGAAGGAATGAATGCAATATTGGAACCAGTAGTTCTTGAAGAGGAGCTTGGACATGGTGTTCTAGTGGCCAGAACTTTGTTTCTCACCAGCTCAGTGTTCCCTGTCCGCTTGATGAATGTGAATAGCTATGGAGTCACCTTGAAAAGGGGCAGTGTGCTGGGACATTGTTCACCTGTAACAGCAGTGGTCCATCAAGTACAATCAACACAGTTAAAGAAGAAGAAACTTCCTGAGAAACTACAGAACTTTGTAGAGGAATCTTGTCAGGACTTGAACCAGGACCAGAAAAAGGATGTGAAGGATTTAATAACCTCCTACCAAGATATCTTTGACATTGGAGAAGGAACGAAAGGGAGGACCAACATTGTCCAACACACAATAGACACAGGAGATGCCAAACCCATTCGCCAGAACCCACGAAGACTTCCATTTGCTAAACGAGAAGAAGCCAGAAAAATCATCAAGGAGATGGAGAGTGAAGGAATCATTGAATCATCAAATAGCCCTTGGACATCACCAGTGGTGCTTGTGAAGAAGAAGGATGACACACTTCGGTTTTGCGTGGACTACCGTCTTCTGAATGATGTCACCAAGAAGGACAGTTACCCTCTACCCCGTATTGATGACACACTGGATAGCCTGGAAGGTTGCAAGTTGTTTTCAACTCTGGATTTGAAAAGTGGATACTGGCAAGTTGGACTGGAAGACAAAGCAAAGGAGAAGACGGCATTTTCAATTGGGGAAGGACTCTGGCAGTTTACTGTGATGCCTTTTGGTTTGTGTAATGCTCCAGCCACTTTTGAGAGACTAATGGAAAGTGTGTTGAGGGGACTCTCATGGGAAACATGTTTGGTTTACCTGGATGACATTATTGTTTTAGGCAAGTCTTTCCAAAATCACATGAAGAACCTGAAGGAAGTATTTCAGAGGCTGAGGCAGGCAAACTTGAAACTGAATCCTAAGAAGTGCAACCTGTTCAAAAGACAAGTGAATTACCTAGGACATGTGGTTTCTGACAAGGGAGTGTCCATGGATCCTGAGAAAGTATCGGCTATTACAAACTGGCCTGTGCCTAAGGACAAATCGGAAGTACGAAGTTTTCTTGGCCTTTGTGCATATTATCAGCGATTTGTGATGGGTTTCTCTGGGATAGCCAAGCCACTAACAAATTTGACAGAGGAGAGGCGCACCTTCATCTGGGATAAAGACTGTCAGCAGGCATTTGACACACTGAAGGAGGTTCTCAGCCAAGCACCTATTCTGGTTTATCCCAAATCAGAAGGCAAGTTCATCCTGGATACTGATGCCAGCAACACAGCTATTGGTGGAGTACTCTCACAGGAACAAGATGGAGAGGAGAAGGTTATTGGATACTTTAGCAAAGTCCTTTCAAAACCTGAGCGCAACTACTGTGTCACAAGGAGAGAACTGTTGGCAGTAATGAAGTCAATCAGCCACTTCCATAAGTACCTGTATGGGCGTCACTTCCTGTTACGAACTGATCATGCATCCCTGACATGGCTTCTACGATTCAAATCTCCAGAGGGACAAGTTGCCAGATGGATTCAACACCTGCAAGAATATGACTTCAAATCCATCCACCGAGCTGGAAAAAGTCATCAGAATGCTGATGCTCTCTCTAGAAGACCCTGTGACCAGGACTGCAAGCACTGCTCACGCCAGGAAGGGAAGGAAGCAGTTGCTAACAGGATAACTGTAGCTACAGACTACTGGGGAGGAGATGAAATGCTGAAGGACCAGGAAGAGGATCCTGATTTGAAACACCTGTGGGCTTGGAAGCGTTCTACTCAAGGAAAACCTAGCTGGCAGGAAGTAGCACCGTTATCACCACATGTTAAGACCCTCTGGGCACAATGGGAGTCAATTGTGGAAGATGGGGGAATCTTGAAGAGGGTGGTGGAGAATGCTGCTGGCGATCAGAAAAGACTGCAAATCATTGTACCAAGGAAAAGAGTTCCTGAAGCATTAAAACAGCTACATGATGGAGTCTCTGGTGGGCATTTTGGAGTGCATAAGACCCTGGAAAAGGTACGAGAGAGGTTCTACTGGCCAAACTCAAAAGAGGATGTCAAGAACTGGTGCCGGAATTGTGCAGTATGTGCATCTGCCAATGGCCCTATGCCTAGAAAGAGAGCCCCTATGCAGAAATACAATGTAGGTGCTCCATTTGAACGCATAGCCATTGACATAGCTGGGCCATTCCCAATTACTGATGGTGGGAATAAATACATCCTGGTTGCTATGGATTACTTCAGCAAATGGGTAGAAGCCTATGCCTTGCCAAATCAAGAGGCAGTTACTGTAGCTGATGTATTGGTGAAGGAGTTCTTCAGTCGTTTTGGCATACCATTGGAGTTACATTCAGACCAAGGAAGAAACTTTGAATCTGCTGTATTTTCTCGGATGTGTGAAGTGTTGGGAATCAACAAGACCAGGACAACACCACTGCACCCCCAATCAGATGGAATGGTTGAGCGAATGAACAGGACTATGGGAAAATACCTATCAAAGGTGGTATCCGGACATCAACGGGACTGGGACCAACACCTGCATTTCTTCCTGATGGCATACCGAAGCGCAGTTAATGAGACTACAAGGATGACTCCAGCAAGAATAGTGTTTGGGCGAGATATACGACTACCCTGTGACTTGGAGTGTGGATGCAAACCTGGGGAGGACTTGGAACAAGAAGACTACACCAGCAAGCTCCGGAAGCAGATGGACGAGATTCATGCAACCGTCCGCACAAACATCCAGGTCACCAGTGACATGATGAAGCAGCGCTATGACATTAAGGCCAACCATGGAGGATACCAGGCTGGTGATATGGTATGGTTGTACAATCCTCAACGACGTCGTGGATACTCTCCCAAGTTGCAAACCTCCTGGGATGGACCTTATGAGGTGGTCACAAGGATCAACGACGTGGTCTACAGGATCAAGAAACCAAGAGGTACTCCACGTATTGTACATTTCAACCGACTGGCGCCTTATCACGGAGACAATGCTGCAAGGGGAGTTCAAGAGGTGAAGGCTCTTCATCCTGCCATCTCTGATTTTGAAAGATTCATGGCCAACCTGTGGATGTCACTAGAAGAAGGAAATGTCACCATCAGTCACCAGGACTTATTCACCCTACCAAAGAGCTATGCCTTGGCACATTGCATCGCTAGGAATGTGGGAGCTTCAAGAGGAATTGCTACGGTATTCAGGACAAAGTTTGGAAGATTGGATGAATTGAATCTCCAGAATCCAGCCGTGGGGAAAGCACTTCATCTTCAGGATCAGAATCAACATCTGTTCTATTTGGTGACAAAAGACCAACCCCAGCAGGAGTCAACATATCAGGCTTTGTGGCAAAGTCTGATGCATCTACAAACTCACCTTCAATTCCTGGGAGTGAAGCAGCTGGGGATCCCAAGACTGGGCTGTGGCTATGACGGATTGGACTGGAATATTGTGAGACCAATGATTGGAAGAATTTTCAAGGACACTGGAATCAACGTCACCTGTTGCGTCTTCAACCCATGGGCGGTTACACAAGTTGATCCATTGGTGCCGGCTTCTACTGTTTGCACTTCCAGAATGGATCTGGACTGTTCTGGGACAGAACAGTTTTAAGGAGGGGGCAGTGTTATGGAATTCAACAGTGTCTGACGACCTTGAGATAGTAGGACGACAAGGATGGACAAGGTGGGGATGGGGAGGCTTTGTGTCAACAAACAAGCGCATTGTTGTGTAAACAAAAGACTCATCCAGAACGTTCTCGAAGTGATTATGCCAGAACCTTCTAGCATTCTCTTGTTTATTCTTAGAAGCCTATATATTCAGAATGTTTGGGTTTACAAGAGAGTCCTATTCAAGCGTTCAAAGAGTGTGTTAGTTCTGTGTCAGTTGTATTGTGTGATAGACAAGCCGGACGTTGTATATAGACACTCTATAGTTATATTCATTCTGTCAGTTCTTATTTCTTCTAGTGTTAGGTGATAAAGACTGTTAATCATCTCTTAATTCAGTGCAGTGTTAATCTTAGTGGAATTTGTATTGTGAAATGTTATAAACTCTTGTGCTATCTTCTGATCTGTTATAGTTTATCTTTTTCTAGTGTGTTATAGTAGTGTAATTAATAAAGTTAATCAGTATAAATTGCCTCAAGTCTTTTATTATAGTGGAAACCCGTAACAATAAACTCATTGACTATGATAATTTGATACAAAAATTTGTTTAAAATTAGTACTTGGAATCTTTGAAATTGGAAAACTAGTACTAGGAAAATTCTAGGAATTCAAAAAAGAATATCTATAGAATCAACTTTTTGTATATGTATTTGTATTTTAATCTTGATTTGAGCCTGTGTTGACGATCTCTTTTTATAAACTGATCTTGATGAAACAATAGTTCTAAATTTATGCTGTTAGGTTTATGCTGTTGATTCATAGTTTCGATGTAATTTTGCATACAAATTTTGTCTAATTGAATAATATCTCTCCAGATATTCTTTTCTCTGACTTTTGATTCTTCATGTAATTTGAAGATCTTCAAACAACAATACCGATTTAAATCCACATACAGATTCCTAGATCTCATGTTAATTCAGCTCATCTACTCAGTTATACCAGGAGGTAATTCACAGATCGAAAGCTCACAGATAAGTGTTCCCTGTGTAATTTGTGGGAGAGTTCATTTTGATAGCCAGGAATGCAAAGTTAAAACAAAGAGAAACGGAAGCTTAAATTATGTAGAACCTTTGTACATTGAAGTTTTGCAACGGTGTAGAGGTCTGCTGAAATTACGTTGCGCTATTTGAGGAAGAATGATCGTCTAATAATCAACGGCCACCTTTTATTTGCATAGGAATTCCAGAGTGAAACGTATCATGGCTCCAGGTGAATATGCATCGTTCATCTGAAGAAATTGTAATTATGTAAATGGCTGTTGTCAGAGTCAGAGGAAGTAGAAGTAGTCGCCGGTCAAAGAGCACGTTTCGCATCAAAACAGCTTGTAAAAATACAGTTGCAGGGTACGACTGGTAAACGCTTCTCCATGTCCCTCAATCTGCCCATCATCAGTAGATGTGCATTTCAAAATATTATTCCAAATCCAGCTTCAATAATGACATATTATGTAATCTCGGATTTTTCCTAATTCAACATTACGATCAATCCAACATTTTGGAAAATATCTGGAAGTTTTAGAAATTAATAACGTATGACAACAAAGTATGGAAATATGCTACTTATAACTATGGATTTACGTCCTCTGTGGTATGACTTATATTCCACAAATGATATGATAGGCAAAGTACATATTCTCAATAAAATAATAATAATTTTAATAGTTGGTGGGCTACAGTAGAATCAATATTCAGAAGAATCTAAAAAATCTTCTCATTGTAGTGAATTATTAGCGGAGGCATACATATAGTTTTTATTGCACCGATTGCACGTAATGATCATGAGTAGAGTTCGCAGCAGAATTTAAGTCGGCTTCTTCTGTTCCTTTTGCATTTCAACAGCTGATGACTATGAATGGTCTGAGAAACTGTACCGAACCAGCTCACTATAGATTATATTCGTGAGTATATTCTCCTGTCTCGTAGGTCATGAACGATAACAGTGTTTAGAGGTGAATGTAGATAAGCTGATCTCCTGTCAGCTGGTCTGTTACAGTTTCTCAAACTACTGTATTCACAGACTACGTCGTCAGCTGTTGGACTAGCTGACTAGTATATTCGTAACTCTATTCTCTATTCAGCTGTTCGCTGACAGTACCAGCTGTTGGAACGATAAAATATTAAATATTCTTATGGCTTTTAATGGTGGGGAGACCCTTACGAGTAGTTCCACCTCGCCAATGTGTACTTGGCCAAATACTGGTCACCCATCCAAGATCAGTCCACAATGCTCGTGACTTATCATCACGTTCATCGATAGATCACCCTCACCGAGTGACCAATACCCAGTACGTTGGAACGATGAAAGAACAGACATAACAGACACTTTATTGTAAAATTATTTTATAATCCTATTATATTAAGCGAGCAATTTCTGTATGTATGTATGTATGTTTGTGGAACCACGGATCTAGAAAACGGCTCTAACGATTTCCTCGAAATTTCTAATGTTATATAACCGTGATGGAAAAATAAGATTGCACCAAGTCTCATGTCTGGGAAAACTCTCTGGCAAGATTAATAAAAGAATTGAATATTCCTTATTCAGGCATAATCCCAAGTACTGCGTATAATGGCTGTTATCCTTTTAGCTGACCAAAAATATCCAGCTGGAGTGAATGGAGTAAATTCAAGTCTATAACACATGTTCATGACTGTCAAAAAATTGTGAGAGGTGACCATATTAATTTTTAATCTATTTTTCACAAGGAGGTTCCTTGATTTTGTTCAATAACATATTTATGTAATTCAACAGTTCGGCCGTAGCTTCAGAGCGAAGCTCGGTACCAGATATTATATAATAAATGAGTTTTTTATCGGGTTGTTTGGCTGTGTGTGATTGAGTTTGGCAGGGGTAGGCTAGAAAGGCTACTATCTTGTAACTTAATAACTTCAATGACTTGTTTTTTGTTTGAGCTTTTTTATTGTATTTTTTCACGTATATAATTTTTTCACCCATCCTCAGTTCACTATATGTGGATGTTCAGGACATTATAAAAACTAACTTTTGAAGCGCACTCTAGCAAATAAGTCTAGGCTAAATGAATACCGTAGCCGTAGTGAATATTTCTTGAAATAAATATATATGAATAAATAAATTGAAATTGAATTTCTCGAATTAAATTAATTATTGTATGTTCACATGAGCTTGAATGGGATGAAGTATGTTATTTGTTGAATTTGATTATGGATTGATTTTTATATTAGATTGTATTGCGAGCAACCTAACTTAACCTAACCTCACCTAAATTGTATGTACCTAACGATTTCGGATCAAATATTGATCATTATACTTTTACTTCTAAATTATACGGTAATGGAAATTTATCATTACAACTCTTTAATTGTATAATTCAATAAAACAATTATTGTTGCAGGTGTGATGGCGTCAGGGGGCGGCGGGGGTGGGGGTCGTCTGTCGCCCATGGTTTGTCCGCTGGCGAAGCTGGGTCGCGCCTCCCCCGACGAGCAGCCGCGCTCCTCCTGCTACAACCTGCGCGCCGCCAACACAACTCCCACTTCGCAGCTCGACTACAACCACAGGGGTATGTGCCATCTATCTGTAAATATTTACGAATTTATCCATTATATAGTACAGTACATTCGAATGGTGTGATCCACAAAGTAATGATGAAACCGTGCATTTCATTTGAAAACTCGACTTAGTCTTTGTCAATAACGTAGAACCGTTCCATACCGAAATGAATCACTCAGTTTTTTTTCAATTATACACTTTATTTCCGGAACATCTCTCATTAAACGTGTTTCAACTCATTTACCATATTGCTGGTATGTTTCCAATACTCAACTCAAACAATATAACTTGAGCCCGATATTCAACACAATACTGATAGAATTTTTCTACTTCTTCCAGAGAACCAGACCATTCAGCATGAAACGGCTCAGCTGGACTGCAGCTACAAGATGCGTGGAGTGTCTTCACCGACTGCACAGCTAGACTGTAGCTACAAAATGCGAGGAGTGTCTTCACCTACTGCGCAGCTGGACTGCAGCTACAAGATGCGAGGAGTGTCTTCACCGACCTCGCAGCTGGACTACAAGATGCGAGGCGTGTCGTCGCCGACTGCGCAGCTGGACTGCAGCAGCGGCTACCGCGCGTCTCCCTATTCGCTGCTGCGCTGCTCGTCTCCCTCAGCTACCAGCCTGGGTCGCGCCGCCTCCCCCCCTTCTTGTCATCAGGTGGACCAAGGCTACCACACACTGGTCTCTCCCTGCTGCTGGCCCCCCGACCCTTCTGCCACCGCCACTGCTCCGCTCCTGAAGTCAAAGCGCTCCGTTGTCAAAGTGAGTTCAACATTAAATTGAATATTTTTTTATATATTAAGAGTACAATTAATATACGAAAGAAGGAAAGATAAAACAGTCAATCTCTTGAAATTCCTGATTTAGATTCAGATTAGAATTTCTGATTTAGTCACATAATAAATACTTGACCCAATTCTCAGGTACCGGTAATGTATAAACTTTAGTTTCACCCAAAAATATTTTTTTTTAAATCCAGGTATCCAGTAGATAGAAGTTGCAACAAAAAGTATGGTCGTTTCATCAGCTCCAACAGCTGATCTCTGCAAATAGTCTGAGAATTATACCAGACCAGCTGACTAGAGTAGGCTATATTCTTAACTTTATTCTCTAGTCGGCTGTTCCGTTGCAGTTTCTCGGAATATTTGCAGATAGTTGTTGGAACGTACAAGGAACAGACGAAACCTTCTTAATTATTGTTGCAAACTCTACCAACTAAACTTTATAGTAGTTGTCTGTTATTCATGCTCAGCTTTGTCAGTACAGCCTGAAAGCGGTCTTCAAGAGCTAAACAGTATAGCTGAAATGACCTACTAATACAGTGTAAGGCCTATAATTGAAAAGTGGCAGGTTTGAGTGAATTCATGATGATACAGCAATAATTTTCTATAGAGCTGGCTTGTTTAGTGGTGCTGAAGCCGAAGGGGACATATTGTGATAATAAAGCAGTGGTTTGACTCGAACATCATTATTTTTAATGTAAATAAAGCACAATTATGTTTCCTCACTGTGACCACAGATTACAAAAGTCACTGTACACTGGTCAACCGGTCAATAATTTTTATTTGAAGCTTCACTCCCATCGAACCGACCGCTGTAACCAGATAGAATAGGACTAAATTCTAATTTTATCTAAGAATTCATTATTCATTTGCAACTTCTGGCTACACAGATAAGGCGATCGAAGCGAGCCTGCCTTCGAGTGAACTTTATACTACAAAACATAATAAAACAAAATATAATTATGTTATAATAATAATAAAAATAATAATTTATGAGAACTGAAAGTAGCTACAACCCAAGGTTATTAGAGACAATAACTTTTTCTAATAACCCTGGCTACAACCTACATCCTCATTCAAAATTTCAATAAACTTTCGCAATAAAATGCCAATAAAAAATATCAGCTTACCACACACTTATAAAAAATGTAGATATTACCAGCAAAAAGAAAATCTTTGAACGATCGTGAGAGTTAAAAATCATATGCCCGGTTTTTCCAAGCACATTCGAACTTGAGGGACCCTCAAATTTTAAGGGACACTCAAATATTTGAGGGACCCTTAAATTTTGACGAATCGTCAATTAACAGCTGACATTTCCTATACTTTTAACATAGGAGAGTTGAGGGGCCCTCAAACCAAAGTTGATGGACCCTCAAATTTTGACGAATGCTCAGATAACCAGCTGACATTTTCTTTAAAAAATTTTTTAAAAGTAATACTGTTATTTCGTTTTTGCCACACTGCACAGAAAGCAGCTGTTTTCTGTGCACTAAAGAGATTCGAAAGACGCCATTTACAGGCGGTTCTGCTACTAGTTCCAAAAGATCCCTCTTAGTGCACAGAAAGAGACTGGTAGTTACCTATCCAGCCGCTAGATCAGGCGACAATGCACTGCTCTCTGCACTGCTTTCCCGCCGTAGCCTACTTCAGTTCGAATCAGCGATCGCCGCAAACATTCTTATACAATATTTATTATTCTTATTCTCGCAGTGTGGCGAAAAGTATCGTACTCAACTCACATAGAAAGGTGTTTACGGTATTCGGATAACATATTCCTCATACCGAACAAACACCTACCATTCCAACAAACTATCCTCATACCGTAAACACCTACTTTCTGTGCTTGTAGTGTAATGTACTATTACATCTACTCGTGGGTACGTTGTGAGTTTATGCATTTTTCAATTTAGCTTTGAATATTCATTTATTGTTCAAGGGAGAATCGAAATATACCGGAATATATTGAAATATTCATGCCACAATTTATTCTGTCTTCATTCATAAAAAAATACAAAATATCATGGAAACACTTGAAGTAGGCTACTGCTGAATTTTAGACTATTGCTTTGAACTCATGATAATATTATTTTTGTTTACATTATGAGTACCGTATGTCACCAATGAGAATGCAGATATGCTTCAGAAATTATTAATAAAATGTCAGCTGGTTATCTGAGCATTCATCAAAATTTGAGGGTCCCTCAACTTCCCTATGTTAAAAGTATAGAAAATATCAGCTGTTAATTGATGATTCGTCAAAATCCAAGGGTCCCTCAAATATTTGAGGGTCGCTTAAAATTTGAAGGTCCCTCAAGTTTGAGTGTGCTTGGAAAAACCGGGCAATATAATGATTCCAATGATGTGAAACATTTGTAATTTGTAAATGTTTTGCTCATATTCTAAGGGTCCACATCCACTGTCTGTTCAGACTACAAAAGTCAATAAATGTAAGGGGATAATAGGTAAACCGGCAGTCCAAAATGGCTGTCAACTGGCAGGTCGTTGGTTTTATCAGCTATGAATGATCAAAATATCAGTTCGATCTGACAGTGGATGACCCTCAAGTAGAAACTTGATAATCTTAGAAATTTTATAATCAATAATATTGATTATTTACATAGAAAGCCATAAAATAAAATATAAAAATAATATAGGCCTAAATAGAACATTTGAATAACATGAAATAAACTGTTAATAGAATTGATTTAATGAATTATGTTTTAGACGTCGTACTTTGACCGGTTGCCGGACGACGTGTTGGTGAAGATATTCGGATGGCTGTCGAGCAGCGAGCTGTGTGTGTGCGCACGCGTGTGCAAGCGATGGCGCACGCTTGCGTGGGAGCCGTCGCTGTGGCGCAGTGTGTGGCTAGCGGGCGAGGGTCGCTGCGGCGACAGGGCGCTGCGCAGCATTCTGAGGCGACTGTGCGGTCGCTCGGTGCAGCGACTCGTGCTGGCTGACGGCGCTCGTCTCAGCGACAAAGGCCTGTCGCTGGTCGCCAGGCGCTGTCCCTCGCTCACACACCTGCAGCTGCACGGCTGCGCAACCATCAGCAATGCAGCGCTCTTCGAGTTGATCGCACGCTGTCCCAGTCTCCACCATCTGGATATCACCGGTGAGTGGCCAAATATAACTAATCATTTTCATTCGAGAGAAATTGATTCATAAATATTTGTTCAATAGTTCACATAACAGGCCTACACTGTTCTTTGTCAAGAGCAAAGATACAAAGTAAATTAAGAACAGAATAAGTAGGTAAAAGAAAAAAAGATTTATTGTCAAATTAGTTTAACCTCGTTTTACCTACTTATTCTTAATTTACTTCTCATATTTGATCGTGACAAAGAACTTTGTATTGTGTGAACTTATTGAACATATATTTCTGGATTAATTAAGTACCTACTGAAACACAGAAAGACCCAATTGAATGTCCTGAACCTGAAACAATGTCCTGTACAATTAAATGTACCTGTGTGTATCTTACTTCAATATCTTTTTGTGTTAATATATTATGTATACTTTAATAAATTATGTATTTCTTTCACAACGGATTAAGATAACTTTCAACAAGTGAATACGTTATTTAGGATCCCTGATCCCTCTGTAAATTTAAATCATATCAAGAAGAGCAAGTTTTCAAAATGTGACATGTTAATAATATACAACACCCTCAGGGCTTCACCCTCAGAAAAAAACTATAATATTTATTCAAAGATAATAAATTATCATTTTACATGTCGAAGACTTTAGATGGTTCTGTAACACTTCAACCATTATTTGAGGTAGGGAGAATAATAGGCTGTTCGAAGTTGATAGTAATAAGTAGAAATTCTATGATAGGAATAATTTTTGATCTAGTATACTGCCTTTTTTCAACAATTGAATACCGGTACAGTTGATTTTTTATTATTATACAAAATTATATTCGATATGGCATTTGGCATATTAATTTAATTCAAAAGTATGTTTATTATCAGTTTTAATTCTCCAATAACAAGCGCAAACGTTTTGTCAATGAGCTCGTAAAATATTTATGAACCCAGTGCAACATACCCCAATTAGATTATATTTTCAATCCCCAAAAATTCAATATTCTCATGGATATAATTAATGATTTAGGTCATAAAATGCGATACAATCGAGGTTTGTGTTTATTTGCGTTTGAAGTTCCTGAATAAGAATATAAAACTGAGAATAAAAGTTGCATCGTGTTATTTCCTGTCCTCATTCTTCTGACTCGCTCACACATGAACAACACAACTCTCTCTTGCTCACGGGGCTTGCTCATCAGCATTTCGTTCATGGCTTTCATTAATTTAAAATCAGACAAAACTTGAAAGATAGTGATCTGAGTTTCTATCTAAATTTTGTAAAACATCTATTCGATGAGCAAAACCAGATCTAACGATTGATAAATTGCAATCCTGGAGCTATAAAATCCTCCAGATAAAATCACATTTCTTCAAAACTAACATAAATTTTTATCAGATGAAAATTTAACAGGTTTTTCTCGAAGTGTATTTTTGGTATCTAGAATGAGGTTATTCAAAATTTAATGAACCAATTATTCTCCTGGAAAACTTGATTACCAGGTATGATATCATTAAACAATGATAAATCTAAATTTTTGTTGAAATCGGTTTTGTTTATTTGATAATAATATTAGCCTATTATTGTTGATAGTTGATGCCTAGTAAGTGTGTGCATCTCTCCGAAAGCTGAACTGTATAAGGAATTTACACTTTTTTATCAATCTGGCCCCAGAGATTGGAATATTAATGGTTATTTTCAAGACCCATCCTCATTGAGCGTAGTAGGAGGATGTGGTGAAACGTTATGTTTCACTCAATAAAAACAAATAAACCAATGCACGCAGGACTGAGTGCATTCAAACCTGTCCAAGTGTATTGGTACATTTTTTGAGTAGATAAACATTTCCTTTTATTTTCTTGTTTTCTTGTGCCAAATGCTCATCCGACTCCCGATTTATGTGGATTGGACTTATTAAAAAGAGTGACACAGTTTCAAAAACTGAAAATGAAATCTTAAGCAAAATTATTAGCTACGGAAGTCAAAAGATTTCTGTCAATAATTTATTATACCCCTCCTGTTCACTTCTTATTCAAACTCTGATAATAATCTGATATGAATCTTTATAAATACTCAACTCCCTGAAATTTACAGACCTCTTCTGGATCATAAAAATGTTCTATGCCAATACATCACATTATATTATTTGAAAACAGCAAGTTTCATGGTTCTTCTATCAGTTTATCGTATAGCCTACAATAAAATAAATACGGAAATGATCCAGCGACAAGTATTTGAGTCGTTTCCACCCTAAATTATTCATAGGATTCCGATTCGCCATAAAGCAGAGATCAAAGCAATGGCGTATTACTGGCTGTTCAATGCGCTCATGACATCATTGCACTTTATTCTATATTTATTTATAGCTTATATATATATATATATATATATATATATATATATATATATATATATATTCGCACAGATTACCCGACCAGTATTGGATATTTTATCGATAATATAATGTGATGTAGAGCTATCAAACTTTATTCCCTCTTACGAGTACTGCACAAAGCTATAAAATGAATTCGAATAATTGCATGTTGGCCGGGATGTAGTTGGCCATTCGTCTCACCTATCCCCCTGCATTTATCGCTTGCCCTTCTCTTTTTTCTTTCATTGTAGTTTATTTTCCAATAACGTGACGCATTAAGCCGTGTCAAATACTTTGCAGCCCACAAACCGCTCTTAACACGCTCTGGGCAATGTTATCGCCAACTATTTCTACAAGTTTTTTCTTCATCAAAATTTATCCCTGCAGAACCTACTTTATGGACTCAGGAATAGATATTGGCTTCATGGCTTGTTTCATCAAAGTCTAGAAGTCCTGTAGTACTAGAATAAGTCCATCCCACGCTTGACATGTATATTGTATAGACGTCAATCTTTTTGTGTAACAGGAATCTTGAATAGGAAAATTTCAATAATCTCAATCATTCTAACTAACAAAAAACTCTTAATGTTATTCTTACCTACCATGAACTACCCAACTAGAAATTCAAATATATCATAAAAAATAGCCTACTGAATTTTTATGTTCTTGACCAACATTATTCTGCTTCAATAATGTGATACTTATGATGAAACTATTAACAATGATACAATTTTATCGTATAATTCAACTCACTGATAGTAGGCTTCTTTATTCTATTCTACTAACTTACTATAACCATAGAGGAATGATGTTAATCTGAAGTTATATTAGCTTATTTCATTCCTCTATGCTATAACAGTGATTACTAACTCACTGAGCTGTTCCCATTTCCATTACCGTACCAAGATTATTCAACATTATTCATTTACTTAACTTTCATGATGTGATTTTATCAATATGATAAGATTGATAAGCACTGTATAACATTGAAGTGGTTATAAATATCTCTTTCCAATAGTAGGTCTATGATCAGAGAAATAATTGCAAACTTGAGAAAATGCTCTATATACTCTATGCTATGGTAAAGCCTAATATTCTGTTTTATGAAAAAAGTATATATTCTCTTATTTATTCCCCGGATTGACTAGAGCTATCTTCTTCTTAAGAGTTCTTATCATAAAATTCTACAGAGCTTTCTAACAAAGCTTTCTTTCAAACAAAGGATATTTTTTATCAAGAGTAGTTGTCTTTTAGAGTTTGTTGTTGGAGTAATTCTTTCTCTCCCTGTGTATAACATCATAAAAAACGTGTTTTTACTGCGGAGTTTTACTGTTGCAAAATATATTCCACATATGACTTTCACAAATTATACTTAATTTCAAACTATTATTATTTAATTTAGAATTTGTCCTGATTGAAAAATAATTTTATTCCTGTGAATAATCAAGGCAAATTTTCATTCAATATTAGTTCTTCTTTTAGGAAAATAATTTTATCCGTTATCCATGTAAATACTACCATTGACTATGGATATAAGTCACTTATAAGTGACTAACTTATAAGTGACTTATATCCATAGTCAATGATACAGTACTACCTACTTCAAAGATTTTTCCATCCGTTGGATGGAAAGATTTTTCTATTGGAAAAATATTGTTTTATTGTATGGGAATGTTGGCTGATCGGAATGAGTGCAAGGCGGCTGGGGCTGGGACGTGTTCGGCCAGGTTGGATGTAGCTCGGGGCGGATGCTTGTTGAGGCTGCTTAAAAGGAAGGAATCGGTCATGATTTAATGTGAGATGATCGGTGGTTGCACGAGCCGGGTCCGGCTCTTGCGCGCTCCTGCGCTATCTTATCAATCATCTGCATCTCTAGTCTCCCGTCCCTGTGTACCCTTTCTCTCTCTCACACACACTTTTTCTCTCCTTCTCTTTCTTATTTTTCATATTTCTCTCTTACACAGAGCAGCAACCGACAGAAAGCATGCTTTTTGCTATTTTTCTTCATCTTTGTCTTCCCAAACCACCATTTATCCATTTCCTATTTTTCCTCTTCAGATTCCTTCTCTTTTTTCACCTTTTCTCTCACTATCATTTTCTTACATGTTCCTCTCCATCCTGCTGGCCTTCTACTACTTCGTTCTACTTGTATTTGTTCTTGTTTTAATCGGATTATCAAACTACAATAGCTTAAAAATGTTCTTGTTATTTGTTCATTTTTCATCCTATTCCTCTGATAGGACACCGGATTTCCATTATTTTCTTCTTGTAAAATTCTCAATAATAAGCTTCAATATAAAAATCCTGCTATTCGTATTTTTTACTATTTTTCATATCTTCATTCTTCACTTTTCTAAAAAATTTATTCTTAATCTCTTATAAGAATGCAGGAACCCCAGAAAATAACAAACTGTTCATTATTCTATTCTTTGTTTGTCTATCGTGATCTGTGTGCCTTCAACTATTTACAATAACTTATCTTTGAAATTTTCACTAGGTAATTCAGAATCATGACATCTTGCATAGTTCTATTCACGTAGTACTTTGAATTTTCAATAATTAGATATTCAAATATGATTAAATAATATTACAAAGATTTCATAGACTGAAAATTTATTCTAGTACAGTCATTGTAGCTCTTTTATTCAGGGTCCTACATCTACATTCTCTTGTAGTTTCCCACAGTTCGAATGGTCAAAATGAATTAAATAATGACCCACCCAGAATATAATAACAAAGGCGAGCCAAGATGTCATGTCTAGAAATACCTTATACGCTTTGAACATCCAGCGAAGCTTCAAATACATTGAGATTTTTTCGGAAATTCGTGAACGTGACCAACACCTTGAAGCACTCATATTTATATTTTGACTATAAATCTTGGAACAAAAATGTATTTCGGTAGAAATTATTTGATTTATTCTCGCGTAACACAATATGAGCAACTGCAAAACATGTTTTCGTTCATAGAACCGGAACGAGTAGTGAATAAGAAATGTGGATCCAAACCAGAAAAAGGTGAATCCAATAATGGTTCATTTTATCATCTTTTTTAGTTGGATTCGTTTTGTGGACACATGCGTTCTGCTTAGAGGTCGAGTGAATAAAAAATGTCACGCTTTTATTATTTGAGAACGGGCTGAGACATTTACTGCTAAGCTCAAGGAAGCTCATGTTGGAGAGTCAGACTGTGCGTTTTGTCGATCATTGCCGCTCTCTGCTGAACAATATATAATATATCAGTAAAAAAATAAATAATATTATACACAAGTATAACTATGAATATCAACCACCCATGCATTAGGGGTACCGCCTTCATTGTAGGCCTCTGTGCACGAATTTCATCTAAAATATTTATTGACTATACGCATCGATGATCACGAGACAACCGGTATTTTTCCCTACCGAATTTCATCAAAATCTGAATAATCAGTTATCTTGGGGCCGGAAAACTTTCTTTCAGTTCACTTTGCAACTGAATGCACACAATTATAGTCATAAATAAATGTTGACTTTATAGTTGTCATTTTTTACAACATTCTGTGCCGTAGTCATAAATGCTATTGTTGTTCTTAAAAATTAACAAAATCATGAAAGAAAAACAGAATCATACATGGATCAAACAGGATATATTTACATGAAAATTGAAAACTATTACATCTAGAATCCTATATAATATTTGAGTTGCCAGCAAAAACAATGTTAGTAGAGATCTAGCGACAAACAACATACTTCTGCATATATTCATTACTAAAATACCTATATTTTTAGTCGGAGCGTGATGTCACCACGTCATCTCATAGTATTTTATGAAACTTTGTGATGTTTCGAAGTTTTTGAGAGAATAAATTACTTTAGTTTGATTTGAAAAAACCCATTAGGGATATATTTTACATGTTCATTGCTAAATTTATATTTTTTGTATTTATTAATCGAACGGAGGATCTCACTTGAATATAATTTGAACATGAATTTAATAAAAAATATGTAAAATACTAAAATATGAATAAAAATAAATTCTGAGTGTTTAAATATAATCCTTCAAACATGATCTACTTGGCTATTTAGAATTGGTCCTCTCTTATGTTATGGTGTTTCATTTGAAATAAGAAAGTTCGTCCTCTTGATCTCATGGTTTTGGAGTGTCTTACCACCTGAAAGCAATCAATCTCCTTTTATTTAATGGATAGACTCATTTATTCTTTCGTTCCACGAATAATGACAATAGGTGTAATCTAGCGGTTAACTTCTCTGACCACAAAGTTCAGTCTTCATTTTTGGATAGGAACACTTTTATTTTATCAATTAATCACATTACATGCATGATTGAAGACTAACAATAGTTAATAACCATGTTAAAACCTTAACCATTGTCTTCACTATCACTCAGTAAATTTTTTTAAATAATATGCAGTAGATTAAATATAACGAACTTGATCAGTCTTTTCATTCAATTTAAATATAACGTAAATGAGTATATTTTATTAAATTGGAAACATACGTTTTTTAAATTTAACTTTTAACTGAAATAGCTTGAGTAAGTAAGAGGTAGGCTTCATCTCAGTACCATTTTTTAAAATAATTTTTATTTTAACAATATATTAATGTAACATTTGAAAATTACAAAAAAGTCGAAACATGTTATGTTAAAATAAAAATTATTAAAAAAAGGTAGGCACTGAGAGTTACATTTTTTGAAAACTTTGAGAAGTAGCAGCCCTAAGGAAAAGGAAATATTGAAAAGCATAACGCTCTATAAGTAGTATTTTTTGCTTTCTCCAGATGAATTTATAAACTGAGTACCGTATACGGTTATCAAACTAGACTATTTATGCCATAAATACTATTAGTTTCAAGTGTAAATAATAAGTCATCACGAACTGAAGAAGTACATTCAACAAAGCCGATATGCGATAAAAACATTAAAATCTTCAGAGAATCATTCCTACATTATAAGTTGTGAAAGCAAGATATATGACTGTGTGGGTTGTAAGCATATTCAACCTCATTCCATGGGTGATTAACTTATAGCTTATTCTGTTTTCTACTTTTAGCTTAAACATTTATTATTCATTTTACTATGCCACAAAATGACAAAACTCGAATGTTCAACAATGCATTGAAGTACATGCTTAGGGTAATGAGATTGAACTATTATGGACTTTTTATAAAAAAATTACTATTAACTGTATGATACTAGCCTATTTATTATTCCAAATTTAGTTAAACAGTATTAAAAGAGAATTTCTGATTCTGCTGGTGCTGGTGATTACAACAAATTGTTCTACAGTAATTATTTAATTATAAGCTACATATGCGTCATCTGCCATAAGTGGAGAAATTCGTAAAATAAACTAGAAAAATTACTTTGACTAACCATAAGATCTTATTATCCAGTGGAATGAGAAAGGCCTTGCTTATATTTCTATTAGGTACATATTATATATCTATTTGAAATATTACTCTCGGAAACATCAATGAAGATTATTACGGTACCTAGAGTAACTTACTTATGTACCCTGTGTAAGGTGACCAAACCAAAATTACATATATTTTGTAATTAAAAATAGCTTATTTGTAAATTTTTCCTGTACGCCACGTTTTATTAAGTTTTACGAGGTTATCCACAAAGAATAGTAATAACATATTAAATGATATGCTGTAATAACCATCAGATTTTGTCGAATTTATAACCTTCTAATATTTGTTGGTCATAAACCTTGATAATTTATAGCTGAATCGCAGTCAACATCATAACAATGTCAGTTAAGAGTGTTATAAAAGTTGAAGCATGGAAAAACCCTAATATGACTACGGTAACTGTTCTGTGTAATAAAGAAAGAGGAAACATGTTTGTCGGCTGAAAGTATTATTTTAAAAAGAATTATAATCTTTCCGCTTGCTTTCAGTTTCTTATTTGTAGGAATATTGTTAACAAGTTTCAACCCAGGACAAATCTGTTAATCTAGAATGTGTGGTACAGTATCTTTCATCTTGTAGTTTTTTAAGAGATTCGTCTTCAGATTTTGTCAGAAGAACCCAGATGGAACTTTTGACTGTAGAGGTACCACATCATGCATCAAGTTACAAAACTCATTTCTTTGTTCATTCCTGATCATATCACTCCTAACAAGAGTATGATAGTCTCGTATTTTTTATAGTATGTAAATAAACCTGACCCTTGCGTGCATTAGATAAGTCATAAAATAACTTAAATTCTATTTTTTGAAATTCATAAAAGATCTTTGAAAACGATTACTGTATTTATCTGTTTCGTCACTTATATCTCGCATGTTATTTCTAATCGGTCATAAATAAACTGAAATATTCTAAAGAATCCTCTATAATTTCATAAAATATTTACTTGGCTCTAAAATATCTCTATAATCATTGCCGCTGACTGAAAATCCCACAATGTATGATAAAATGAAATTAAACTTGATTTCTAGTCAATGTCCGATCAGGAAATGCCGTTTTTTATGTAGTACCGTATCAAAATAATAAGATATACTGAGAAAGACTTCTACTTCGAATCATTCTGGCATGCAGGGAGGCCTCTGCGAGAACATAATCATAGGAAATGATTTGTATGGCTTTTAAAAGTGCATTGCTGTATTTCTATATTTTCTCTTGCTATACCTTGTTTCTTTAAAAAGCAAATGTTCAGTTATAATTAATCTCAAAATACTTTTTAAGTTCAAATGTGATGTGATAATAATAATTATTTGCAACATTTTAATTGAATATTTAAAAGTTAGTTCCATATTTTAAAGTTAGTTCCATACTTTGAGCTACTGTATTGTGAATTTGATTAAGTGTAATAGTGATACAATATAAATGTGTTTTCTGTCTAATTTTTTCAAAATACTATTAAATCTTTATTTCTGTTCTAGGCTAAGTTTTATGATTCGTTTCTTTGTTTTTATATTAGGCTGTTAACAGGCCTAAACATGAAATCACATATCTTCATCTCTATATTATTCACATCTAATATTATTCTCTATCTTATTTTATTCACATTGATAATAAGCTGAGTCCCGAAACATGTATGTGCAATAATAATTTTAAAGTTTTTTAAAAGGGTATTGGATTCTCATTTTATTTATCAATCTTCATCTCTTTTTATACGTCATAGAACTATTACCGGTCAATGCCGACCATAGCAACTCGTATACCTGCGCACAGAACAGGATTATTCCTTGCATGTGATTGATTTTTGGATTTTAGAAATCAAATTTAATGAGATCATTCATTTTTTTAAGTCAAATTTTGAATACCGTAGTCTATTCTTCAAGGTAGAAATGAATAGCCTATAGTATGTTATATATTCATATAACACAAGTCTATTGTACTAATAGAGTTTTTGAACAAAAAGTCATTTGAACGTTTCAATAATTGTGATTAATTTTGTTTTTGAAAAAGTCAATAAATTTGTATTTTGTTGGCAGGTTGTATTCAGATCTCGTGCATCAGCATGGGCGTGGGGCCGGAGCTGCAGCAGCGGCGTCTACTGCTGCAGTACCTCGACCTCACCGACTGCGCAGCCATAGACGACTCCGGCCTGCGTGTCATCGTCCGCAATTGTCCGCAACTTGTCTACCTCTACCTTCGACGCTGTCTCAAAGTCACCGGTAAGCTCACCAATCACTATCATTACGAATCAAAATTTAAATCAGAAAACATACGGTATCTGAATTAAATTTAATAAATCTACTTTATCAACTTTAACTCCAAGAAGAGTAGGATACTCTCAATTTTGTTGCTTGTCGGGAACGTTTCGGGACTCTGAGTCACATCTTCAGCGTGCAATTAGTAATAAAATAATGGGTAGGTAGGCCTACTGTTGTTTGAGTGAAAGTTAATAAATTTATTCTATTATATTATCAACTGTGTTCGAGTTTGATGAAGATGAGAGAAGAAATTTATTTATTTACTTTATTGACTTCAAAAACTTGTATATACTTGTATATAAAAGCCTTGTCTGTTGGCACTTCTAGCAAAAAATATTTTTACCTCTAATTTTTCACAGACTGGTATAATCTGTCATAGAGGAAAAGAGTTGATCCTATTATTGAGGGTTGAATGGAAGATAGGGCCGCTACTTCGCCCTCTAGGAATATGAAGGCACTAGTTCAATTTATTTTTTCTTTTTTTTCATATTAATCTAGGAGTAGTTTTTGCCAAGGCTAGTGGGTTGGAATTAATTCAACGTTATCACATATTATCCCAATAAGACTTCATTCACTATTACTACCTATACTTTATAAAAATGTTTATTTTATGTTAAATTGAAACTTGTACAAATTGAACATAGTAGAAAACATTTCATATCAATGAGGTGATTCATTTTCAGTCCACGAGTCCTTTCAAAATAAATAGTTATTCATAGGGCCACTTCCTCTGAGAGGAAGAGGGAAGAAGTGTGAATTATTAAAAATTTTATAGAAAATTGTGGGAAAATATACAACTAATAAGCTTAAAAATCACTCTAAAAATGATTTAAAATTCCATTTTGTTTCTGGTAGGCCCGCGGACCCCTACCACACTACGTTCCCCTCCCCGTACCGAAACCTTCAATTTCACAAATTAAGCACTAGTTATTACTAATGGTAAAAAGGAATAAATTTCATATAGCACAAGATAGTCTATTTCTATTACTAATATTTCAAACACCAACATACTGATGTATGGTACTGCGTTATCCATCTCATGCTAAAAACTGTATGATCATATTGATGAGAGTTTGTCAATGTTTATGATATTAATGGTAGTTTATGATATAATAAATCTCTCAGATCTATTCTATACAATCACACTCATAATGATGGAATGGGTGTAGTACAGCTATTCACCAGCATTTGTTGACAATCTGCAAATGTGTATGAGGGTTGTTGTCCCACTGTGAAAAAATAGGATAGTAGGCTTACTGTATTCTATGGTAGAGTGTCCGTGGTAGAGTGTGTCCAAGCAAAGAAGACATTCTGGCAAGATGGGAAAATGACTCCAGCTCGGTCAATGCTGGTTCAAAAATTATAAATGTAGATCAGTGTTTTACCTACAATTTGAGACCAAATTTTAATTTTTGAACCAATATTGATCGAGCTTGAGTCATTTTCCCATCTTACCAGAATGTTTATTGAAAGACTATAGCTATTTTGGTTTTATATTACCTGTATGGTTAATGTCATACCTTACCTATTATGGTATTTATGATGGTCATATTATTGCATGTTCTCCAGACTATCTTTGCTGATAGTACATCGGTTCATTGCAATCTTCACATCTTATTCAGTAGTTCATATTCATGTATATTAGTTTGGCTATATTTTGAAATATCACCTTTAACTAAAAGGATCACCTTTATTGCTCTTCTACTAGAAAATTACACGTGCACTATACAGTCGCCTACACGATTGATTATCGTTAGCTTTTTCTGGAGTTGGATAAATATAGTACAGTATAACAATAATTAAAGAGCATAGATATTAATAAATCTAATTAATTCTGTCATATTTATGTGACTTTTTCACTATTTTTCAGATGCTGGAATCAAGTTTGTTCCCAGTTTTTGTTCGACACTGCGGGAGCTGAGCGTGTCGGATTGCAGCCTGGTGACTGACTTTGGCCTGTATGAGTTGGCCAAACTGGGCGCGACGCTGCGCTATTTGTCGGTGGCCAAGTGCACTCAGGTCAGCGACGCCGGGCTCAAGGTCATCGCAAAGCGCTGCTACAAACTCAGATATCTCAATGCCAGGGGCTGCGAGGCTGTCAGTGACGATGCCATCACGGTTAGTCACACCTTCCAATCATATTAACCAATTAAATACATAAAACATATTTTTACATAAATATGTAAAAATTACATATCAATGTAAATTAAACGAATTACATATCAGTGTTAATTTAACAAATTACTTGAAAAATAAATAAATAAATAATTCGGGCTTAGCTCCCGAAACATGTATGTGTGTTTTATAATTTTAAAGTTTTCAAAAAAAGGGTGTTTGATTTTTATTTATTTTTCAATTATTTTAAATAGCCCTAAGTTTTAAAGTTCTTTATTTAACAAATTACATATATTAGGGTAGCCTACTGTAATGCTCTTCGGATATACTGATTGGTGTACGGTACCGTATCATTAACAAGGTAAACTACTAGAGGATGAAATTCAAGTTTACAAAGGCCTATGTTTACTGTGGATGCAAAAATGTATACAGTGTATACAGAAATGTATTTCTAATAATATAGACGGATAAAACTAACTCTAATATCAGATGGAAAAAACTTAGAAACTTAATATATCGGTGATAAGATAACTCCAACATTAAATGATATAAGATTGAACTTTTTGTTCTTGTTCTCTAGGCTATGTTCTTGAACTCTATATGACTCGAGGCTAGACAGAATACTTCCACCTCAAACTTATGTAGGCTAGATTCCATCTTCTCTGTGGAGTCCATTACAAAAGGGGTGGTAATAAGGGAGAGTTTCTAGAATTATTGAAGTTTGGCTGTCAGACTTGAATAAAGGCTAGTGAAGATTTTGTGATAGGAGTTATTAATAGAAGTAAGCGTATAATCGTAGCCTACTTTTTGATCTGTTATTCCTTCCTTCCATCCATAATGGAGGTGTGTACTTCATAGACTCCATGGAGTCTCCATATTATTATCTCTAACACTAAGATTGGGGATAAATCCTATCTTTTTTTTAACTCTATTTCAGTAGAAAACAACAATCAATCAATCAAATACATAAAAACTTGATACAATACAAGATAATCATAAAATTGATCAACAGAATCATACATGATAATATTAAAATAAATAAAATAAAATATTATAAATAAATAAATATATACCTCTACACAGTGAGTAGTTCAATTTCTACAGAAAAATACGATCATGCATGTGATCAAATCACGTCCACATGAACACATCCGCATGATCTAATAGATTATTTATCCTACCTATTAGGGATCATTCATTTCTTGAAATTTGCTCATCAGAAAAATAATTAAATTGCATCTCCTGCATTTTGCCCAGGTTGTCAGTAGGTTTGATTCGATCTGAATTGATACTTTTCTTTTGAATAACTTATACTGGATTCTCAGTGTTAGCTCTTTTTGATGGACTGCCCTTGGATGGATGACCAAGAAGTATTAGACCTAATATATTTTGGCCCTACCCGTAAGGGTGTCCTCACCAATAAAAGCCACATATTTATTGTTGACTATTTTTGTGCAGGTGCTGGCGCGGTCTTGTCCGCGACTGAGGGCGCTGGACATCGGCAAGTGTGACGTGAGTGACGCGGGCCTGAGGGCGCTGGCCGAGAGCTGCATGAACCTGAAGAAGCTGAGCCTGCGCCAGTGCGACCTGGTCACCGATCGCGGCGTACAGTGCGTCGCCTACTACTGCCGCGGCCTCACCCAGCTCAACATACAAGACTGTCAAATATCTCTCGAAGGCTACAAAGCTGTTAAAAAGTATTGTAAACGATGCATCATTGAACATACAAATCCGGGATTTTTCTAATCGAGTTCCTACTCGAAATTTGTATTGTAGGCCTATACACAAATAACCTGTACATATTAATCTATTTATTTAACCTGAAAAGTGTATGTAATTTCAAGATGTAACATTTCGTGTATTTTATAGAAACCTGTACTTTTTAAACCCATTTATATCTAGATGATTGTATAACATAGACTTTTATAAATATTTTATTATATTAATAGATGTTAAAAATGTAAAGATTTTCCATGTACATAATATTATTATAATTCATTGAACAATAAACATTTTGTTGAAAACTGTTTATTTTGATTTATTACTATTTGCAAACAATCCAATTCTATATATGGCATACAACAGGTATATTTATAAACTTTTATATTTACAAAGTTAAATTAACGTTGGTACGTTTGTGAGGTCTGGGCCCCATCTTCACGTGAAGGTATGTTGAGAAACTTACAGTCAGTACGGTAAACCTAGTTGGATACTAATTTTTCAAGGTCCAATAAGATGGAAACTTGAGAAAACATTATTGATATTGAACAGAAAACAATGTAGCCTGAGTATGACAACATGATAGGCCTATAGTAGTTTTGTTATTGTTGACAGTATAATATTTCAGCTTAATTTATGTAGCAACTTTGCTACAATCTGAGTTGTTCTCATACGAGAATTTATGAATAAATCTCGTAATTTATGAATAATCTCTCACATAAATTGATATATTATACATCTTAACAAACTTTGTTACTGTAAACTGCAAGCACTAGCAGTAGGTCTAATATACTATAATACATAGTCGCAGCATGTGACCAATACCATACCTTATTATTTTTATCCTGTGCAGCACACAAAAATCGACCAAGCGTGTGGATTCAGTAATTGAATTGGCCTTCTCCTCTCATAAAGCCTAGACAATCATTATTACAAACAACTAGTAGCTTCGCAATAGATTTCTAGTATTATTGAATTTTCTTGTTCTGTGTGTTTTGCATTTCTTATTTGAGAATAAAGTAGGCTAGGCTACAGTAATAACCAATAAGCTTGACATTAAATAGCTTGATCGGCTACGTTTTGACGGACGTGCAGCCACTTCGCTGAATAAAACTGCTTTGATTGCACCTTGTGGGCATTAAATTAGATACTACCGTATTATAGATTTTAGATCTTTATATCCCAACAAGATTGGGATAAAAATGTAAATAGAAAAAAATGTCTTCATCCTAGTAAAAATTTACTTCTGATTAATTCAAATAATTGCATATTTGTTCAAACATATTTTGGGAATCGATTCCAGTAATTAAAAAAACGCATTCTATTTTGATCAAAAATTTATTATGAATTTATCAAAAAATGTTTATAAGGAAATCATATAGGTGTAGAGCTTTAGAGTAATAATAATTATTACTCTAAAGCTCTAAGGAAATTAGAAACTCTAAGTAATAATAATTATTACTCTAAAGCTATATGATTTCCTTATAAACATTTTTTGATAAATTCATAATAAATTTTTGATCAAAATAGAATGCGTTTTAAATATATTATATTTTTAGATGTGAAACTATCAAATCAAGTAGTCTGAATGAAAAGATCTTGTAGAAAATTTAATTCTGGGGTAAAGATTTAATGTAGTACGGTGTAATTAGTTCATAAAAAGACCAAACCTCAACATCCAAAGAGGAAAGACGATTCCTACGCCAACTTGTTCTATACAACCCCTTTATTGTTTGGTAAAAAGTTACACCCTAATGAGCGTCGGGTTTTTAGGGGAGGGGGGTGAAAGGTGCAAAATTTCAGTTTTTTGTGAATTGTAGCTGAACCAAGCGTCGGACAAAAAAATGTCATGCATGTTTTCTCTAAAGAACAAAATTTGGAAGAGATTGAGACCAATCACAACTCTGTATCATCAACCGTTTCCAAGTTACAATTTTTTGAAAACTCCATATTTTTTTCACAGGAATTATTCCATTTCTTTGAAATTTTGTAACTTTGAATTGGAAACACTTGCATCCGTATTTCAAAATCCCTCTCGGCGAAATTCATTTCTCTTCAATTTGAGACCAAATTCACACTTCTAGGTTTAGTGGTTCATGTGCTACAGCGATTTTAAAAAACCCTTACATCCCCAAAATCCCCTAAAATCACATTTTATCGTACAAAAAAAATACTAAAAATATTTTAATCGGCTTATAGTTCTACAATCTTTACATTTTTCTACAATAACTTTTTCGGCAAAATTCTCTACATTTTCAGACTAAGAACATTACTCTACCCTCATTAGTTACAAAGTTACAGATGAATAAAGTATTAAAAAAATGGGTAAAAATTGAAATAGCATATTTTACAACAATGTTTTCATCAAAGTTTTATTCAAGAAATATAATGAATCATATATAGTATCAAAGAGTACATTTTTCTCTACAATTTGAGACCAAATTCATATTTTTTGAACAATTGCAGAATTAGCTAGATCCATTTTTCAAACCAACTGTCGAGTTCAGAGCTCACTCTGAGAGGCGCTCCACACACTATGAATGATACACTGAAACGCTTCGCTGAGCTAAAGAAGACGACGATTGGTTTTAAAAATATAAGTAGCTCACTAAATAATTATTCAAAAAATATGATTTTGGTCTCAAATTGTAGAAAAAAATGTGATCTTTAATATCATATAAGATTGATCATGATTCTACAATGAATTCCACATGATAACATTGTTGGAAAATCAGCGTTTTCAATTGTTAAAAAATTACACATAATTCATGCTATTGTAACTTGGTAACTATTTGCGGTAAAGTTATGTTCTTGGTCTAGAAATGTAGAGTGATTTATCCTCTGAAAGATGGTATATTAAAATTTCTTGTTCAATTCACATTGATAGAGAAATTTCAATAGAATTGAAAAAATGAGCGAATTTATTAGAAAAAGTGTGATAAAAACCGGTTGTGTACCTTCTTATGTCGAAGGTCTTGCAATTCTTATTATAACCATCTGAAAGAGGAAGATTTTCTTGATAGTTTCAGATTTTTCCGTTCACAACTTCCCGATTGGGAGCATTGATATGTGAAAAAAAGGAATTTTCAATGTGCAGGGATTATTATTCAAGGATATCATTTAAATCTGAATTTTGGACTTTTGCACCAAATTTGGATTATAATATATAAATTTATACCGCCGTGATGTATAGAAAATAATGAGCTATTGAACGATAGAATCCAACGTACCAATCAAAAGTTATGAGGGAATATAAATGATTAAAAATAAAGGGATGCTTTTGACCAACCCCCATGAATCCTATGATTGTCTTGGTCGTGTAAACCATTTTTATGACAGTCTAGGGTCTCAAGAAACAAAATATAGAAGTATGAGCCGATTAAAATATTTTTAGTATTTTTTTTTTTTGTATGATAAAATGTAATTTAAGGGTATTTTGGGGATGTAAGGGTTTTTTAAAATCGCTGTAGCACATGAACCACTGAACGTAGAAGTGTATATTTGGTCTCAAATTGAAGAGAAATGAATTTCGCCGATAGGGATTTTGAAATACGGATGCAAGTGTTTCCAATTCAAAGTTACAAACTTTTAAAGAAATGGAATAATTCCTGTGAAAAAATATGAAGTTTTCAAAAAATTGTAACTTGGAAACGGTTGATGATACAGAGTTGGTATTAGTCTCAATCTCTTCCAAATTTTGTTTACTTGAAAAAACATGCATGAAATGTTTTCGTCCGAAGCTTGGTTCGGCTGCAATTCACAAAAAAACTGAAATTTTGCACCTTTCACCCCCCTCCCCTAAAAACCCGACGCTCATTAGGGTGTAACTTTTTACCAAACAATAAAGGGGTTGTATAGAATAAGTTGGCATAGGAATCGTCCTTTCTCTTTGGATGTTGAGGTTCGAGTCTAATTGCACCGTACTAATGGTCCTGATTGATTCAAACTATAAGTTTAAGTCCCTGTAAGTTTAAGTTTCAAGAAGCATAGAGAAAATCATCAGTCAATTTATGAGTTTTGAAAGAGTTTTCATAGTCAATTATCATTTCTCAGTACAGTTATACAGAGTGTTTCAGGAGGAATGTGCGATACTTCTCAGGCTGATTCCTTACACCAAGTAGACAAAAAAGTTCCATCGGATCAAACCCCAAAAACGCTTTGTTACCGAGATAACAATGGCGGAAAATTGAGATTTTTCTAAATATATTAATTTTTCTAATTTTTTAGAGACTGAGGTTCTAAAATAATCAATTCCTATGTAAAATTAGCTGAGGAATTCAATAAAACCAGTGTGAAGTTTGTAACTTTAACTGTTATTGAGATAATCGGAAAAATATGCTAAAAAACGCCATTTTTCAACAATAATGGCTATAACTTGATAAGGAATAATAAAATTGTATTTTTTATTAATGGAAGTTGAAGAGAGTCAGATTCTCAAGAAAAAGTTGAATGGCGGCAATTGTGTGGCAATCTTACCCAAATCTATAGCGATCAAAAATCGCAAAATTGACAAAAAATAACACAAGTGATAAATTTGTGTTTGGTAGCGTTTTTGCGATTTTTGATCGCTATTTCTGAGATTTGGGTAAGATTTACACAATCGCCGCCACTCAACTTTTTCTTAAGAATCTGACTCTCTTCAACTTCCATCAATAAAAAATACAAAATTATGATTCCTTATCCAGTTATAGCCATTATTGTTGAAAAAAATGGAGTTTTTTAGCATATTTCTCCGATTATCTTAATAACCGTTGAAGTTACAAACTTCACACTGGTTTTATTGAATTCCTCAGCTAATTTTACATAGGAATTGATTATTTTAGAACCTCAGTCTCTAAAAAATTAGAAAAATTGATATATTTTGAAAAATCTCAATTTTCCGCCATTGTTATGTCGGTAACAAAGCGTTTTTGGGGGTTGGTCCCATGGAACTTTTTTGTCTACTTGGTGTAAGGAATCAGCCTGAGAAGTATTGCACATTTCTCCTGAAACACTCTGTATATTTTGTTGAAATATTAAAATTTACAGTCAGGGCTACTCTAAATTAATACCCTTTTAAAAACTTTAAAAATATTATTACATCACAGACCTGTTTCAAGGATTATTATCAATGTAATTGATAAAATATATCATTGAAAATGAGCTTGTAAAGTCATGAAACATGTCTGTGATGTACGGTATTAATAATATTTTTACATTTTTCAAAAGGGTACTTGATTTTTTTTGTTGAAATATTATAATGGATCAATTGTTGATAGTAAAACAGGTTTTTTTCTAAGATAGGCTTCTATATTGGTGGAGAGGCTTCTATCAGTGGTCGTGTTGAAGTTTAAGCATTGTCGATATTCTGTGTTGTTATCTTCTACATTGACAGACCTGAGTTTTTCGTAAGCCACTTTGTCGTTTTTAGTTTTATCGATCAAGTTGTTTTTGAGTGCGTGCGTCTGTGTTTTTAGCGAACCAGAAAAGTGAGGTTGTGTTTGATTTTGTTATGGGTGTGATAAAAGCGTATTATTTTATTGATTCGTCGTCTATAATAATTATCTAATCAATCAATTTTAAATGGAACAAATCTGTTATTTATAGATAAAATTCATCCATGACGGACATTAGCTTAGATATTTTAATCATATTAATTTATATTTAATTATATAACTGTGATTGAACTTGAGCTTACTGTACCTAAATTATGGATACAAATTTTGCAAATTTCAAGAAGTAAACTATCTTACTACACTTAAATTTTGATAGCTATTACAACTATCCTACGTATTTTATAATGAATATAAAATAATAGCAAACTCGAAGAACCTGATTCCAGGAGGAGACTTCACAGGGAGCTTTACCGGTAACAAGGCACAATTTCACCATTCACCAGGTAAGTTAGATAAGAATGTAAGTTGAATTGAAATATTTTTACTGAAGTCACTTAGGCCTATAGTGATTTAAATTACAATTTATGATTTTCTTAATGTGCTTTGTTTAGTTTGTAGGCCTAATTCTAAGAGAAAGATGTGGCTTTCTATTTGTACGAGATGTCAAAGACTATAATCAGAACATTATTCAATCATGTACAACAGCAACTTGGCAATTGTTTTATTGATAATAATGGAAGATGATAGACGAAACATTGTGAGAAATTAATGATTATGACATAAGAGCGGGTATGTCTGTGAGAAAGCCATTATTATTAGTATGTCATCTGTTTCAACCTATTTTTCATTATACATTTCTATTACATCATCACAAGTAAAATACAGTATGTGACATGACACTGACTCCTATTAAAGAAAGCTGTGCTCTGGCATAATGATTAACGTATAATTGTCGACATACGACATTACACAAAGCGTATTTCCAAAATAATATTGTAAGATTATTGCATTATTGGTTGTGTAGTTTCTCAATTATAAGTTGAGATTATTTAATTACAAATAATGAATCCATTGTTAAGTTAATACAAAATTCAATCGGTTATTCATCCTGAATAATTACAAAAGGCTAACTTAGAAAATATAATTATAATTACATTAGAATGATAGTATAGGCTACATAGCATTGATAGGCTAGTTAAGAAACTAATTATAATATGAATGCATTCTTTTTCAGATATCGTAATTAAAATGGAAGTTCAGGCACTTCCGATTCATGATGGTTCCGTTGCAAAACTAAATGGAACTTTGCATACAGAATCAAAAGTTAATGGAACCACAAATCTTCTCCCAGCCATAAATTTGAATCTCCAATTAGAGGTGAGAAAAAACAATATTATTTCCATTATAAATTGGAACCATTCTGTCCATTTTTATCAATTTATCAATACATTCCTATCGAATGACATTGCTTTTTGGGTTCATTCACATCCAATTGAACAGGACAAAATGATAGCGAAAAAAATGGAATGTGCTTGATACGAACAAAATGTTGTTCTGCTCTTTGTGAATTGGTGTCACAGATCACCTACTCCAATGCTGCTAATTCTGTCAGTCACACACATTGGATGCACGCGTGCGCAAATAGTCTCGGTAGTGCTTGTCAAGCGTGCACACGCGTGCTTTTGCTGGTGGCAATGTGTGTGAGCGGTAATAATCATAGTAATATAGTAACATACTAATAAATCTTGGCAGGAGTGAAAGCTAAATTTCATCACTTGGAAATATCTGAATTTGGATTTCAAATCATATCAAATTAATTGAAAAATGGAAAATCTTAAAAAGGAGTAGCCTAAGTTATTCACACAAAAATTCTTGATAACTTACAGACTAGAAAAGACAATCCTCCGTGCACATTATAAAATGTTTCATTTCGGTTGGATCAAATGTTATGTTCTGTCTCTTGTGAATTGGTCTTATTGCTGAAGATGTCCCACTCGTTCTATGCAAACATTCTGTTACGTTCTTTCCTGTTACACCTAGTGTAAATGCACCCTTGAGTCATGTAAGAGGCCCTGAAATTGATCATGAGCGACCTGAAAATTCTGTGAAAATTCGACCTGACACCAGACCTGTGCCAGCCAGGTTACACGAATATTATTATTATTTTGCACCCTTGATGTTTTGTAAAATAAGTTACCGGCTAAAATATTTCGAATGATAACATTTTCACAGCTTAGTCAATTACCAAATTTTCTTAATTTATATTTTGTAAATTTTGAAAGGAATAATGTCTATTATTTATTTCAACTCTTGCTTCTTATTAAGTAGGTAGTACATTTCTTGGGGTTGTTTCCCGTCTTTGGAGGAATAGTAATTGTTGCATTACACTCCAACTGATTAACTGCATGTTATTCAGAGGTGTTCTGCGCCGCCAATTGGTTGCGGAGACTAGCTTATGGTTGAGAGGACCAACGTGCTAACCACACATTACCTCTATCCTGGTTGATGATAATTTGCTTGCTGTAAGGTCTGTCCGGCCGGGGGGAAGTCTGGCGGGGTGGAGGGGGCGGCTTTGGCTCGGCTAGTGTTGGTTTGGGGACTGTGAGTTCTGATTGAGAATTTATGGCTTTTGGGCCGGCATTAGCCGGGCTGGGGCCATTATATATTTTTATATAATAGACTATATTAATATGAAATTGTTTTATTTTATTTGGTAAGTACAACAAATAACTTACCCTCAATCACCAATTATTTATTTACAAAATTTTACTGAATGGAATGGCCAGCAGGCTTATGCCACGTTTACACCGAAATTTTAATAACATTTGTTAACTGTTTTGAATAACGTATTATTATATAGACTTTATTATATAACTTATTACACAAAAGTTATTGACAAATGTTACTAAAATTCCGGTGTAAACGTAGCTTTACGCCCAAAACTGTTCTTTATCCAATTTTCCCTAAAGCAGTCTGAATATAGTTCAAGCCTGCATCTTATCCGACTATCACCGATTTTCATTTACAATCGAACACTCAATTCATTTTTAATTTAAGAAATATTTTGCCGTTTAGAACCAAAGATACCGTACTAGAAATATTATGAGTAACTATGCAAATTTTTCTGGATATGGTTTATAAAATTTTAAAGTAAGTTAATACCGTGGGGGTGTGTAGGTTGCATTTATAACTTCTGTCTAATATATATTTTGTTCTGACTTCTGTTTGTAGTGAAAATAAGATATACTAAAAGAGTACCTATTGTATGTCAGCTATAAATTTAAAATGCAGATAAATGTTTCCTAATATAAATGATATGACATTATTCAGAAACTGATCAGAAGTTCGAGCAGCGAAAATGCTTTTTGCCAAATTGGACCAAGATTCCTAGTAGATGGAAGCATCTCGCCTGTAACAAGCTGCCCGAGGGTAGGTAATCATAAACGAAGCTTACTGCGCTGACAATACATATTACTTCATCAAATTTTGTCACTCACTCTCACCTGAAATCATTTGCTGGCTTTTGAAATTTGCTCACTCGATAAAAACTCATTCCAGTCGCCTGTTTTTTTTTTATTTTGTCAGTATTTTCTTACTGCATGAAACTTGCACCTTATTTCCAAATTTTAATATATTTACATTTGGGTGATACAGTACACTCATTTATTCCGTTTCTCCAAATAATTCTTGGACGGCAAAACACTTCCAAATTTTCATTGAACACCTCACATTCTATTCAATTATCATCTATTTCATTATATTTTGATGTATAAACTATAATTATAAACCATGTTAGTTAATCAAAAAGGTTACAATACACAAATCTGTTCCTCTTAAAAATTGAATATTAAATAAAGGATAAAATATACAGAGGAGAAAAGTGGATGAGGAAATGTGTACAATAACACTGTAGGCTAATTTATCGGTTGTAATTTTGTAAACAATATTTTTTGACATGAACTTTTCTCTTTGATCTATAAATTTAACATTTTTTTAGAAATTTAGTATATGGTGTATTAAAACTTTCAAGTTTATTCTAATGCTGCATTGTAATTTTTTGCCTTTGCAGTATTTTGCCTGTTCAATGAAAATCTAGAATTTCTTAAATGTAGTAGAAATGGAGATACACTAGAATACATTCATGTTCTTTCTCCAGGGTACGCTTCTCTCCTGTATTAAAGGATACGTTATTCAAAATTGTACGGATTAGGTCCTTTACCATATTTTCACACTCGATTCAGGCATGTTATTGGATTCATCACCTCAAAAAAGTGTATTTTTATCTCCTCAAATTTAATGCAAACCTTATTCATCAGTTTTTGGCGTTCACACAATTTGTTTTTCAAATTAATTCAATTTTGTAGTTGAAATTAAGGGATATCAATACCTGTTTTGATTAAATTAGCTTTTCAGCAATGTTGGTTAAACTTAACTAGGCAGGAATTATCGTTAAGGTGACAATCCGATCTTGGTATTGCAACTGACATCAGGCGGTAGTGAGGCAGCTGCTCCCCATTGAATAGCCTACTTGTACAAGAAGCGTTAGGCGAGCCATTATGCTCATGTACAATATGCAAGTACATAATATTAATTGGGAAGTTGAGCCGCGTCGCGTCCACTTACACAATTGGAATGCATCTTTAGCAGGCCGATTCGGATTTAATTTTTGATTATTATGTTTGCAGACTGAGAATACTGTCGAAGAAAGCAACCTTGTTGAAGTAGAAACTGCGAAGAATGGACACGCCATCAGTGTGGAAAACGGACATGCGACCAGTGCTGTGGAAGACGATGATTCAAAATCCAAGAAACGAGTCAACATTTGCACAGAGGAGCCTGAAGAAACAACGACGCTGCGCCGAAGTTCAGAGACGTCCGACTCTGGCGCTGACCGGTCAGTGATCAGCACCAACCTGGACAAATGTCTGACAATGACGGGCACCATCAAGCGGGGCAAGAAGGCCGGCCAAAACCTCGATGTCAGGCTCAACATCTCCCGCGAGGAATTGGAAGTGCTTGAGGCCAATATGGCTGCAAAAGAAAACCAGTCATTCACATTCTGTGGCTTCACTAAAGGTTTGCACATTTTTCTATGGACACTTCTCTGTTTTCCGGTTGCTACTTTGATCTCAAGTGTCTATTCATTCTATATTGGTACCCTTATGTGGCATAATATTTTTACGTATGTGACAGAAGAAAAGAATCTACTATATAGAATTCTCTTGTCTCCTTTACTGATAATATTCTTCCCGTTTTTTATAATCCTTTTTACATTGGGATTAGGTATTTATGCTGGATTGATACAAATTTCTTGGTATCTAGACAGTTGGTCTAAAGAAATAACGGATTGGGAGAAAGGTTTCTATGGATGGCTGTGCTCAAAGATTGGGCTTGAAGATTGTTCTCCGTACGAGGTGGTTGTTTTAACCGATATACAGGTTTCTACAACAACAAACGATGAAAAGAAGCTGGATGATTCTCAAAACTCCATTCCAGATTTGAATATCTAGATCGTATAGTTCCAAAAGGAGGCGTAAAAGATTACTAAGTGATCTTGGACTGATTTTGCCATATCAATTGGTCTCTAGAGCAGCTCTAGTTCTTTTCATTCCATTTCACTCCAACGAATTGATAATTCATAGTTTTTATACAAATAACGGGATATTGTCCCTCGAATGAATCTTCCTTTTTTGGTGTCAAATACTCAATACTAGTAGAGAGTGTAGTATATTATTAGTACACTCATATAATTATGAGTTGCCTAACATTAAACATTTTTACCATTGTAGGTTTTGCATTTAAAGTTATTCTATTACATGTTTTTGTGTACTAAATGGCGATAAGAATATTATATATAATATTACAATTTTTAAAGGCTGAAATGCTTTATCAATGTAATACACTAACACTCATCATTACAATTTACACTTTGATCAGAGATGTTGTGGAACTTATCCATAATTTAGGTAAGAGAAAACAAATGTTGTCAGATCCACAAAGTTTATGGCTAAATAATAGCTATTTAGCTTACAATAGCTATTTAATGTTAAAATAACTTTGTGGATCTGACAACATTTGTTTTCTCTTACCTAAACTCATCATTACATTTTTTTCAGAGTTGAAATATCGAATTTTCAAAAAAATCAGTATTGCTTTACTGTAAAATCAAAAAATATTTTACTGAAGATATTTTTATTTCTTGTGAACTTGTAGTTGTATAATATCTTATGAATAGAAACTGATTTCATAAATTATTATTGAATAAAATACAATTATGAGGTTTGTATTCGAACAAGACATACTAAGAAATGGTATTAATTATGAGAAACATCTATTACATGTATTTATAAAAGCTTTGATATTGACTTAAATGTGTAAAGACTGACTTAATTGAATAGAAAGTGATATTTTCTCATTTAAAAAGTAAGTTATGGTGGATATTTTTGATTGATCAGTCATCAATCTTGCTGATGCTAGTCTCTCATCTTTTTGCAAAAGATTGTAATTGAATATGTAACTTTTTATTGTGTACTTGTATGCAACTTGGAAAGGTTATTATATCTCTTTCATAAAATAGCATAGCAATGGTTATTTAAAAAGAAATATCTTATTTTTAGATAAAAATAACTGTTTCTCTTTAAATTTGGTATCCTTAGAGTATAAAAAAATATCCTATTCTTGCTGACTTCCAATTTTTAAAATTTCGATTATGTTTACATATTGATTGAATTATTAGTCTTTAATACATTGTTTGAATAATAATGTTATAATAGCTATTTATGTATTAAGAGCGTAATGCGTGACTTTATCACTCCCGCAAAACAGTTTTGCAAGAGCAATAAAGAAGCATTACACGCGAATTACATACAATATTTTTTCTACAACTGCACGAACCTGTTAATCTACAGTTTTTTCAGTCCTCAAATACTGCGAACTATTAAATTACTCTTGTGTAATTACCGGTACAGGTACAATCAGACATTGTCAATTTTTGTTAGGTTATGTTATGACTCCACCTAACCTACTTTTGGCGAGCCATTCAATGATTCAATGATTTATTTCAGCCAAAAAAAACATTAGGCCAAGTCATTATACAGTACAAGACATTCAAATATATCATTACACAAAACATAATAATCATAATAATATATTGTTAAATATATAATATATTGTTAAATATATAATTATATATTAATATAATAATATATTGTTAAATATCATATAACCAATAAGTTAAGTTATACAGCAATCATTGAATTAGTTATTATTAGTTATACAGCTGGCAATCATTGAATTTAGGTTGGCCTCCTTGAATTCATTGACATAATTAAAAGGGTTGGAGATCAACCATGACTTCAACTGTCTTGTGAATGGTGTAAGGGGCAGGCTCCTCATTTCATGTGGTAACATATTAAAAAACATCAAGCCAGAATAGAGAAAGCTTCTGCTTGTTCTCTCCAATCTGACTCTTGGCTGAAAATGTTCTGGTTCCTCCTAGTTGAATGACCATGAATTTCATTGGCTAAGGTGAATGAGCTTAGATTTCTCTTTACAAACACTAGGCACTCATATATATACAGATTGAAAACTGTCATCACTTTCAACCTGATGAACAGCGGCTTACAATGATCAATCCACCCAGCCCTCTTCACAACTCCAACAGCTCGCTTCTGCAGCAACAACACCCTTTCAACACTGGCAGCATGTCCCCATAGAACTGTTCCATAGGCTATATGGCTCTGGAAAATGTAAAGTAAGCCTGGCGAACAAAACTATCAGGTACACAATCAACAAGCCTTCTCAACAAAAATGCAACCCTACTAAGCCTGGTGCAAAGTTGGTGTATATGAGCCTCCCACGTCATCTTACTGTCCAGGGAAAACCCCAAAAGTTTTACAGTACCTGTGATGGAAATCTGTGTATTGAGACTAAAAACCATCTCCTGAGTCTTTATCATTATTGAGGGCCAGCTTATTTGCACCAAACCACTGAGAAGCACTTTCATACAGCTCTCTAACAACCAACTTGGCAGACTCAATACTCTCGTGATCAGCAAAAAGAGACGTATCATCGGCAAACAATAGAACACCACCATTCACTTAGTAATAAAGGTCATGATCAGCTGATTAGCGAGCGTAAAGTAACTCTACTGCTCATACACAGTTGCTTAGCAAGCGTAAAGTAATTCTACTGCGCATGCGCAGATGGTTAGCGAGCGTAATGAAGATTCTCCTCAGAAATGGGCTACTTTATGAGGAGAATTCAGCTCGTAAAATCTTGTTTTACACGCAGTTGTAGAAAAATATTATTTAATATCTGATTGGCTATGTTACTTATAAAGTTATGGTACAATATCTTGAATTGAATTTATGAATCTCAGGAATCAAGTATTAGATCTCATCAAAGCAGTCTGAAGCAACTCTACTGATAATGATCTTTATTATTGCACAGAATGGGTCATGATAAACTTGGTCCATCACGTAGTTTTTTTATAGGTTAATTCATTTAATATTACAAGATTAAATGATGTATTCTGTGATTTCTGGAATACGTATATTACATTCCACTTGATGCTTATCAAATAAAATTCCAATGAATTATTTTGAATTGTGTATACTTAAATTATCAAAACATTTATTGTAGGCTGCTGATAAGAAAGCATTACCTTAATTATTATGATTGTGATTTTTGAACAAGCACCGCTGTTCAGTGTTTTTCTTTTAAATATATTGATACTCAAAAACCTGTAGACCTACAGCGTAATGCTAGATCATTTGCTTGATGAAAAGTTGAATCACTCATTCTTGGGTGATTATTATTTATATTGAGTGTATATGAATGTGATTTAATTATCTAGACATCGAACTTATTTTTAATTTTATAGATATAATTACTTGTAAAAAATAAGTGTTAATATAAAAAAGTTTTACAGTCTTCACAGGAGAGATTTTTTTCAGTTCCTTTATTGTTGAAATGCCTAGAGCCAGTTACACGAGCGAAATACGTAAATAATTCGTCTTGATCCATCTTGTCGCTCTGTATCAGACACTAGAGTTCAAATGGAGCAGGCACTAACACGAATTTGCTGATCCTGTTTCGCTCAGATGTGCCATGCCATGTGACTGTGTCGTTACCCAGTTGAAATAGTCCGTTCAAATAGCTTTTTTAAAATAAAATTTTACAGGATTGTCATGGTCAGAGAATATTTTTGTCCGATGAAATAAGTATTTCGAGAAAGTAACTTCAAAATTATAAAGTAAATTAATTTAATTTTATATGACTCGTGGTGTTCAGATCAAGCAATTACTAAGCTAACTAATCCACCGTGGGGTATCTGTAACAGATACAATGGGCCTACAATGCTACAATTAAGTTTCTATAGGGCTTGGCTTTATATAGAGCCCTACTTACAACTAGGGTAGGGCTCTATATAAAGCCAAGCCCTATAGAAACTTAATTGTAGATTTGTAGGGCCAGGTAATAAATACACAGATATGATCTATGACTATGATATATAATTATGTTACACAGGTGGCTGATTAAAAGAAGCTTTTACAGAGTGGGAGACTTCCTTGAGGATAACTTGAAAGGACTTTGATACCATGCCAACTTGATTTTCAAGTTGATAGTTTTAATATTTTGACGCGATTTATCCGGGGACTTCTGGCAATTGATGTAGTCTTTGGATATAACTTAGTTGTGTTACCTCTACAGAGGACGTCCCCCTTACTGTCCGGGGTTTTCACGGAAATGGGCAACAAACATACACTGTATATTTTTAGAGCGAATAACTATGACAAATAAGGGATTTCTGAAAAATCCGCCCGGACGTTTTCAAATGACCAGAAACCGTACATGTCCGGGGAAAAGAGGACGTATGGTAACCTTACCCTTACAGAGGTTTCACCCGCGACCTTCAGGTAAGTGGCGGTGATCAAGGCCCTTGTTTGATAAAATTCAATCTAAAAACCCATCAACTAGCTTAAATTTATAAATTCGAAAAAACCAACACCCTTGGCTAGTGCCCCCTTTTGCGGTTCACTATGCGGCCGTAGCATATAAGTCATGATTGAAAAGTATTCTAAGATTATTGAAATATACTTAAAGTATTATATAATGATAATAGTCTACATTAACTATGTTACAATATAAGTTACGGTTGTTTGTTTAACAACTTTTCAAGACAAATCTAAAGTGAGACTCATGACATGACCTTAGCGTTTCTAAGATGATAATAAGGAGCCAAGAAATAGAAGATGTGTGCTTCTATAAACTAAATTTTATTTAATAATAATTATAACGTTTTCTATAAACTTTATGACTCACTTTTCTTCTTTGATGATGCACTATCAGTTTGAATTTTGAGTTCCTCGTCTAACCTCTCTTTGGCTCGAACAACCTTTGATTGCAGATAGAAAGAACCACCTTTATTTTTATCATTAACGTTGAATAAATGTTCATAGCTTTCGTTGATTTTTGCAGAATCCATTTTTTCAATATTTAATATTTTCATAGCTTCCTCCACAGAAATGCCTGTCTTGGCGCTGGTGGCAGCAGACTGTGTTCCTTGACGACCTCCTCCCGCACGTTTGGCAGCTTCTTGACTAGCTTGATATTCTTGTCTCAGTGCTCTGGCAAATGCTTTCCCCACTATCTGTGTCCCTAAAACCACTATTTGAACAATATATTTCGCCATTTTTCAATTATATCACCATAAAATATCCATCCTAACCTATAATTACAAAGGATTCGCCGTGGGCCGTGGTTCTTGACTCATGGTCATTGTCAAACAAAAAATTACTCGATACTCGACTAATTAATCTCGAATTGGAAATGTCGATTACGTCCAACATCGAGAAGGGTCTCTTGAACATTTCAAAAAATAGCTGAAGGCTGGTTTTCCTGCATGCGCAACGGTCCGACGGTCGGCTGTAGCCTATAATATAGTCCGGCCAAGCAAAGAAGAGCCTCTGACAAGATGGGAAAATCACTCCAGCTCGGTCAATATTGGTTCAAAAATTATTGATTTGGTCTCAATTGCAGGAAACATTCTGATCGACAATTTGAGACCAAATCAATAATTTTTGAACCAATATCGACCGAGTTGGAGTCATTTTCCCATCTTGCCAGAGGCTCTTCTTTGCTTAGCCAGACTGTAGTAGCCTTAAAGATACTTTGAGGTGCTTACTAAATAACTTTGAGGTGCGGAGTAATTTTTATTTGCGTAAAAAAATGGCGGATTGCTTCTGTGTTAAATCATAGGACCGATTTCGTTCATGCATATCACCAACGACCACGACCAACAGCCGCATTCAATGACGACCGTACGGCCAGGCGTATGCTGGGACGCACGTGTGCACATGCAAGCAAGCCAGCCAATCACAGCTCTTGTCTTGTCCTCAACAAGAGCTGTGATTGGCTGGCTTGCCTGCGTGTGCACACGTGCGTCCCAGCATACGCCAGGCCTACTCCTCCAGAAGCAGTGTTGCGACCAGTCGCAGTGGATTCTAACCTCAGATATTTTGGAAACTTGGAGTAGATGTAAGTTATAATTGAGATGACTAGGAGGGAAATATTAATAATAATGAGGGATATTTATATCAAAGTTAATGAAATTTTGATTCAAATAGTACCAAAATGGAGTAATTTTTATTTCTCACCAGTATATCTGGATATCATGAAGGCAGATCATTGTGACTGAGTCGTGCACATGCGTACATTGCGGCTGATAGTTGTTACGTTCCGCACCAGCCAAATCGTACCTTTATAGTTGAAATTTCGAAAAGCTGTAGCGGTTGTTTAAAGGTACGATTTGGTTTGTGTTGAACGTCAGACCCATCAGAATGTCAGACCCATTCTGGACAAGCGTCGAAAACGCGGCGTTTTCGTCGCGTCAGGAACGCGCGTTCGACAGAAACCATTGTGTTAGATGGGCTCGTCTACACGAGCGAGATGAACGCGCAAGGTTTCTGTCAAACGCGAGTTTTCAACGCTTGTCTAGAATGGGCCTCAGCCGTAATGTACGCAGACGGCTGCGGCTGAACCGTTTTTATTTGCACGTATACACTCCCGACTCAGTCGCATCGATCTGCCATGCTGCCATCATGATATCCAGATCTACTAGTAAGAAATAAAAATTACTCCATTTTGATAAAAATTTCATCAGAGAGTCAGTGAATCATCAGTTATCCAGTTCTAATATTCTCTCAATTAGATTTTGAAGTTTTTGTATTTATAACATTATAAATTGAATTGTTATATAAAATCACTTATTTTTGAAACTAGCCGCAATTTCAAAAATCAGAGATGAAATTTAATATAAAAATATCCCTTCTATTCATCTCAATAACAACTTACTACATGATATTTAAGGTTAGAATCCACTGCGACTGGTCGGAAGACTGCTTCTCGAGGAGTACGGTCGTCGTCGGATGCGGCTGTTGGTCGTGGTCGTCGGTGATTCGCATGAACGAAATCGGTCATATGATTCAACACGCTGCGATGCAGTCCGCCATCTTTTTACTCAAAGACCGACGGTCGTTACGTTCCGCACAAGCCAAATCGTAACCTTATCATGCGTACATTGCGGCCAAGGTCGGGACACGTGTGCCATATTGAGTCTTGAAACAGGCGGTAGATTCAAAACTTTTTCAAAGCCACAGAGCAGGAACTTTTCTTCTCTGTGTCAAAGCTCAAACATCTGCTTATGAATTTTGCTTATTCTGCCCAAAAAATTACTTTCATTCAAAGTCACTACAGCTGTGAGACTCAATAAGACTAGCTTTGAAGGTTTGAATCTACCGCCCGTTTTAAGACTCAATATGGCACCCGTGTCGCGGCTGACGGTTGTTACATTCCGCACAAACCAAATCGTACCTTAACAAGGTACACGACTTTCCCCTATGCAGTTTTGATTTAGCTCTTCCTTTCGCTGCTAGATAGCAGAGGCTGTCTACAAGCCAGAAGCCCGCGGAACATTTGATTGATTTTCAATGAAGTTTTCCTAAGAATTGTTTATTGAATTTTTATGTATTTCTAATGCGTTTGAATTGACTTGGATATAGAATTATATGTAAATTGAACCAATAAATCGAATAAAAATGATTTTAAAGTCGAAAACACATTACGTTTTGCGTAAACGCAAATATATCTTGAAATTTGGGTGTTTTCCAAGTTACTCGAAATTAGATTTTGAAACATGTTTCAGACGATTCCTCAGGCTATTTCACATTACACAAAGATATTTTGAACCCTTCATATTCCTCCATAGCTCCAGGACAAATGAAAATAACATTGAAAATTGACATTTTTTAAAGGCTGCAATTTCATAGGGGTTGATTTCCGGATAAAAGTTTATCAGATATTCCTATCCTAGATTTTCAAGATACATAAAATGCTTCCACAAAAAACTTCTCGAAAAATTAATTTTTAATTTCTTCAGGGTCTTTTAATTTTTTTTCGGAAAACCCTTCCATCCTACGTCTTTGGAAATATCTTCAATAGGTTCCTCATAAAATACCCATGATATTGTTATTTTTTCAAACCATCTCAGCCCTTGAAAATTTCAGGATGATCGATTTTAGGTTTTTTCAATAATGTGCATCCTCTGAAAATATCGATCATTCTGAAGCCTATAGCGCGTTTCAGGCTATGAAAATTTACTGGAACCTGGATAAACCGAGGAATCAAATGAAGATAGTTCCAAGCATATTACTTGTGTAGTTTTTGAGAAATAAGTGTTCTATTGAAAAAAACATACAATTGGTCATTAGTATTTTGTGTTTTTTAGACAATAACTCGAGAACCACTGCAGATACGAGCTTGAAACTGGTCTCGATCGATTCTTCAGATCATTTTCAATTTTCCAATACCTGATTATAAAAAAATCAGGTATAGTCAATCTTCGTGTCTTAATAACGCCAGGAAAAATTAAAATTTGTGAAATATTCACCAACTTTCAATAATTTATTACTCGATAACGGTGCATTTTTGGGCAGTGGTCCATCACATGTCCCTATCCTACTTTTTTGAGAAGAATCTCGTACGATTTTTATTTCACGATATCTTGGCGTAAACAAGTGTGCTAGACTGCTTTCATTATTATGCTGTTGATGGTCGCCGTATCTATATAGCCTACTTCCAGCATGGTGCACCTTTGAAATTTAATTGAACCAAATTGGAGGTAAAAGCACCAGTAGTGGCCATGTTTAAAGAATTTTTTATAGTTTATGCAGAATTGTGAGTCCATTCCATCATTTTATTTCATCTTAAACTCAATGAACATGTAGCCCAGATCCTTCTTGATTGACTCGTTACTTTAAATGGCTGATATCTCAATTTTAAAAAATAATTATTACACTTTTCGTGGAACTCGATTTTGGTTCTAAAGTGGCCACTATGATTCAATACTGGTACTGATTGGTCAGGTGTGGCTACTGAGTGGCCAGGTACTGATTCTATAATGGCCACATGATGTTGTATGCTTATTTAAAATTCTATTTCTCAAGCTGCTTGTTGCAATAATTTAAGTAAGCCAATTTTACATTCCAGAACGTGATAATAACTCCAGAATTAACAATAGGTTATATTAAAATGAGTTGAATTGGTAATGCATAGTTGTTGGTAACAAGCCACTAGAAAAGTGAGGTTAAACCATAAAATAGACGTTTTAAAGTTATTTTTTCTCTGTAATCTATTTGAAACAGTCTTGGGAGAACATAAATTCGTCATCAACTTATACTCTAATATCTACAACTTCTACAACAATATCTATTGGGTGGCCACTACTAGATTATTCACGGTTTCTTGTACTAGTAGTGGCCAGTCTGCTTTTACGCCAAAATATCAGCTATATTTGGCTAGAAACCTTCTTAAAAACATCTAGACATTCTAGGGAATGATTATAACACTAGAAATTGCAAAATTTACAGACTCTCTCGTCATAATACAACAATTTGTAAACATGCCTTTTTACTGAAACGTCTAAGACAAAACTGAACTTATAACTGAAACCACGTATTCAAGTGAAATGGTGACAATAAATTTCTCTCAGAAATCTCTGGTGATACTCTAAGAGCTCCTACTTGAACTATTTACCTACTTGATCACCCCCCAAGAATCCTACGATACTTTTGGTCGGATGAACATTGCTAATGACAGCCTAGGGTCTCAGGAACAGTATTCAAGAAGTATAAGTGAATCCCAATTTTTTTAGTAAGTTTTTTGTTTTAAAATATGCAATTTTTGGGGTTTTTGGGGGTGTAAGGATTTTCTAAAATCGATGTAGCACAGAAAGTATCAAACATAGAAGTGTGGATTTGGTCTCAAATGAAAGAGAAATGAATTTCGCCGAGAGGGATTTTGAAATACGAATGTACGGTTGCTCAATTTATAGTTACAAACTTTCTAAGTAAGAAAAATTTCAAATTCTCGATCCTATGAAAAAATTGCCAAATTTTAAAAAAATGTATCTCAAAAACGGTTGATGATACAGAGTTGCAATTGGTCTTATTCTTTTCCAAATTTTATTGTCTACAAAAAAGGTCTTATAAAATTTTCTCGTCCGACGCTTGGTTCGGCCACAATTCACGAAAAAACAATTCCTAGTAGGTAAATTTTACGATTTCAAGATGGCGGCCGAAGCTCACAGGGGACCCTTGGGGACTTTTAGTATGTTATTCAGCGCCCTTTTCTGATCATATTTGCAAATTTTCAGCTGGGTCCTCCGATTTTCACTTTTTTGCTTAATTTGACAGGACTATTGATGATGATTGTGAGATTCATTTATTGATTCCATTCTCTCGTAAGATTATCTAATTTTACGACGATCAAATAACGTAAGACATTTTCGAAAATGATTGGGAACTTTGATTTAGAACCAAATAATTTCCCAGGAGGACGACTGCGTACAGCAGGTGTGCGTGATGGATTGTATATGATAATAGTAGTCCTATATTACGCAATAGTGAAATAAACAGGCTTCTGTTAATTTTCAGACTAGAAATTATTTTATTTATACGTTGGAGACATTTTGATAAACACATATTTTTACAACTGTAGGGCACTCGTCATACATTGCTGATGAATAATGCCAACACCGGTTTTATAAGAATCTATTAATTTTTCCACAGCAAAAAGTCAATTATATCTGATTCTAAAATATACAATTTCTAAAATATATTGCCTGGGCAGAATCTACTTACATATAAAAATTGCTTGCAATTGAAGTTCACTTGAATTGGGTCAATTAATAATAATGATTGATTCAATGAACCAATTTAATAATTATTATTATAATATGCTAATCTTTATTTCAAGACCAAAGCTTTATTCACCATACAACATAACCGATGAGGACACCTAGTTCCTTTATCACATAAGTTCAAAGGTATCGACTAATAACTTTTATTATAAAACAATCGTACTCTGAGCTGCGCGTCAATTAATAGTTTCACAAACAAATAAATTTTTTGAAATCTATTTCGAATATACAATGAACAAAAAACATCTTTTTACAAATACTTAATTGATTCTAATAAAAAAATGGAAACTGAAAGTCAATATCATATTAATTTGTTTGCAAAGCTTTGAAGAGTATAAAAACTGTATGAACTAGTCAATACATCGAAATTACTTATAATATTATTTTGATATTTGTTTTAAACAAAGCTATAAAAATGAAACAATTGTTGTCAAACACGATTTAACAGTATAATAGGCTAATAATTATTACTAATATATACTATAAGTTAAAGATTTGAAATGTACAGTATTCAACAATTAGGTGATTATAATAGACGACTTAAATAATAATGCAGCTTGGTCTTATTTATTTGTGAATAGAAGATTTTTTATAACAATTCTTGATTGAGTGCATAACATTAATTTTTATGTATAAAAACAGCTACCTAGCTTTTTTACAAGATTTCGAAAACTATTATCAATTGAATGAGCTCTTTCATAGAAAACTAAATATTCCTATCTTACAAAAACAATTTACAACCATTTGATATAACCTGAGATAGGTTATTTTCAAGGTTAAATATAGGTACATTCAAAACGTAAGAGTATATTGGATTCCCAGCAGAAAACCAATTGGAATACTAAATTCTGCTGAAAGAGTATTCCTAATATCAATAGTAATGTAGTGCTTCAATATCACAAGAACTTGAAAGCCTGAACACAAAGGCCAAAGTGAAAACTAGGAATAATATCATCAGCAAGATGACTAATAAATTACTCGTGGGATGCATAAACAACAACTTTGAGAGCATTAGCAATGTCTTTGTGCATTTCAATAGCAGAATATGTAATCTGTCTATTCCCAACAAGCTAAGTAAAGAAAGCAGTGAATAACTATGTGGGGATAGTGAAACTCCTGTTGAAAAATTATTCTACCTATTACAGGCACAGCTTCACCCACACAATTATCTGCTCATGCCGAGCAAACAAGAAAGAGTGACTACCGTCATCCACTTTGTGGTAATGTTCAGCAAGACCTTCGGAACGAATCAAGAAATGGTTTTATGGCAACAACAATAGTGCTTGACCAATTAAAAAAAAAAGAAAGCCGTTTAAACAGGTGAAAAATGAACTGAATACTAACTGACGCCCAATGAAAAAATAAGCAATGAACATAATATGGAATACACGGAGTGGAGAATCCAGAAAAGGATGAGAAATTGAATGTCCAGATGTGAGTCAACATGTTGAAGAGGGATTTTACTTCCTGATGAGAACAATCTATGTGAACGTGAAGAAAGGCAGGATCCAGCAAATATAGTGGCTTATAGGATGCTACAAGAAGACTTGCACTTTAAATGATTTGATACGAGCCAACGACTAAGTCGTAATGATGGTTACTCACTGGAGATCTAGCCTGCAGGTTGTTGTTTTATTCAAGTGTAATATAATTTTTGAATAATCCAACAGTAGTTGAACTTACATTCTGAGATTATGATGATTCAATTGCGCTACACCTCATTCACAATTAATCGAAACAAAGTTAACAAATCCATCCCAATGATACGACACAGTTCCGACAGAAACATTGCAAACACATATGCGTGCATATGCAATGCTATGACATGTATATGCAAAGTTATATTTTTTCATGGCTAATACCACCTCATATTAGCACTCATACATACTCAAAAAGTTTGTTAACTTTATTTCAAGTTATCTTGAATAGGGTATAACTTTGATGATTAATTCAACATTTCATGAGAATAATAGACTAAAATAATATGCCTGAAGGGATATGATAAATAAAATAGCTAATAAATACAAGCCAAGTGATAAGAACGAAATCAGAGAGCTAGTTACTTCAACACAAAAACTTATAAATTGTAATTCTGTAATAAGACGTAAGCACTTGATTAATATCTCATAATGAACGTGGTTGAGACGCATTTGGGAAGTTTGGATTATACAACAAGATGGAGTTCTTCAATCATCATTAACGAGTTCAGTACTAATAATTCAAGAATAGAGCTTGTTCAATAACCAGATCAGATTCAACACAAACTACTCTGTCAGATCTACTTACACAAAAGTAGAGGAAAGGAATTGATAATATTTCATTTTTAATTCAAAACACTCTAGGTTCTGATGGAGAAGGCATAAAGTATCCTCCAGTAACCACCTGCTAAGGGCAAATATTCTAAGTGTTAAAGCTAACTTGGTGTATACAGGCAGATGGTTACAGGAGAAAACCTATAATCATTGTAAGATTTTTGTGTTGAAGGAAGTTGACATTATATTATATTTTATTGCTTCAATAACATTTAAGGCAAATTTATGAGAATAATCACAAAATTATAGATATTCAATAATTTCGACCACTAACCAATGAAATCAAGTTTACCAGCGATTCTAATATTAGATATCTCCAGATAAACAACAATAACAAAAGGAATTTACTACATTATAGTATTACCTTGACACATTATCTTACTGATTATAAGCTATATATGAAAATTAGGCTTTTAAACTTCCGTTAATTTGAATTTTTTACAATATATTCTCTTCGATCAACAAAGAGTTACCCTTACATAAATTTGAAAAATCTAATGAAAGCTACAAATGATTCCATAAGGTTTCTCTTGAATTCCAGCTCCAAAAGAAGAAACTATATTTTCAACAAGAAATGTACTTACTTCGTCAGTACATATTATATAATAATTAAAAGTTGAACAGAGACACCTTGTGGGCTGAGAATGAAAATTTTGTTTCACCAATTACTGTACATTAGTCCATGGACCTACATGGTCAGTTTATTCACTCACTAACTTTGTTAAGAACTTGAATAGTTAAAATTCGTTATTTATCAGAAGAATAAAAAACTCGGAATCATAATTCATAATGTTCACATCCACATCTCGCCACTTATAGTGTAACTGTTATAGTTTCCAAACTCGATGAACTTAGTTCGAGCCACAATAAGAACGTTCACGTTGCCTTGAATCAGTTGAGGAGAGATTTTTAAGCGTCTTCTTCATTATTGTTCTTCTGGCTGATGGCAGCTAGCAGTGATGTGACGGTGGAGTCGAGGGTCTCTAGCCAATCAGGCGTTGGCGTTTTCTCGGCCGGACTCTGCGGCGGCTCCTTTGAGCAGCCAGCTGCCGCAACGGCTGCAGCCGTGCTAGTTTCGGCTTTCGGACTGCTCGATGATGACGACGCCACCGCTGCACCTGCTCCTGCTACTGCTGTTTTACTTTCTTCGGCAGGTTTTTCTGCAGTTTTATTGTCTTCTTTGTCGGTTGCCAACTTCCGCTTCTTCCACGGACACTCACCTGTTGATATCAATAAAATATTCAATGTATGACAAAGAAAATGATGGGGGTTCAGCCAGGCGCACACAAAAACAGAAGGATGGAGAAAAATTCCTCACCAGGTTAATAAATGCTGCAAACAGCAAATGAACAGACCCAGCCGTCCATCAGTGTGATGCAACATTTAATAACCTGGAGAGGAATTTTTCTCTTTTTTTAAGTTGCTGTGTGCGCCTGCTTCTTCTCCTGCACAGTGTCCCAAATGTACAAATGTGAAGGAATAGACTATAATAGAATAGAATAGAATAGAATAGAATAGAATAGAATAGAATAGAATAGAATAGAATAGAATAGAATAGAATAGAATAGAATAGAATAGAATAGAATAGAATGGAAACAATTGATCAATGAGCCAACACTGACCAGATTCCTTGTTGATTTCGGTGAGCAGCTGGTTGAGAACGGGTTCGAGCTGTGGATGAGGGATCACAGGCAGCTCGACGCTGTAGACGAGGGCAAGTGCGCGCAGGTCGCCGTTGAGCCGTGCCGCCTGGCTGGCCACGTTCAGCTGGCCCCCTGCCATATTCTCAGCCAGCGTCGTCACTATGCTCTCCATTAGCAGACACGTTTGGTCTGTCAGCACCTGCTCGGCTACCTGAAATCAATAAATCAAACACTGTACCAAGACATCACACAAAAATATGTTAGTTCTTTGAGGATGATGCCCACATGAGCTCTAAGGCTTGTGCGTGTGTAATGAGAGGGATGATGAGAGCTGACGACTACTTTTTAGATAGTCGGGACCAACGACGTATCGTCTCCAACAATCAATATGGTAATTGAATTAAATGAGACAGTAAGGAAAGAGAGCACATGTTTCTAGAGCGTACCGGTTCAGCTGACAAGTGCACTCTTTGAAGAAATAAAAGCTTTAGTAACAATGAATTAGGCCAGTTTCAGACACCACAATTTTTTGACGTCCGGTTTTTTGTTTAATTTATAATTTTACTAGATTGAACAGAACTTGGCTAACACATTATGTGTGGACGGTGGTTTCTTGATCCATGGCGAGCTGCTGTGTGTAAATATTCACTGGGATCTATTACCGACAATGCAGTCAAATTGTCGTATCAACATTATTTGTCATATTTTACTGCATTGTCGGTAATAAATCCCAGTGATGTGTCTCTGAGACATCATATGTTCACCGAGCTACTTTCAATCTAGAAAAATTTGTGAAGTGAAGCTCAAACGTCCAAAAATCATAGTGTCTGAAACCAGCTCAAGACCGTTCAAGTCAAACGAAGTTACAAACTGGATTAAACTTTGTTTAGATGTCAATTTATTAGGCATGTTTGAACTAAGTTTACTTGTTTTTATAGTTTGAACGGTTAGTTTTATAATTAAACGATACATAGGGATACAAGCCTGTCAGACTTCAAACTGAAATAATTAGCTTTTTCAATTAATTATCATCAATGGAGATAGAAAACTTTTAAAAAATAATATCTCTCTTAAAGAACTAATAGCGAATCAGTCAATTTAGAGGAGATTTTCTGCTAAAATAAATTTCACCACAAAGCACACGAATCACTTGCAACAAACTGAATGGTAAAATTACCTTTGGAAAATATGTAGCTAAGAAATCGTAGATTATATCAATGTTCAAAGACGGACGTTCATCAAGGAGCACAGCTTCCACGTAGTCCACGAAGTAGTTGCAATTGGTCAGCATCGTTATGTACTTCCGATCGACGTTCTGTAAAAATAAACAAAAATGATAAAAATTTAAAATAAAGGCAAGTAACAACATCGTGAGTAGCCTACTGTTGTTCATATACAGTATTATAAACATTTGAAATAGGATGAAGTCTTTAACTAGAGTATTCAAGAGATTATAAATAATAATAATACTGCAAAGCTGTAGATATAGTCTGGCCAAGCAAAGAAGAGCCTCTGGCAAGATGGGAGAATGACTCAAGCTCGGTCAATATTGTTTCAAAAATTTTCAATTTAGTCTCAAATTGTAGACCAAATTGTTTCCTACAATTTCAGATCAAATTGATAATTTTTGAACCAATATCGACCGAGCTTGAGTCATTCTCCCATCTTGCCACAGGCTCTTCTTTGCTTGAACAGACTATACCCAGAAGAGAATTTCTTCATGAGAGATTTCGGTAAAAAAAAACAAAAAACATGAAAATAAGAATAAAGACATCAAACAGTAGTCAGAGCTGTGAATTGATTAATAGTATAATTTCAAAATTTTCACATTCTGCGGCATATTCAGAATAAAAGGACATGTTACAGTGACTTCACAATTTTGTAATAGAATTCTCAAGCCAAGAATACCATTTAATCAATCCAAATCCATAAATCAAAATTTAATTAAGTTATTTCAACTTGAACAGTGATTTCTTTATCGGTTATTATAAATAGAAAGATATGTATTCAATATCCCAGCAGCAAAACCCAATAAATATTCTGTAAATTCTGACAATCATTGATAGAAAATAATGAGAGAGAACAATAGTAAAACAGTATGAAAACTTACTTGAGCATGATGAATGTCCAGCCACAACTTTGGGAAAAATGTTAAATGCAGGGGAACACCTTCAAAGCCGACAATGGCACTCAAACCGACCAATGGATCGCTCATACAGTCATGGTTGATTGCAAGACGACACATCACATCGATAAAGTTGTGGTATGGAGTGTAGAATTGTGACAGCGCTTGGTCGTATTCCGGATCAGTACCCTAAAATAAGAAATGAATAAATGAAATAACCCAAGGAATGGAATATACTCTGTACAATAATAGTTCGGAATGATCTAAATTTTTTGAACGTTAAAATTCTTTATAACAAACTTCATTTGTAATTCCAATTGTTTACAAACTATTAGTAAATTGAAAATTGTGATCCTGTATTTCCTAATAAAGCAAGCACCTGACACCTAAATATTGAATTCACAGTCATGAATATCCAAATTCAATTTTGTCACAAAGCAATGAATCTAACAATAAGTAGTGGGGAGAACGATCCCACTAGACGTTAAACCTACAATCATACGATAGCAGAAATCTGGAAAAAAGCAAAACAATTCACGTTCCATCAGATAACAGTAACAAGTATATTCTTGTCGAGCAAAGAAGAAATTCATTCAAAATGGCCGATTGAAGCGAGAGTATATGCATGCGCAGATCTGAAAATTTCGGTGTAAAATCACTTTTGCCAACACCGCTGGTGAGATCAGATAAATAGATAAATGCCTTTATTTTCCACTTAGTACAATACATAAGTGGTGTGGGCGAAGTTGAGGCACAAGAGCCCCCTCTACCACTTAACCCACAATGTGATGAGACACAGATGGTAAGAGTGGGACTCACAATATTATTGTTACTACTATATTTTGCTTTTCTTCTTAATATTGTTGAACAATTCCTGCATTGAATAAAATATTTTACTATTGAAATATAGAACCCAAGCCGACAGGCTACATTTCTAATTCACATAAATAAATTAAAAAATCTAATCCAATTTACACCAAAATATTGGTAATTAGACAGGAAACTATAACTAAAAAATAGAAATAAATATAAATGGAGCCAATGAATCTAAGATTACTCACAGAATTAACATTATTATTCGAAGCTTAAGCTTACAACTAGTTTATGCAAAACTAGAATTGTGAAGAACCTACTTTGATTAAACTAGGTCAAGGATAACTTATCTTAACATTTGGCTTGAGCTTGAAAAACCTTTTGCAAACTAATTCATCAAGAACTGGAATTATGCAAAACTTATTTTGGCTGATCAAAGATAACATGATAGAATGGTTAGTTATTGCAGTCACCAACTGAATATCAGGGTAACTAGCAATTTGCATAAATTAAATTCAAGACTTTTTGCCGACTTTTTTCAATACAAAGTTGGAGTTTCTCTATGCGTTTTTAACGTTTTTAAACGTGATATGATATGACTTTATGTCTAAAAAATACCACCCTATGTATTAAAATAGGGTATATTTTAAAACATACTATTAACATTATTTTATGTTTACATATAGTACGTTGCAATTAGACTCGAAATTCTACGTAATTCAATTTTTAGAACTAGTATTACGGTGCAATTAGTTAAAAAAAAGACCGAATCTCAACATCCAAAGAGGAAGGACGATTCATACGCTATCTTTTTCTATACAACTCCTGATGGTTTGGTAAAAAGTTACACCCTTTTGAGCGTTGGGTTTTGGGGGAAGGGGGATTGAAAGGTGCGAAATTACAGTTTTTCGTGAGTTGATGTCGAACCAAGCGCCGGACGAAAAAATTTCATGAATGTTTTTTCTAGAGAATAAAATTTGGAAGAGATTGAGACCAATTACAACTCTGTATCATCAAGCGTTTTCAAATAACTATTTCTTGAGAACTCCATTATTTTTTCACAGGAATTATTACATTTCTTTGTAGCTCAGAATTGATGACACTTGCATCCGTATTTCAAAATCCCTCACGGTGAAATTCATTTCTCTTCAATTTGAGACCAAATTTACTCTTCTATGTTCGGTGGTTCATGTGCTACAGCGATTTTAGAAAACCTTTACACCCCCAAAAACCAATAAAATTACATTTTATAATACGAAAAACATACTAAAAATATTAGGATTTGCTCATACGTCTAGATTCCTTCCCTTGAAACCCTAGAGTGTCATGAATATTGTTTGCACGACCAATAATATCATATAATTCATGGGGATTGGTCAAACAAAAGCATCCTTTCATTTTTAATAATTTATATTACCTCATAACTTTTGAACGGTACGTCGGACTATATCGTTCAATAACTCATAAATTTCTACTTATTACGGCGGTATAAATTCATATATTATAATCCAAATTCGGTGAAAACCTCCAAAATTTAGATTTAAATGATACTCTTGAATAATAATAATACCTGCACATTGGAAATTCCAATTTTTCACATTTTAATGCTCCCAATCCGGAAGTTGTGATCGAAAAATCTGAAACTTATCAAGAAATGTAGAGAAATCGTCCTCTTTCAGATGGTTACTATAAGGATTGCGAGAACTTTGACATACGAGTAAGAATGTTCACAACCGTTTTTTATCATCCTTATTGTGATAAATTCACTAATTTTTCTAATTTTTGCAAAAACTTCCAAATTTTATTCTCTAGAAAAAAAAACATTCATGAAATTATTTCGTCTTGCGTCTTGCTTGGTTCAGCACCAATTCACAAAAAAATGAAATTTTGCACCTTTCAACCCGCTCCCCTCAAAACCCGACGCTCAAAAGGGTGTAACTATTTACCAAACAATAAAGAGGTTGTATAGAACAATTTGGCGTAGGAATTGTCCTTTCTCTTTGGATGTTGAGGTTGGGCCTCTTTTTTACAACTAATTCCACCGTACTAATTAATTTAGCACTAGCTAGGGAAATATTGAAGAAGCAAAGTGGAAACACTGAACCGTCTCCCCACTAAGCTCGCTCTAGTGCCTGGCCATCATTGTCAAAAATATCGGATATCGGTTCAAAAATATCAATATTTGCAGAATATCGATTTTCTATAACCTACTTAAAACTTGTTCAGGCCCGCCCGCCCAATATGAAAGTAACTCAACTAATAAGAAAAAAATTATAACTTCCAGAATTATAAATTCCAGGATACTTCCCGACTTTATTTCAATTCCAGACTAATTCCCGACTTTTCCGACTGCTAGACACCCGGCTGATGTAACATTATATTGATAATAGGAGATTCGAAATAATTATCATTATAGCTATCATTATCCAGGATAACTTACTTTGGCAGCATCGACTAGATTATGAGGCACGGCCATTTGCACCATGGGTCTGATGGGCCGCGAAGAGGCTTTCAGGCCGGGCGGAGGCATCTTATGCCCCCGACGAGGAAAGTAGGGACCCATCGGCACTGCATTGGCACTTTCTTGGAAAGCGGTGTGGCAGTGCATCAACAGAGGTACCAGTACGTGCAACACTTCGGTGGGAAGCAGAAACACCAGTTCTTTAAGAACATCTGAAAAGAATAAATAATTTATTCATCATTCATCCATTCAATGGAAAGTACAAACTACTCAAACTACTAATCTTCCAATTCACAAAGAGTCCAAATACAGGTTATTCCTATCATACGACTGAATCACTGACTTCCACTTTAAGAACAGAACATTTCATCAACTAGTAAATGGGAAATATTGACCTAGATAATTTGATAGACTCATCTCAAATATTGATTTCAACAGAAAATGTTGAAAGTTAAAAAATGGAAAAACCAATTTTTCATCAACTTTGATTTCTCAGAACACTTTTCAATTTATTCATTTATATAATAACAAAGAACAACAAAATATTAATTCATTATAGCGAAGAACTAGGCTAAGCCTGTAATATTTCTCTCCCGAAGTCATTCATAATCCAAAACAACGTAATGTGATTACATAAAACTCAACATAAGAATTGTTGGTCAAGGAGTAATGACTATAAAATAACTAACTCGGTTAATAGCTGATATATTGATGATCTAAGATAAATTTTTTATGATTAACAGTCTTTATAGTTTTTGAGTATAACCGTTGAGTACCTGAGAACCTTATGAACTAATGGAACTAAAGTTTGGTTTTGATTTCATCAATTTCTAAGTGCATCATACATAAAATTGCCAATAAATAATTAATTAATTATAATTACCTATGCACTGATTGCGCATCTCAGGTGGATTGTATGTGTTGAGTAGCGTAACAAGTTTACGAAGGACCTCCATCCAATCTTTACAAGACAGTAGTAGGCTTCGCACATCTTTCGTATCGCGGTGGAATTTCAAACACTTTGCCAAATCCAATAATATTGACAGCATGTCTAAAACGTCACCGGTAACATGACAAGCAGTTGCTTCGTGATACATCACATGTAGTGTATGAAACGACTGAAACACATCAAACATAAAAATCAAACAAATGCATTTTACATCAAACTCAAACATTGAAACGTTAGAATCAAACATTGGATGAAAAATAGAAATTTTGTTGATCCCGACACTGAGAATCAAGGAATGTGATTTTTTTATAGATTTCAATAGATTTTTCATTAGTTCATACAACTTTCATTTTGAAAAGAGGATCAATGCAATAAAAATATAATTAACAATTAATACTGTTGGGCTAGACGCACATCTCAGGAAAAAGTATGCAATGCAATACAATGAAATGAATGTTATTGATAAAATGAAGGTAATTTTTTAACATCACATTTTTGTTTTCATTGTTTGAGCTCCTATTCACTTTGATAGAAGCTATAGATTCAACACTAAACATCGCATCGTCTCACTTCTAGTTAGAAAATCAAGTTATGCAAAAAAATAAGTGGAATGCATACAAGACTTTCGTTGAATGTAGAGTTTATGGTGCTATTAAAAAGTCTTATCCCTGATTTAGACAATTCATAAATTTTACGAGCATGTATTGATTTTCATGGGGATGTTATCCAAGGATGGAAAGGATGATCTATTGAAAGATGATTAAATTTCAAAGAGGTTAATTTTTACCTCGAAGCACATCTGCAAACCACCGCTGTACATAACGTACAAGCGTTCCTCATCAGTCTCTACAAGTATCCTGAATGCAGATATCAGTGTAGCCCAACAAGATCGACCATCAAGCACCTGTTTAACAGAGAAAAAGGCCATTCAGCTATATAATACATAAAATTGATGAAAATGCAGTAATATAATATTATTAAGATTACTTTGTACATGAAAATGAAATCTTGATTAAAGTTATGAACTTAATCATATCAATGCCATTATACTTTACAATTTGTTTTCATCTGAATAAATTGAAATAAATAAAGAAGTATTTAATTTATGATGTTTCAAGGAAATGATGATATCTGATCAAAATCAATCAATAGCAATTTACTATCAACAGTCCTGTACATCGTTAAAAAATGAGTCAAAATTCGATAAGAATGGTGATTCAGGTGATTCAATCACCAAATAAATATATGTACAGTAAATACAAGTTTATAGTTTTTTTACTTAAAATAAGAATCACAGTACCCTTTTTAATTATTTTTAATCTTCCAACTCATAAGAGTCATTTTCAAATGTAACTAAACAAATAAACAAGATCAATTCTATAATAAGTACTGTATTCTAATTGATCAGTATACGTTCCTACTATCAGCGTAGAGTATAGTCCTTGTTGCATGCTTCAATCCTTACTCTATGCTATCAGTACAACATACATGCAATTTTGAAGCCAACTATTCCAATTTCATCAGAGAGTTGGTGGATCAATGATTGAATATTAGTAAACATTCATTAAATAAATGTAAACATACCTGTAAATAAAGATTGATCGTTTGCTTCCTGAAATTATTTATCTCAATGATTTCATTCTCCGTAGTATCTGGATACTTTGCAACGAATATCTGCATCAACTTGAATAATTCATCCACCGCCTAAAAGAAAAAAATGAACAAAATTTTACAACAAAAATATTATGTACAAACTCAAAATTCACCTAGAATTGACTTCATTTATAGCTTCGTATTTATAGTCGTGTGACAAAAGGGGCTCATATTGAGCACTTGTGAAGGTTAAACCATTGACTATGGATATAAGTCATTATATAAGCCATTGACTTATATCCATAGTCAATGGTTAAACTGAAACTCGAACTTTTTCTGATTACTTTCAAGTATAATTCATTAATGTATGTGTTCTTCTCTTATGAATACAGTTTTTTTTAAATGCGATGACACTTTAATAATAATCCTGTAATATTAATGAAAAATCTATTCGAATGTTTTGAATCTACTGTTTTCGAGTTAACTCGGAATACTGTACAATTTTTTGAAGTTGGGTAGAAAGATTGAGTATTGAATTATCCAGAGTAAGAAGGTTAATTGAAGAGGAAAATTTAATAGTAAACACAAACGCTTTCAACTCCAAACATGAAAAACACGGAGCTCTTGATCCAGAAACACAGCTCTTCATTAGCCTGTACAGTAAACACAATTTCTTGTTCTAAATTTCATTGACTTGCATGCTATTCAGTTAAAAAATACGTCAAAATCTTTCAACATTCGTTAAAAAGTAATTTCAATGTTTTTACAAGAGAAGTATTTCAATGTAAGTATGCTTCTACTAATTCTCGAATTATTCAGAAATAAGTTCAAGTTATGACAGCCGTACAAAAACACACTAAAACGGAGTTTTTCAATAGTTGAAAACAAGTTCGTGCTGGCCTAAAGAAGACGAATAACAAAAAGAGACACTTACAGCCGAGTACTGAGTTGGATAGGGTGTGATATTCTTGAAAGCCCAGTTGATGTTCTGATGAGTGGCAAGTTGCCGGGTGAATGCCCTTGACTGCTGACAGCACAGTCTCAGCAGACCGTAGTAGGCTGGTAACATGGTCCTATTGAACGTCACTACGTCTTGGTCGTCATGGTCGGCTCTGCAAACAATCATTCCAATGGAGCAATTTCCAACTTTCTAACGTTATCAACAGTGGAATGACATCATTCAATCTTAAAAAATCAACAACACAACTCAAAGTAGGGTTGCTCCAATTGAGTTTAATTTCATGTTGAGGTGTGATAAGCTGATTTGAAATAGGTAAGCCATATTAGTCCCGTTGCACACCACGACGTCTACATCCACTGGACGTGCGATTTTTGTCGTCCTTATATATAACTCATTCACGAGACTTGAAACGAAGAAAACCAACTCAGAATGAGAACGAACAACTGTTGCGATGATAAATCATAGCTACGATACAACACAATCCCCATATGACACATAATATTTAGCGAATCCAACAAAAGAAAGATTTTGAATTGGCAGCAACTATCAGTTATCAGTATCACACATTTTTATTAAAACAAAGAGAAAAAAGATAAGATATGTGACAAAAATATTAATAAAAAAATAAAATAAAATATTGATTCATTGTAATTTTACATGTACAGTATATAGAAATTTTGGATTTCAATTATCATATTAATTGGAAATAAGATGATAAAGCGACATTAATATTGATGATGAGAGTCTTTTCTACAAAGTGATTGATCAAAGTTTGATTAATCAAAGTTACTGAATTAGCAACTGAAAATTTTTACATTGAAACCTCTATTATTTCTAAACAAAGAGAACATAACAAAACTATCCTCAAGAAACTTATAAGTACAGTATTATATACTTACAGAATATAGTTGAAAGCAATATTTTTAACGATGTGGGCGTTTTGTAGGATGAGCTGCACATTCTCGGGACAATCCGTGCTCACATGGTACCAGAAAAGAAGTAACGCTTGCTTGTTCAAATGGACGGCAATGCCTGGCTCCGACAGTTTAGGGTGAAAAAGCTGCCACAAATCCAATAAATACTGACCAAACTGAAAAGAATAAGATAATACAGAAACCAAATTATTTAATTGATGGAAGATAATTCAACAATATACAGTAATGTGATAAAATTAAAGCAAGTTACAATTTCTGTTTTAGTGAAAAGTAATGATGCATAAACCAAATAGTTGCGAATGTAAAATAAGGTATTGTGATGATTATGATTGGAAGAAACTACTAATAGAAGAATCGAACCGCAATAGGAGAATAACATGCAATTGTAAGTAAATAGAAATGAATTAAACTATAGTACAATCAGGGCAGCCATCAAGAATCAATACATCGTTTGAATTTAATACATGGAAAAAGTGTTAATGCACATAAAAAGAATTTGCCTGATAAGAACTTGAACCGAATTACTGTTCAGAAAGGACTCAGGGAATTTGTTTGATAAAAAAATTAGAATAGAATTGATGTTCTAAAAGGAATAATATGATTAGAAAATTGAAATCTCGATATATCGATTGACAAAACCAAATTTCCCGTTTGGTAATAGTCAACTCAATTTGCTTTGGTCTGGACAACTCAATTTGGTAATGTACTTGACAAATTGACAGAGGAGTAAGTATTCTATTCAGAAGCAAGCTCATTAGAGCTACGTTCTTGATGACTCGATTAATCAAACGTAAGTAGGTCTGTGATAATCTACATGGTCCTAAATAATGAAATGCAAATAAATTTGCCAATGCTTCCAAATCAGACATAATAGTTCAACATTCATCACAGGGAGACGATTACTGTTAGATAAGAAACGTCTCCAAATAATTTTTGGTTCTCTATGCTTCGAAGCTCATCACACGTTGAGCAGTGTTCTACAAACAATGATTTCTTTGGATATGGAATTAGATAGTGTCAATAATTTAGAGTTTCCGAATTCAATAACAGCATGTATAATATCGATTTGTGATAAATATGTGAGCAATTCTTATCCTGCTGTAGTTTTCAGCGATAGTTTTGAATACTTAACAACGATTGAATTATTTCTAGAAACCTATGAGGGACCACGTCTGATAACAACAGAGAACAGTTTTGAAGCGTATAAAGGTATTTATATATTGTTTTATAATATATTAACCTGCTTGGAGTGTATAGTGAAACCAGAATTATTATCTCAGGAAGCCTCGTTTGTAATATTGATGAGGAATCGCATAAACGATACTGAACAGGAAAGTAAGGACAGGTTGATGATGATCTTGAATACTTTTTGGAAAATCAAACTAATAGATGTTATAATACTCATTATTGGCCAAATTTCAATAGATGTTTTTACTTATTATCCTTATGGAATATCACACTGCAATGGAGTAGGTGAGCCAGTTTTATTGGATCAGTGGATGAGGTCTGAAGGAGCCTTTTCAAGTTCAAGAGATTTATTTCCAAAAGACAAAATGAAAAACCTCTACGGATGTATTTTACAAGGCATTGGGAAGAGCAGACCTCCAGAATCAATAATAGTGGCTGGAGAGAATGGCACGTGGACTATAACAGGGGCAGGAGGGTACATGCAGAGCGTACTTCAAGAAAAAATGAATTTCACAATAGCTGTATCAATGCCTGCCAATGAAAGTATACTTGACGAATTCGGATATTCGCCGGCAGATGGAATACCGCAGCAAATTGCTCGAAACCTTTGCTCGGGAGAAAAAGACCTGGCTTTCGGCATATATTCACATATTATATACTTTCTACCTGGTACGGAATTTACAAGCATACTATACACAGAGCGCTTTAGTTGGGCTGTCCCATGTGCGGCTGGACCATACCGATCCTACTGGGACATTTATACCAGGGAATTTACATTTGGAACTTGGGTTCTGACGGCAACAGCTATTGCTGGAGCTATTATTTTGAACATTTATATGGCAATCAACGGTAAAAAGAGGAAACACAAGGATGCTACTTCAGTCACGCTCATAATTTATGGAATCAGTTTAGGACAAGCTGTTGGATGGAGAATGGAAAAGCTACCCAATAGAAAATTTACAGGACTTTGGATTTTATATTCACTATTAATGTTTTCCATGTACCAAGCGAAACTGGGAGCTTTCATGACAGTATCGTGGCCAGACGCAAACTTAAGGAACTTGGACGACATTTGGAACATGAACTTCAAAGTAACAGGAGTGCCTCAGTCGTTCAACATATTCAACAAAGCCACAGGTGGAAACAGAGTAGCTGAAATGATTGCAAGAAAGTTTAAGAAGTTCAAAAACGGAACGTTCACTAATGTAATCAGATCTATCGTCGAGGATAGAGACACGGTTGCGTTTGGATCACAACGGTTCATGATGTACTATTCAGAACACAGGCAGAACAAAATAAAAAGCAAGGACCCGTTGTGTTTACTTGATGGATGGTCGATAGAGGCCAGTGCTTCTCCTTTTTTACTCAGAAAAGGAACAGCCCTGGCCAGTCCAATGAATGACATAATCAAACGAATGTTCGAGTCAGGCATTATAAACCTACTTCACAAGTCAACAGAGCCAGTGCCGCTCAGAAAAGGAAGAGGCTACAAAAGCATCACTGAATACAAACTCAGGATACAAAAACTCTACGGGGCTCTTGTTTTGTATGGACTTGGAGTCTCTATTTCGTTCATTGCCTTCATTTTGGAAATGTTTTCTAAACATAGAGATCTTCAACAAAAAGGCAAGACTAATTCCAATGGAAACAATCATGCTCACGTTTTCAAATATTAATATAAATCAGTATTAATTTGATTATAATACTGATTTGATTATATTCATTAATTTTGATTTTATAAAACTTATTTCATCATCAATTCTCATGCTTGATAGAAAGATGAGAAATCTCTCTCAAGTGGAATGAAAATACTGTAACTAGTCATGAAAGATTATAATTATTATGAGTAAGTTATGTGAAAATTTTCTAATTCTAGTTTGGTACTTTTATCCTAATAAGAGCAAAGGAAGTTAAACTTCTTTGAAACTTCTCAATCATTACCTACAAAAATAATGTAACTATCAATAAAAAACCGCAGAATGTTTCACTATAATTATGATTGAGCAATGCCTGCTATGAGATTCATGAATAGTATTTTAAAAATCTAGCAACATAACGAATATTTTGTTTGATGAGTTTATACTCAATCTTTAACGTATTGGTCCATTTCACATTATTACCTTATTATATAATGAACAAGTCAAACCGTACTTTAGTTCTTTGAAACTATATTATACAATACAGTCATTCAAACCTGCCCATTACAAATTACTATAAACTTCTTTAAATTACTACCCATTAAACATTATTACTTATGTTTTAACTGAAGTATGATTGTATGAAAGTAAGTAAAATGATTGAATCACTTACCATGAGTTTTTCTTTCTTTGATACAGCAAAGAAATTCAGCAGAGTGAAATAAGTAGTTAGCTTTGATGAGCTGTGCGTATTGATATCAGTATAATGCCTGGCCTTCTTTAGAAGCCTGAGCAGAACCGTGTAAACCGTGTGTAAGATTTCTTGTGAATCTGGAGGCAAGAGTAGTTCTTTATGCTGACGTGCCGCTCTGTAGCACTGTCTGAACTGCGGACTGGGAACTAGTGACACCAGCAGGTAGGCAGCAGCTGTAACAATTTCAACATTGTGGATAATGTTTTCAAATAATAAACAATTCATTGCAAAGATATTTATCCAAGAACTAGAAAGCCACAACAAACAGCAAAGCACACAAAAATAATCTGTTACCGTAATAAAGATGGAGAATGTTAGAAAATTGACAATTTCATGAATATAATAGATAATTGTTTGGTAGGTAAGTACAAGGTAATTAGAATAGAAAGGTATGAGTCATCAGCATCGTAGCCAGGATGAAACAGTGAATTTTGACGTCATTGGCACCACAGCTGTTTAGCGAACCTAGAAATTAGGAACTTCGTCTGCTCCTTGTGCGTTCCAACTTGGTTCCAAACGCTGATGTTGTAAATTGATTTTTCTATACCTATTTGAAAAACTTTTTGGCAATAGCTATACGGCCCATATTTATATTGGGCAATATTTTCCCATTGGGCAAATTGAATCAAATTGATGAACTCATTATCTTGAAATCAAACAAGAGTTCATTTTGCTTAATACAATTGTATAACCTACAGTTTGAATGCAATTGGGAAAATATTCTGTACTAACAACAAAAACCACAAGTTCGCAAAAAAATGATGCAGTGATAACATAAAAGCCTGTTCAAATCAGAGTGCATATTTTCCGTGATTATTTCCTAATTTCTAGGTTCGCTAAACAGCTGTGGTGCCAATGACGTCAAAATTCAATGTTTTCTCCCGGCTACGATGCTGATGGCTCATACCTTTCTATTCTAATCACCTTGGGTAAGTATAGCTGACGCCAATAAGTAGAGGTGAGCTTTCCGAGACTACGCAGCGCACATAGGTTCTTTGGGAGCCGTGCCACTAGATAGCAGCACTACCAACTTTCATAGGAATCTTTAGGAACGCTGGGCGCTAATGGCATTTTCTTTCAGAAAGCACCCTTTCAGGCGATCTCGTCTGCTCCTTGTGCATTTCAACAGGAGATGTTGTAAAAAGAAGTTGTCATTAAGCTCTGTATAGATGATGTTTTTGAAATCAAAAGGGACAGTCAGTCAGATGCATTGAATCAGCTAATAGTAGGTTATATCAGCTAGCAAACCACGCAACTTTTCACCGACTGCTATAACAATAATAGTGACTATATAATAGATGTAAATAAATATTAATAAATAAATAAATAATAGATGATGATAATAGATAAATTAGTGATTAAGTTAGCTTACATGATCGCACACGCTGGTTGCCGTGCGCGAGCAGGTAGTGCTCTACCCAGGTGTCGAGGTGCTGCATGACCCACTGGTGCGCTATTTTGTTTCGCGTGACCTGGATGGCGAGCCACTCGAGCGCCGAGTGCGGACACACCTCGGCCACGTCCCACACGCGTCCGAGCACCAGCTGCGTGAAACAAGGCAGACCGTTCGCACCGCCCGACATCTCCGTCAACAGAGTCAGCAACTTGAAAAACGGCTGGCAAATCTGGACAAAACGTTTCACAAATCATAACATAAATATGAACTAGGATAGAAAAACTATGCTGAGTACTATTTCTGTACTATTTCTTCCTAAATTTTGATGAATTCGAACCTTGTCCGAAATAAGGTTCTGTGGTTTTGCAGCAGTTTACACAATAATTTCTTGTCCAGGAAAAAACTATGAACTTAATTCAAATAATTCATATTTATGTCGGTTTTCATGCATAATACATATATATATATATATATATATGCATATATACATATACATATTCAGGATGATAATAGTTCTATGATCATGTCAGATCATATGGAGAGAGATGGAAATAATATTTCGTATTTTGATCTCTTTTTATATGATCAGATATGATCATAGAATTATTATCGTGTAATACTGACCTTATTTCCGGTTTTTCCAAGCACTTTCAAACTTGAGGGACCCTCAAATTTCAAGTGACACTCGAGGGACCCTCAAATTTTGACGAATCGTCAATTAACAGCTGACATTTCCTATACTTTTAACATAGGAGAGTTGAGGGGCCCTCAAACCAAAGTTGAGGGACCTTCAAATTCTGACGAATGCTCGGATAAGCAGCTGACATTTTCTTCAAATAACTTATAAAAGTAATAAATATGGTTATTTTGTTCGCATCTACTCGTCAGATAGGTTGTAAGATTATGCATTCTCCAAATTAGCAAACATTGAAGTATCTTAATTTATTGTTTAAGGGAGAATCGAAATATATCGAAATATTAATGCGACAATTCATTTTGTCTTCATTCATTTAAAAAATTACAAAATAACATGCAAACACTGGAAGTAGGCTACTGCAGGATTTTAGGTTATCACTTTAAACTGATAATAATATTATTTTGTTTACAATATGAGTAGGCCTACCGTATGTAACCAATGAGAATGCAGATTCGCTTCAGAAATTTTTAATAAAATGTCAGCTGTATATCTGAGCATTCGTCAAAATTTGAGGGTCCCTCAACTTTGGTTTGAGGGCCCCTCAACTTTGGTTTGAGGGCCCCTCAACTCTCCTATGTTAAAAGTATAGGAAATGTCAGCTATTGATTGACGATTCGTCAAAATTTGAGGGTCCCTCAAATATTTGAGTGTCCCTTAAAATTTGAGGGTCCCTCAAGTTTGAGTGTGCTTGGAAAAACCGGGCATTAGAGTAATAAGATGATGAATCAAATAAGTCAATGCACCAAATTGTCTATCAAAATCTTTAAAAATATGAAATAAATTTGATAATTTAAATCCAAAATAAAAACACTGGTTTACTCACTATTACTACAGCTGTTACTAAGGAATAGTCTTGTCGAACAAAGAAGACATTCCTTCAAAATGATTGAAAAGTGTAACTATGCATAAACTTACGCAGATGTGATTGGTGTAAAATCACTTCTGCCAACAGATGGTGAGAGTGGGGCCATTTTCATTTCGACTGCTGGAAGCATTCAACAGCTGCCATTTTGAAGGAATGTCTTCTTTGCTCGACAAGACTATGAATATAATAGAAGACCATGGCCTTAGATGAAGTAACAATGTATAGATGGTAAGTCGGCCCATTAGAAAGCATTAGAATAGTTTTGAATAGTCTCTTTACATGCGTGCGTGTAAGAATCTCTCTTACACGTGTGTGCAATAGTCTCTTTATCATGTGTGCGCTCTCATACATGACTTGCACCAAACTATACCCATGTTCAGACATATTTGTCTGCAATATTTTTCGCTAATTACGATACCAAACCAGTACACAAACACAAGAGAATTTTATTAGAGATGTTTAATGATCATATTTTGAGAAAATTAAACTTAAAAAAGAGAAAGTAATGTTTTAAAAATGAACTCAAGGCTTTCATACAGGAGGACTGCGTCTGCCATGTAATGTTGCAATTTTCTTATGTCAGGGCCATCATTACTATATCAATATGCATCCAATACTAGTAACTGGATTATCTGAATCAAGATATTTAAATTATGAATTAATTGAGATATAATACTGTCTCGCCAAGTTTTTCTTTTCTGGAAAATAATTTATCACTATTTTTGAAATGTAAATATAAATACAAAGTTTGTAAACCACTAGATTCATGAAAAAAATTATCAAACACTTTACAAGGGTTTATAAGGACATACTAAGTGATTATTAATCTCTAAAATAATGAAGAATAAAGCATTAATGTTCAATTAAGAGAAAACAAATGTTGTCAGATCCACATAGTTTATTTAAAATATCATACTTAAGTTTCAATGCTCAGGGCATTATCATCAGTGGAGAATTGAGGCTTTAAAAATACAAGTTTGAGAGGAACATGGTTGTAGCAGGTGAGGTAACATTTTCTCTTACCTAATAAATTATGGATAAGTTTCGCAACATCTCTGATAAAAGTGTAAAAATTAATGTTCTTTACAATAGTTTTCAAAGAGTAAAATTATGTAATGGTAGAATTATTTAAAAAACAACAGCATAACAAAGTAATTGTATCTGTACTTACGTCGGTGTGTTTTTGTATGGCAGAGAATATCATAGCGACAATGTGCGTAGCAAGCCGTTCATTCCATCGACACAGTGAATAGATAAGGTTTCGTGTCTGGTGGAGATTGATGTAGTCCTTGATTTGCTGAAAGAGGAACGGAAACCCCTTTCCGCCAGCTATTACGCCGTAATCGACATTGGATAGCCTCAAGTTGTGGTCGGAGCCTCTCGATTTTTCCACCAGCATAGCTACCAAAGTTATCATCTGTTGAGAAGCGGAATCAAATTAAAAACTTTGATATTAAGAGACAAGTACAAAGGGTAAAACGTAAAAATTATCTGGTTATTAAACTTACTTTATAGGAAAGTTGGTTGACGAGTTCATGCATTTTTAATGAAAAAGGAATGAACATAATTTAGAAAGAAATGCATCTTTTCTATTGCACATCCTTCATTGTTCTCAATTTGCAAAATAAACTGAAACACTATAAAAACTGTTTCAAATTGACTGTTTGACGAGACTGTTTTAAATCCACTCCATAAATCACGATAAGAGAGTGACAGGACATTAAATGATTTGGAAAATCAATGTCAGTGCCTTAATCGCCATTCATGAAATTTAAGTGCGTTCAAGACAATCCCAGCGATTGCATTTTTTCTTTAGAATTAAATTTTTATCAAGTTCTAGTAATTAAAAATATTCTGCTATGATTCATTCCTTCAAGTTTGAAATAAACATTCATAGCAAAGGCTATTCTGTTCATAATCTCAATAGCCATCAAAAGTTAGAATGTATTTAACTTACTGGATCAATTAAATTTTTCATGTTAGCATGAGTCTTAGGTCTTCTATTTGTTGACATCTGATTCACTGTAAATTGAGTTATATTAGTAAATCTTTATGAAACGAGGCCCTGATAAACGCACTCATAATTACAGTGGGACGAAAGAAAGTAGTCCGATGAGACTAGATACAACGTTTCCAAATTGGCTGATTTTGAATGAAAATCAAATCCTTTTTTCATAGGCCTAACACCTGACGAATTGTCAAATTCTATAGCTGCAAGGGGGGACTCTTATCATTGTACTACTCTCGTGCCTTCTACTATAATATTGTTTTGCAAAACACCTTTTCCAAAGAGGCAGGCTTGTACTTATCAGCCGGCATCGGTATGACGTCATCCTCCTCCTCTTCTTCACTGAACACCTCCACATAGTCGTGCAGCTTCTGGCCGAGGTAGAAGTTGACCATGGTGGAGATTGCACGCACCGATATCATGAACTGGCTCTCCTCCTCGCCCATTTTGCTAAAGTCGTAGAGCAGTGCAAAGTACTCAGTTAAATGTTTCAGGTGAGGCTTTGCGCCGTGCTCCATCAACGAGAGCAGCATGCGTACAAACATGGTCACACAAGATTGGTATCCGATTTTGTCCGGATCGCATTCATCGATACCCTCATCGTCTGAATCCATTTTGAGGAAAAGTGGCGCATGGTTGGAGCGCAGCTGGTTGATGACGTGCAGTGTGAGACGTTGGAACATTTGGCGCACAATCTGGTTGGGACACTTGATGAGTATCTGCACCGGCCACCAACTGTTGTGCGCCATGTGCTGCAGGAACCACTCGCACGCCACTTGTGACGACACAAACTGCTTCGTCAGAAGCTCCATCCATTGCACCATAGTGGGCTGCAAAACAACACATTTTACAACTAAATTGTAGTATTCAAAGACGGTGTCAACTTACTCTATAGTTCTATGTTTGACAAAATATATACCAACGAATTCAGTGTTATCAAGACAGGCAGCGATTTGCAAACTCAAGAAGGTTAGATCACTAAAAAAATGAGAAGAGAAAATCTTTGATTACGAATACGTAATTTTAAGAGTAAGTCATATATTGAGAAATTATGCAAGAAAATATCTTGAATATCTGTGAAAGATAATGGAAATTAGGAAGAAGAATTAATAAGAGAAATATCAGTATGAAAACTCTCATGACCGTTACTACTGTAACATGGCTATGTAGCAGTAACTTAATCGAATGCGAAATAAACGTCCACAAACAGTCTTTATTTTAGCTAATATTGGCAGAATAGTAATAGAACAAGTATTTCTTAAAAGAATCTGCAACTTAACAGAATATTTCAATGTAAATTATGACTGAGCAAATATCACATAACATACTTTTTCTTTAGCATGAATAAATGTTTCCATGAAGAAGGTTGTTGTCAACTGCGCTGCCATTTGAGTAACCTCTTCGCAATTTGTCAGCGTTTGAGGAATATATCCGCAAATTTGCCACATAAACCTGCAAAGAGAACAAAAATTTAGCGCTAACACATGACACCAACAAGTTTTCTATAGTTAGTAATTAGTATAGGACATAATTATGATGTTGAGAAAAACAAATCAACACATTAGAAAATCTTTGACAATTTTCCATGATCTATTAAATACATCACACGTTCTCATTATTGGAATTATATGCTCTATCCTCCTGTTTCTTCTTCCAAAAAAAAAATAGTGACTTATTGCATTGACGAATTGATGACAATTTGAACCTGCGATTCAAATTGTTTTATAATGAATGGAAGTAGCGTTTCTAGTAGGAAATGCTTCAAATCTACTAGATCTCCAGATTCATCTCGTAAAAGTAATGAATATATTAATCAACAAATTATAATTCATCAAATACAATATAGTATTTCTAATTAATGCAATAAATAACGTTACTTGAGTTTTCCAGCACTCAGGCTTATGTATTTGCAGGTTTATTTCGGTATTTGAATAATCCCTATTTTAAATTAATTAAGTTGATATTTAAAATTGAAAAATTAATCTCTATTTTAAATTAATAATTCAAGATCCCTATTATTTGAAAAAAAATTTACCAATTTCAACAAAGACGAATGAATGAGGTTATTTTTTTTTAATTCACGCAAAACGGACAAATTTAGAGGATTCATTAGACTCTGATATTAGTAGATTATAAAAGCTTTCTCTGTTCATCATTATCCATTACTTATCTATTCAAAACAAAATCATAATAGTGATGGGGAAAGAAAAACTGGTATAACCTTTAATATATTGATTCAAATTCTATTAAAACAGAACTAGAAAATATATAAAAATAATTTTAGTATACCATAAACAAACTGGAATACTAAGGCCTACACCCTTTCATGAAATGACAAGAAGAATTCTCGAAATTGAAAGAATATCCAACAAATAACGAGGATGGCTGATATTTTTTAAACTAAAAATAGTCTATAAAATTGGAGTCACTTACTGGAAATAGGTGTGCTCGAATATGTTTTTGTCCTGCAGGAAGTGCATGTTGTCCTGCCAGATCCAGGACTCGAGCTCGGTGGACAGTGTGATGGAGGAGAGGGCCTGCGTGGAGCGCGCCCCCTCCCCTTCCTCTCCCTTCGAGCCCCCCTCGCCACGCGTCCACTCGTAGAACAGCATGTAGGCACTGTTCGTTTTCTCGAAACTCAGGTCCATGAACTTGTCAGTCACCGAATCGTAAGTTTTGCTCTGAAATCCACATAACATCAAGTTAATTATTTGAACTTACAGGCTATCATCAACATGAGAGTTCAAATAAAGCTTGTCCACGCGTACCTTAGCGTGCTAAGGAAAAAATCATGAAGTAGCAGCAACCAAGAAGAAACAATTCTACACTGTCTGTATACCAAGAGTATGAATGCATTCTCTGTATAGCTAACGCCAAGAAGTTGGGCGGTTTCGCCTGTCTCTTGTATGTGATTCAATCTACTCACAGCTGGTGTGAATCTTATATCATAGTACCTTTTGATTTGAAAAAAAAATCAACTATACTCTATTAGAATGTATTTTATTTGATTAGAAAGTGCTATAGTATCCCTCTAGCTGAAAGCTATTTGAGGGATATATTCAAGATATTAGATTACAATTAATAAAACAAACAATAAAAATGACAATTTCATTTTGATAATTAATCTGATTATACTGTACTATTTTTTAAGTTTTTTTTTGTTACTGATTGTTCTGTTTTGTCCATTGCAAAAAACCACAACCAAAAAAAAAACACAACTTGATAAGCGTCCATTCTATACTCACTCCAACACGATATCACTTCGGCATACACCTTGGGAATACATTAGATATTATTCACTTTCAATTAACTTACATTTACAATACATTTCAATTTCAAAGCAAAACTATTCTTCAACATGATAATACCTCGCAATACATTTCAATTTTAAATTAAATTATCCTTAACATAATAATATTTTATTTGCTTTCCTGAGTCAATCCTAATCATTTATTCTCATAAAATAAACTTTCAATTTTTTTCGAATCTCATTTTTACTCTGTAAAATTCTTAACTCTAATGGCAACGAATTCAAGAGATATGGAATTCTACATTCTGGAGCTCTTTTACCATAGGCATTGTTATATCTCTGAGCTCTATAAATCCTATGTCTTAAACTGTAACCTATTTCGTTCATTTCTCCATATTCGTTCTTGAAATAGTTTCGAGACAAATCTGTGTATTTAGCTAGTGCTTCTACTGTCATAACTCCTAACAAGTGACGTTCAACACCATTAAAAAGAGTTGTTATAATTCTTTCTATTGTCCTATGCAGTGGCTGTTTTATATATTTGGGTGCTAGGTAATGAATGGTGATGCCATAGAAAAGAGTGCTTTGTACCATTGAGTAATAGATCATCCTTTTAGTAGTGATAGGAAAATGACAACTAATTCTTGAGCATTTGTAGAGTGCAGCTCTCATTATTTTCAAAAGTGAATTATTATGCGATTTGAATCTCATATCAGCATCAAACATTATGCCTAAATGTTTGAAACTCTCACAAAAATCAAGTTTTTGACAGTCACAACCATTTCTGGGTTGATTAGATAGACATTCTGCTCTATGACAAGTTAGGTTTAAAAATTCATTTTCATTTATATTAATTCTCTGATTCTTAAATACTATTATCTTGGTCTTCTGTGAATTTATTTTGAAACTATTATTGAAGAAGTATTCAATTGCTAAATCGATATCGCTTTGCATGTAACTTAAACCTTCTCCTAAATCTTCATGAATTATGTATAGAATATTATCATCGGCATATTGCATAACTTTACTTTTAAATTTTAGGCTGGCAAAATCGTTTACATAAATATTGAATAAAATTGGCGACAATATACTACCCTGAATTAGTCCGCATGTTTGTTCAAAACTGCTACTAACATAATTACCTATTCCAATTTTCAGAGTTCTATATTTTAAATAATTATTAAATAATCTCAGTAGATTGCCACCAATACCTATTCTGGTTAATTTATCAAGCATGCTTTTATAATTCACAAGGTCAAATGCTCTTGTCAGGTCTGTTGTTACAGCTATGACAAATTTATTTTCATTTAAGGATCTATTGATGTCACCTGTCATATTCTCCAATAAATCAACTGTCGATCTTCCGGGTATGAAACCATATTGGCTCTCATTTATTATTTTATATCTGGCTAGATATTGTTGCAACTGTGTACCCACAAAATGCTCAAGAATCTTCACGAAAACTGAAACTGATCCCACTGGCTTGTAACACCCAAAGTCTTTTTTTGATCCTTTTTTGAAAATTGGTCTGAGATGTGTTACCTTCATTAGTGGTGGAATAATTCCAGTCTCAATAATTCTATTGACAAAATGAATCAACATTAATCTCAGGTAGAATATATTGTTAATTATATCTTGTGCTTTGATATTATCTGGTCCTGGTCCTGATTTTCTGTTTGGTTTTAGAATTACCCTGTAAAGTGATTCTATATTCATCTTTTTAAAGTTCATACTCAATCTACTCCCCATTGAATAATTCCCATCATTGAAACAATGTCCTAAATCAAATTGTTGCCCTGTCATCCCATCATTTATATCTTCAATTGCTGATTTGAAACTATTTTTAAATTTTTCTGTCAAGTCCTGCATGTTTCCTTCATCTATTACTTTAAAATTATTCTCTATTGATTCTATTATTGTTGGTTTGCGTTTTTTATTGATAAATTGATTAATAATTTCCCATGTTTTTTTTGTGTTGTTGAAATTGTCAGAGAACAATTTATGGTAATAATTAACGATCACTTGAGACGAAATAAAGTAACTTTTTGAGTGAGAGTGAGCGCGTGTAAAGGTAGGTTTTCCTTAATGTGAAATGGTCCAACAGTCAGCCGCTGTCGAAGCTGTAGCTTCTCAGCAGCTGTGAAGCTGAGATCACTGATCTCGTTGTTTAAGCTCAAGGACAAGACAAGAACTCTCAGCCGCTCTCAGCAGCTGTGAAGCTGAGATCACTGATCTCGTTGTTTAAGCTCAAGGACAAGACAAGAACTGTGATTGGCTACAGCTGTTCGACTGCGGCCGACCGTCGAACCGTTTCTAGGCATAGTTGAATGTTATCAGTAGTTGGAGTGTACAAGCAGCAGACGAAACTGCCTAACTTTTGTTAGCTTATGCACTTTTTAACAGCTGATGTAAAACATTTATTGTTCCTTCTGATTTTAGAACCATCATTCAGGCATAGCTGAATAATACCAGTTGTTGAAGCATACAAACAGCAGACGAAATTGCTTCACTTTTTGGCATAAGCTAGAACATTCTAGTAGATGATTTAAAAATATCAAATCTCACCGTCATTTCACCACCAAAGCACTCGGCCGCAATCTGGTTGGGATCGAACGGCTTGACCTCGGCGTCGTTGAACAAAAACCACTTGTCCTTGGCGCGGTCACGATCTCGGATGAAGCTGTAGTAGTGGCCTCCGTCGGCCGTACCCGTATGCACCGTCACACCAATCAGATCATACTCGTACGTCTCGTCCGGCTCTTTTCCGTCCTTCTCACTTTGGCGTTTCTCTTCTATCACGAAAAATAAGTTCACAAAGTGAGAGAACATAAATTCAAGATACAAACTTAGTATTGGATGGTCGCAAGATTCAATTATATAAACTACGCAAATGAAAAATTATCATCCAAATAAGCAATTACCATTCGATACTTTTGTTGATTCACAATTCAAAGAAAATAGCTATAATTTGGTCGAGCAAAGAAAATATTCTGGTAAGATTGGAAAATGACTACAGCCCGGTCAACATTGGTTCAAAATTTATAAATATGTTTTTTAATTTTAGAGCGGAATATTTTCTACAATTAGAGACCAAATTTATAACTAAATTGCTCAAATATCTAATTTGAGAATGCTCAAATTAGCATATTAAAGAGAATTCCTAGAGCATAAATAGGAGTAGGGAGTAGTTATAGCCTAAGTTCAAGTGATTAATCTGAAGAGAAATGAATTCAAATGGCTTAAAAGAATTAATTTTGGGGAAAGCTACTAGTTTTGTAACAAAGTTCATATGAGTTCATCCTTTTGATGTATAGTATTTTTGATGTGTGAAACTTTGTTCAATGAAACATTTTCATCGAAATAAGAACCGTATCTTTTACAGATTGTATGAACCACTCATTAGAGCAGTATATTTAATAGTTGAATAGAATGAGCGAGATTTGAGAATCAAGAAACAAGAATGATAATCAGAAAATTTTGTGAAAGACGTTTGGCTAGAAGTCTGTGTTTTCAAACAATAAGAATCTTTTTGTGTCAAGTAATGAAATAAATATAAGTATATAATGGAGTTGAACAGTTACTATATTATAATATATAATTATATAATAGATAACTGATTCTTAAAAAAATACAAACATAGATTGGTACGATATCAATATCAATTGAATACCTTGATAATGTTGCGGCATTAGATGCTTCTCTACATATCCAGACATATCTAGCCTCATAGGAAATGAGAAATGCGTGTTGACTTTTTCTTTCAACATTGTCACCATATTGAAAGTGTACCTCATTGTATTAAAGCAAAGGATTTGAGGCAACTTTTTGAAACAGGCTCTGAAAAAATGAGAAGACAATTAAATAGATTAGTAGATTCACTAATAGTAAGACAATAATAGTAAATTAGTGAATATAAACTGAGAAAAGTTTTGTATTGTATGAATAACTTGACTTGATAATTGAAGTGAACTTATCAATATAAAAGTTACATGATAACCAATAATTTGGTAGGCCTACTCAAAGCCTGCTATTTGAAGAATTAGAGCACATTCTGTCAAAACGAGTCAATTAATTTCGTAAATAACGAAAAACTACTTATTCTACTTTATAGAAAAGTAATAACACTTAAATGATCTGTAAGAGGTTAGCAATAACAAAAATTTAATATTACGAACGGAAATCACTTTCAATACAAATTAAAATTCTAGAAGCTCAACTTCTAGTATTTTTTTAAAATAAAAAATGAAGATGGATAACTATTATTGATCTCGTCTCTGTTCTTACCTCTTTTCAGCTCTTACTTTCTTTCCGCATTGTGAGCAAGTATACATATTATCACCTTCCAGGGTATCCTTAACAGTTACTTCATCTAAAGATTCATATAAATTTCTCATATCTGCTACTTGACATCGCACAGTATAGAACTCTTCTAACGTTCTGCTAACATGATCACAGTCCTGAAGAATAAGACATCGATTAAACATTGAGGAGTAGATAAATTTATCAAAGCGTTATTGAAAGTTACAACATTTCAAAAGCCATTGTGAGGTAAATTTATTCGAGTTTGAATTTCTTGATCCATGACTTTTTCATGACAAACGTAATTACAAAAAATACAGTTGAACAGAGAAAATATTGGCATAGTTAAATTTATGCCAAACATTCTCACACAATAATTATAATTGGAAATTTAATGTAAAAATTTGTGAATTGTAATAGTCTTTGAAGATCTTGTGAACATAACCTCTATTTTAAATATTTTCATCAAAATTTAGGAAAAAGACGTTTTGAACGTTGTTTGTGTCTTTATCCTTTATTCTATTTTTTTGAATAAATAAATGAATGTATGAATTAATTAATTCACTGAATTAACATTCAACTTACTAAAGAAACAACATTGTTGCTGATAACTCCACCAAACAACGTTTTGACTAGCTTTTTCAGTTCTGGAGTCATTTCTTCCAATTTCGATACCAGATCGATGAAGAATTCCGCCATATCTTTTTGTTCACCCGTATTTAAAGGCTGGTGATCCATTGTATACACTTTACAAAAGCTTCTAGGATTGTACGCCTTCCTTTCACTTTCCTGCAAACATATTGAAACAATATCATCAAATCAAGAAAAGTTGATTTCAATAAAATGATTTCAATGAATTAACGAATAATCTCTACCTCAAGTTCAAACTCTTTTAATTGCTGTAGCAAGTTTCAATACATATTACATTTTGAAAATAAGAAGGAATTAAGTTACTAAAAAAGGAAATTATGCTTGAAAATTATATTGGTAAACAATGATGAACACAAAGAAGCAGTAAAAAAATAGTACAGAAAATTTTACAAGAGCTATTAGAAGCTATGTGAACTTTGAGGTGAAGTTATGATCTTAGCAGAATCTCCCCATTCAGTAGGCCTATGTGCATTCCATGAGCAGTAGGGAGACGCTTGAAGAATCAATCTTTCTATTCAGTTGCAGCAGTCGAAAACAGATCAAACAATAATCTACCTGCTTAATTTATTTAGGGCGTTTAATGATTTACGTACAATAAATAAAAATCTTAGTACCCTTTTACTATTTATATTAGCTCACAACACAATGTTTCGCTAACTAAGAAACATTTCTAAATTACAGAGGCAACATTAAAAGTAGTGAACTTTCCAGAAACTACACCGCGCTCAGGCACACAGCAAACAGAGAGTTGGCATATTTTCAAATATAAGCGGCCCTGCTGACTGTTTTTGAAGCCGTTCCACTAGATAGCTGCACTACCAGGCAGCACTACTAAGTTTCATAAAAACACTTAGGTTTCATTGTTCGCTGGGTGCCGGCGTAATTTCGGAAAGCACCCCTTAAATAAATACTACTAATAAATGATGAAAAAATTATTTTATTGGAAGTATCAATACAATGTTTATTTTGTTCAATTGAACTTTTAAATGCCTCTTGAGATGACGAAACATGTTGTGTTCTAATAATAATAGTAGAAGGGTACTGTGATTATCGTTTGTTATACGAAAATCCAATTTCACTCTCGACCTATAGAAAGATAAGAAATACGCACCAATAAGTAAGCGAACATTCTCTGCAATTCGTGGAGTGTGAGTTGATGTTTGCTGCTGGGATCGCACTGCGCCCTGAGTATTTCGAGGCGCGCCTGTGGCATCATGTAGAGGTGCTGCATGCAGGAAGCCATGTAGCAGGTGGCGCCCAGATTTGTGAGGCCCACATAGCCGCAGGCTGCGCGCCCATCGTCGTGCGGCCAGTACTCCCACGGGTACGGCGAATGCGGCCCTGTAATTACAGCGTTAGTAAATGTTAAAGTCCCCTCAAGAGCCCTGCAGACCACTTTCTTTCCGAGCTAATTTCTAAAGGTAGGTTTCCAAGACTGTTTTGGCTTGTCTAACTTTCTAGTAAGGAATAAAAAGTTGGTGTAATACACGGCAGTACACTTGGCCCATTGCTGTTTCTTGTCTATATCAACAATTTGGGTAAAGTTGTGCTTGACAATGGTAGCAAATTCCTATATGCGGATGACACGGCTTTGCTCTTTGAGGGTAATAGCTGGGGCGAGGTGTTTGGTACAGCTGAACGTGGTCTGAACCTCACCAAGCGTTGGTTTGATCAGAATAGACTCACCATGAACCTCAATAAAACCAAATGCCTACCGATTTCTATTAGAGCGGACGGTGATCCTGTTGATCAATGCTTGAGGATTCATAATTGCCATAATCCAAATGATTGTGTTCAGTGTGTTACTATTGAATGTGTGACGGAATATAAATATTTGGGCGTAACATTTGACATCAGATTAAGATGGAACTTACATATTCAAAATATAAGAAATAAAATTAGGAAATTCATGTTTATTTTTTCAACCCTGAATCAGATTTTCAACACAAAATTAATCAAACAAGTATATTATGCTTACATACAATCGCTCCTACAGTATGGAATTATTGCATGGGGGGGGGGGGTGCTTTCAAGACCAATCTTGCTCCTTTATTTATTATACAAAAACTTTTAATCAAGATAGCATTGAAAAAGCCTAGAAGGTACCCCACCGAGTCCTTGTTCAGCGAATTCAAAGTTTTCAATATCAGCCAACTGTATATTAAAGCATTGATTATGTACATTTTCAAACATAAATCTACCTTATTTATTAACATCCGTCACACATATCAAACCCGAGCTGCTTTAAATGCTGGTACAATAGTTCCTCGATTAATAAAAACATTCACTTCCACATCATCTCATTATAAAATCAGTATACTCTTTTCCAAATTACCAGCGTTCATAAAAGACCCCGAAAATAAAAGAATTGGTCACTTTAAAGTTGTTCATGATTGGATCTCGACCATGAGAAGCGTTGATCTTGAAGTATATGCTACTTCGACGTATGTGTGATTCAATAAAATAAAGCAATAAATATATATATATATTTTCATTTTATAAATAATTATGCAGTTTGCTGTACATGAATTAAGCTTCTTTCTGTAGTTGAGTGTATGTGTGTGCTCGTTTGTACTATCAATCCATCTATGTCGATGCCATCAAATTGTACATAACGTTTATTTTTATTCAGTTAATAGGTAAAATCGAATATAATTGTTTTCCTTGTTTCTTTTTAATTTTCAAATCTGATGATTTGTTTGCTTTTTATGATTTTAAGAATTTATTTTCTTGTATATGGAACTCGCTCCTCAATCACAGGCATTTGCCCATATGAGGAGCCTTCATCTAATTGTATTCTGTATTTTTGTATTCTGTAATCATCAAGAAGAAAATAAATCAATTTCAATTTCAATATCGTCGAGTCCATACTAGCTCCTATAACGGTGGTAGTTAATCTAATACTTCTGACTGGAAGATTTCCTGATTGTTCAAAGCTGTCTTTTCTCACTCCCATCTTCAAAAAAGGCGATCGTGAATCGCCTGAGAATTACAGCCCGATAGCGATAGTTCCAATAATCAGTAAAATAATAGAAACCTGTATCTTCCATCAACTGTATGAATATTTCACGATCAACAAGTTATTAAACGCTAACCAATTTGGATTTCGCCCGAACTGCTCGACCACAATGGCGGTTGAGAAAGTAGTCAATTACACTCTCGACTGCTTTGAGAAGAAAATGGTAGTGGGGGTAAAATGCTGGACCTGAGTAAGGCATTTGACATGATATCACATGAAATTCTTTGTAGAAATCTAAATTTCTATAGTATCAAACACCATGAGCTGCAATTAATTGTTAGCTACCTCAAAGATAGAGACCAAATAGTTAAAATATCACATAATATTAAATCTGATCCTAGAAAAATAATCCTATCAAAAATATTTTTGATAGAATATCATCAATTCCTACAATGTACATTAAACTCACCTGGATTATGCTGGGAGAGCAGTTTCTCATGCAGATGCTTGTAGTTGTGCACCGATCCTTTGACGAGTTCGACGAGAAGGTCGTAGGCGGCCGATCGCGCCGTCTGCGACTTGCACTTGGGAAAGTGTCTGTTTGCCGGGTCAGGTAGCGCGAACAAAAAATCAAACACCTGATCCAACAGAATTTCACCCTGTTTCTCAGTTTTGAACGGTGGGTTGTGTTTTAAAAGATTGCACATGAGATTCAAAAGTCCGATTAGTCCGTCGTCTTCAACGGTGTTGTGTCTGCGTTCGAGGTATTCTCGGGATATTATCGATTCGTGCACGCGGTTGGCGAGACCTTCAATGTCGATGATGCAAGCACTGGGGTCTTCGATACTAACACGAACCAAATCGTCGGAGAGCGAGTCGACCAGGCGACACAGTAGCCAAAAGTAGTCACGACAGGCAGGACCGTACGGTTCCTTGCCGTCTTCAAAAGGCTGATGCAGCACTTCCTGATTTTGAGGGCGCATCTTTTCGGCGTTGTCGAGAAACTGTAGCAGGTGTGCCAACATGGCGGGCGCATGCTGCGGCGTGCAGAGTTTGTAGAGTGCCGAGCACACTTCCCGTCGCACTCCCGGCTCGGGCTCCTCGAGGATCAGCCGACGCAGCCACTGGATGAAGCGCTCCTCGGCACACAACGCCTCGCGCACACCGTTCACTGTATGCGCCCACGACACCACCACTGACATCGCGTATTGCACCACCTACAACAAAATCATCAATAATACATTATAGCGAGATTTATACTGTTTGCGAGATTGCATATGAAAAACATACATCTTATATCTGAATATCTATGAATAACTAATGAATATAAATTTATATATGAAGACTAATGTAATACACTTTTTGTTTATTTGTTTGTCAATGGCTCAACAATCAAATCATAATTACGATTGGCTAGAGGTAATGACTTCATGTACACACACGTCATTCAATTGATTCAACTTTTTAAGCATGTAGTTTAAAATACATAGACTGAGCTGCAACAAGCGAGATCAATAGTTTAATCCATGATCAAAAAAATAACAAGAAAATAGATTACAGAAAGACGGAATAGCTTATGCCGGTTGGTTCAGACTATCACTGACTATTAAGACTTACACCAGCTCTTATATCTTGAACTTAGAATTTTGTTAACCAGTTTAATGCTGACAGAGATGATGAAGATTCATTTTAATTTAAATTGATGGTGGAACACTGGAAAGATCGACAAGAGTTTAATAAAACGTTAAGGCCTGGCGTATGCTCGGACGCACGTCTGCACACGCACGCATGCCAGCCAATCACAGCTCTTTTTGAGGACAAGACAAGAGCTGTGATTGGCTGGCTTGCGTGCGTGTGCACACGTGCGTCCCAGCATACGCCAGGCCTAAACATTGTAAACTTATTCTCGATATGAGACATGAATCCCTCTGTCTATATGAACAATCTTGATGATCTTCCAATATCTTAATCAAAGCGTTTTGGTCAATTAACTAGCACAAAATAATAATAACAAACAATTTGCTTACTGTGAAAGATGAATTTGCTTATTTGCTTACAATTTGAAGATGAATAGTTTACCTGCGCTCTTCCCCAGAAGCCTGTTTTGTAATGATTAGGATCACGAGGAAGAGATGCTTCGTAAAGAATACTGGTGAGGCGAGGTATAACTGTATCGATTTTCATTTCTTGCAACATTGCCTAAAAAAAAAGAGTTTTCGATAAAATTGTTGAACTGAAAATTTTCTATTCACAAATTTTCAGACTAGTGAATCAAGGAAAAAATGCGAGGTATCAGTGTACTGAGCTTTACAATTTACAAATTGTAATAAACAGAAGATTTTTTTCTCAAAATTAGCCTATTATGAAGAATTTGCATCGATTCAATACGAGTAAAGATATTGTTCAATAAGTATATTAATAGAAATTTTCTCAAGTACTGATTGTCAACTCCAAGTGAACTGTTGTTTGTCAACAAACAACGACTGGTACATAATAAGACACCGTGATTTTAAAAAATTACTTCATGTTTATAAAAAACTTGATGAAAGCAATTCAACACGAGTATAATTTGCGATTCTGCTCAGATATTCAGTATTTAAATAGAATTGAAAAATAAGTAGAACAAACACATTAATGTAAATCAGCATAACATTGAATTAGTTGTAACGTTTTCTGCCATGATTGCAGATTATCTTGTTTTTCAGTAATACTGTTCTAAATTCGAATTTATCTATCAGCTTGTTTTTCACTGTGAGACAGAGATGTTCTTATGGTAGAAACCCACACTCTTCCAATCTAGTTTGACCAGGTTTATTTTGCACTGGTTTCTTTCCCAGTGACTCTGTCTCTGTATTACACATTAAATTTACCTTGGTCTTTCTCCCATATTTCTCTGTCTTACTGATAAATCCTGGTCTTGCTTACGTCATTTTCTGTCCGGTACATTACCGTTTTTGAATTTCTTTTATTAGAGGCCAGACTTTCGTGAGTGAAGGTGCATATTTGACTTGCTTAAAATTTGCTATTTCATTTAGTTTCGGCTAAATTTATTTCTCTTTTCAATATGTAGTCACTTAGTTACGTGCTTTACACATCACAAGTTGTGATATTTTTAATTTGAAACATGTAAATTTCGTTTTATTATGGCAAGTAAATGTAATCATGTAGAAAGTTGAAGTTTCTTCTGTCCAATAACCATTTTAATATTCTGTGAAATCTCTCATCTAACTTGGAAAAAATTATTATATTCAACTCCGAAATCCGCTATACAGCGGTGCATGCCGCGGTGTCTGCCAGGACCTGTACTGTAATGGATACTGATACTTGATAATAGCCGACAAATTCATCCTAATAACAATGACGGAAAGGCGTATCTTTGACTCAAATATGGAATAAGTTACTCCAAGAACTTCATGTGTAGTGAATGGGAAAAGTTTGAAAGGTTTTACCAAAAAGTGTATGGAAATCTCCACACTATGATCGACAGGTATTTCACCACAGCTTCAAATATTATTATTCTGCCAATTTGTAATTTAATTATTCCATTTTGTAACGTATGAATTCGATATTCTTGACTTGCTTGAATGTAAATTAAATTTTCTACATGATTAATAAATTATCGTTGGTTTTTGAATATGCCCAATCTCCAACAGTAACAATAGAGAATCAGTAGGTATCTGATTTATTGAGTCATTATTTCACTCAAATTTAAATACTGTGAAGTTTGATGTGTTCGGGAATTGAGTCCACTGGTTATTGAGATTAATTGATTTGAATTATTTCAATCAATTGGTTTCAGTGATCTGGTTTTAGTTTACGTACACATCCCAATGTCATCTTTTCTTTTGCTTTATGCAACACAGTGTTTTAATTGCACCAAAACGTTAAAACTTACGTTGGTGTAAATAAATTAACTTTTCAATTTATTGAATTATATTTCGATTTATCACTTTTATTTGCAACAACTGAATGGCGACAGTGATTGTTTGATTCACTTGGAACATTAGATAATTCTTTTTTATAATAATTTGTTAATTATTTCTAAACATGAATCATAGAGAGAGCATTGTGTTATAGCATACGGCCATACGCTATTCTTTTCCTAAGCCTAGAATTAAATTATTTGTCGAAAAGATGAAACTTGGAAAACACACCTGACTGAGCTTTTGAACAGTTATTTTCTCAAGTTTCTGTGCTCGTTTTCTCCTATTTGTTCTGAGTGATTCAGCAGTATCGTTCTCCGAGGGCTGAAATCCCAATTGACACAGTAGCTTCAGCAAGCAAGCCAAGCAATCTTGGTGCCATTCACTACCGCCAATGCTTACTTGCAGCACACCTAAAATGAATTAACAAAAATAAATCATCAGAAAGGATTTCAATAGAAAGTTGTTCAATGGAAAATTGATTTAAAAAAGACTCCGGGAAGTCAGATTAGGTTAACACAAAAACAGAATGATAGCTAAAACTGACCCCAATTGCACTACGGTCTGTTGATTTATTATTAAAATGGCAACTCCTACGAGGAATCGGAGCTTAGCTCTAATTCGTCGGTTTTAGACTTGAGTCTGTAAGTTATAACACGAGTAATAAAAAGTATTACTTGCACCTTAAATTAATGAAATTATAAAAAATATCAGAGCAAGGTCACCAATTAAAGGTTTACACCAGAAAATAACTTCAAGAAGGCGTACTTATGAGTTCTGATACATAAAATAATATTTGACGTTTAAATATTGGCAAGAATGAAATTTAATAAATGAAAAAATTGGCAGATATAGACATAATAAATTGATGAAAAATTCAGTCTAAAAGAGTGAAGTGGAAAATATGTTTTTTAAATGTTAAAATGTGAACTGATTTCTTCACAATGATAGTACACTGAAGGATCTACCTACCAGACATGAAAATGTTGAATAAATATTTCAAGCCACCATGCTCCACGAATTTTTGACTCCACTTTATCGAGTCTGTGACATCTAATGGCTCTCCAGAACTTCGAGGAATCTGTGAAAATATAACAAATTAATGATTAACAATAGTTGAATTCTCATTATGTATTACACTGTTATTCCTCTATCAGCATTAATTTGAAAAATAGAAAAAAATATTCTACTGAGAACGCAATGTATCATCATCATGATTTTAAATGAATCAAGTTCTTATAGATTTTTCCTTTTGTTGGTTGTGATAAAAAGTCTTAGAATAGCTTGTATAATAATAAAAAACTCACATAGAATTGCTTGAACATTTTTCAAATCGAAAGGTTTTTTTTACATCTGATTGTACTTTATTACATTCAAACTGTTATCATATTATAATATACAGGGTGTTTCAGGAGGAATGTGCAATACTTCTCAGGCTGATTCCTTATACCAAGTTGACAAAAAAGTTCCATGCGGCCAACCCCCAAAAACGCTTTGTTACCGAGATAACAATGGCGGAAAATTGAGATTTTTCAAAAAATATTATTTTCTCTAAATTTCTAGAGGCTTTAGTAAGGTTCTAAAATAAGCAATGCCTATGTAAAATTAGCTGAGGAATTCAATGAATTAGTTCCAAGTTTGTAACTTTAACGGTTACTGATATAATTGGAAAAGTATGCTAAAAACCCGCTATTTTTCAACAATAAGGGTTATAACTGGATAAGGAATCATAAAATTATATTTTTTATTAATGGAAGTTGAAGAGAGTCGGATTCTTAAGAAAAAGTTGAATGGCGGCGATTGTGTAAATCTTACCCAAAATCTCAGAAATAGCGATCAAAAATCGCAAAATCACTACTAAACACAAATTCATCACTTGTGCTATGTTTTGTCAATTTTGCGATTTTTGATAGCTATTACTGAGATTTGGATAAGATTTACACAATCGCCGCCATTCAACTTTTTTTTTAGAATTCGACTCTCTTCAACTTCCATGAATGAAAAATATAATTTTATAATTCCTTATCCAGTTATAACCCTTATTGTTGAAGAATGGCGTTTTCTAGCATATTTTCCCAATTATCTCGATAACCGTTCAAGTGACAAACTTGGAAATATTTTCATTGGATTCCTCAGCTAATTTTACATAGGAATTGATTATTTTAGAGCCTCACAAAAGCCTCTAAAAAATTAGAAAAATTAATATATTTTGAAAAATCTCAATTTCCGCCATTGTTATCTTGGTAACAAACCGTTTTTGGGGGTTGGTCCCATGGTACTTTTTTGTCTACTTGGTGTAAGGAATAAGCCTGAGAAGTATTGTACATTCCTCCTGAAACACCCTGTATATCATATTATGTATCGAAATTTGGGGAAAGACGTTTTGGACTTAGTTGTCTGTGTTTTTACCCTTTATTGTAATTCATCTACAGAATAAATAAACTGATATATCGCTAAATTAGACGTTTTCATTTTCAAGTCTTCAGTAATTATCACAATGGAAGATTTTCTGTTCACGAGAGTGTTGGCCACAAATAATTGAGATTTTTGGAAGATGGATTTTTCAACAATAGAGGTAGATTAATTTATTTCTCAACAAAATTAGCTCACCGAACTTGGAGGATTCCGACTCAAAGATTCTACGATGTATAATGAGTACATCAATTTCTGTGGACTGGCTGGATCGAGGAGTTCCTTCAACTTTGATTCAGAATCAAGATGACGGAAGCCCTGCAGAAGCGTTGTATTCGTGGGAAGTAACGTAAGGATGTCCCAAACTCTTCTTGAAAGCACTTGTGCTTTTGTGTGGGGTATTTGATGCTAAAAATAGTAAATAAACATGAGGCCATGCTTTCACACAGTTTATTCATTCGAGAAATTACAGATAAAGAATGACACAAAACTATTCTACAAGCTCTTGGAGCTATCGATTATCAAAATTGGGCGAAATTACTAAATGGAAACTTCTTGTATTGCGAAATCTACAACTTGACTGGCAATTTTCATTATTTATTACATTTCATCAAAGTAATTAAAGTAGTAGCTAGGAAATCTATTTGAATCTGTAGCTTTCATAAATACTATGATGGAATTAAATATGCATTCAACCAATATATATTTGAACACATTTCTCGTATTCCATTAATATGATATTGAGGTAATAAGATTACATCATATTGATGAATCAGTATGAAATTATAATACTATAACATTATCAACTGAAATTACAATCGGCTAGGGTGCGCAAATTCTATACTGCAGGCAGAACACAAAAAAATATAATCTGGAATACGAGAAATTCAGAGCAGCTCAAAGCGATAAAATATTATTTATAACAAATAGTATGAAACATGAATTTCCATATTATTGAAATAAATTAATAACTTTTCAATACTCAATTCCTTCAACTGTTGAAGAAAATTGTATAGGATACTTACTCCTCCCTTGACAGATGTCTTCATTGCGCTAAGCGTATCCATTAACCTAAAGAGTTGCTCGAAATAATGAGGGAGTAAGAGGAGGAGGGTTGGTAGACACTCCCGGGGAGGGGGAGGAAGCACTGAGGGAGTGTCCACAGAAGAGTCTCCTCTTTTCTTCTGTCTTGAAGCACCCATTGATATGAACACCATCTGAAAAATACAAGAAATTATCATTATATTTCATTTGAAGAGCAAACTCGAATCCATACATAATGATATGGGTGTGCTGAAGTTCAGATTGGTATTACTTTTCAATGCAACTATGAAACCAACTATGAATAGGTTTGATGAAATAATGATTTTGCTTAACTTCATCATCTGTGAGTAACCTCCATAGATTGAGTTTGTGTCTTATCAATTTATTCTGGTTAAAAATTTCTGAAGTTCAATTGATAATTTTCATGTTTCTAATTATTAAAGCTGATTGTTTGGATCAATTTTTCGCCAATTTTTTTTAAACAATGTGATTTTGTTTGGGATTGAAAATATATGTGTTCAAGAGCAATTGAACTTGATCTTCGACTCTTAATCCAAATTGGGAAAGGAATGAATAGTAAGAGCTCAAAGGCCCGTATCGACAGTCCGAGGCATGTGCCGCAAATGCCTCGCAGTGCGTTGATTGTGTTGAGACTGGAACGCACTCGATCAGCTGTGGCCAATCACATCTCTTGCTATTAAATTTAAAGGATAAAATAAGAGATGTGATTGGCTACAGCTGATTGACTGCGTTCTAGTCGCAAAAGTATCAACGCACCGCGAGGCATTCGCGGCATACACCTCGCACTGTCGATACGCGGCTTAAGGCTGTTTTTTCATTCGTATATTGTTGTATGTGTGTATAGAAATTGTAAATAAATAGATATTCAGAACCTATATGACAATACAAAAATATTAATTCAACAATCATAGATTCATGGAGCTCTATTTCTATTGAATTAAATTTGTATTGAAACACCAATACAGTACTCTACATAAATTGGATCCATAATGAAAAGATTCTATTACAAATATAATATAAAATATTAATTACCTGTAAGTCTTTGAATCCTATTTCTTGCAATGTTTTCTCATCGAACTCTGTGGTCAGTTCTTGCCCCTGAGTGATCATTCTGATAGGACCATCAGTGGCCAACAGATTCGAAGTATTCTGGGAAGGCATCTGGAATAATCGAAAATATAGAACTCAATCAACTGGGAAATTAAAACTCAACTGGAATTATAAATCAGCATTAATGATACTAATCAAAGTGGAGTTTAATTCAATAAATCATAGTTTGGTTAAACATTCGGTTCGAGATTCTTCGTGGTCAATAGATTCTAGTTCTTGTGAAAAGGCATCTGAAATTGGAGGCTCTGAAAAAGATCTGAAATAATTTCATCAAATAATTCCAATTTCTTTGATAACCTGAAAACCTTGTACATCTTGATTCAATAAACATTGGTTGAATATTGATAACGTGGGACGTTTATGTGGGAAGATGATAACTAGGAGCTTGGCTACTTGAATTGTTTCGTATTTTCAAATTTTGCGCCACACTTGCTGCCATGATCATGATAGGTAATTGTAATCACTTGATTTTATTTTAATAAATTTCAGCCAATGTGAAAACCAAAGACCAATGCATTGAATCTCGACATTCTGTATCTGCATGTTACACAACAGTGACAATTTCACTTCCACCACCTTTATCTCTGCACCAAAGAATACTTTTTGTTCACGAGAAAAATTTTATAGTATTTCATGAGTGTTTAAAAGAAACCCTGACTTTATCTCAACAGTCGTAGAAAAGTGGTGAGCTATGTGCCCATGCTTCAATTTCCATACAAAAATCTATTAAATAAGAGTTTGCAACAAAAATCAAGGCATTTTCGTCTGTGCTTTGTAAGTTCCAACGGCTGATAGTCTGAGAAACTGTACCGGACCAGCTTACTAAAGTATATTCGTATATTCTTTAATCAGCTAGTCCGGTATAGTTCATCAGACTATATGCAGACAATATCAGATGTTAAAACGTACAAAGCCAGACAAAACCACCTTGATTTTTGCTGCGAGCTCTAAACAAGAAGATTCAATGTGATACATGTGGAAAATCGAATTGAAGGGTTTTGTATCATTATTGATACAGTCTTTATCATATCAAATTTGGTGAACCGTGCGAAGAAGACATTCCTTCAAAATGGAAGCTGTTCAATGCTGCCAGCAGTCAAAATGAAAATAGTTCCATTTTTAACATCTGTCTCTCATCACATCTCACCAGCGGTATTTTGGCAGACGTAATTTTACACTAAAATTTTCACATCTGCGCATGCGTGGTTGAAATCTCGCTTCAATCGGCCATTCTGAAGGAATGTCTTCTTTACTCAACAAGACTATACAAGGAATGGATCAATCAATTTGAAAGATTTTGTATTATTATTTACACCGTATTTATCGTATCAAGTATCAAATGGGGAGTCCGATGGTAGCAAGCATCCAAAAGGCATACCAGTGTCCTTATGTTAAGTCTGGTTTCGGCCAAAAACTCAAATTCTGTCACGTAAATTTGTCTAACTCTTTCAATAAATATGATATAATTTGATGGATTCTTGTATCGTCTTGAAGGAAAATTGAACCATGAATACTCAGCATCAGTGACGTTAATCGTTTAACGTATTTATAATATCAAGTATCTTCTTTTAAAACACCCAACTTTGGTGTAGTCACTCACAGCAGCTTGTTTGGCGGTGAGCATTTCCCACCACTTGGCGACCTCGGCGCGTAGATCTGCCACGTAGTCGGTGGAGAGCATGTCGAGAGTGACCTTGTCCACCATGCCGGCTGGCTGAATGATCACCTTCAACGGTGCGCCTCCTCGCTCGCCTATCACGTGACTTCCGATGCACTGACCTTCCAGCGCCCACTTTCTTAGATGGTAGGCATACCTACATACAAAAATTCCAATTTCAGACACTTCAATTCTCACACAACAATCCTCCTAATTGTTGAATTTCATTACAGAATATAAAAAACATGGTGGACTTACGAAATTCAGAATATTGTTAGAGAGGTTGCTTGGAAGGTCTCGCTATTCTTTGGATGAATTTTTGTAGGAGAAACCTCTAATTGCTTCTTGTCATTGATTCAACCCAGGTACTTGCACATAGGTACTTTTGACTGACAGCATTTTTTCAATATTTCATGTGACTTATGTAAATAGTAATTTGTCATTTTGATAAGTGTTGAAAACCTACCAAGGTTGTTCTTTTTCAACTCATCCTTAATCTGATCACCAAATATTTAGTAGGTACTGTAATTATGAATTGAATTAAATTACCTACCTCGATACCAAATCGAATAGATAATTGACTAAAATTAGTTCGGATTAAATATAAACTGGTGACTGAGAAACCAAGCGTAAATTTATTATAAGAATAACCAGAGATAAATGATCAGTATTTTATTTTGACTCAAATAAATAATAACTAACGAAATAAATAATTTAACCATCGGATTCCCAATAATTCATGATTTGGAAAAAATGGAGAAGTTCAAGTAAGAATGATTATAATGATTGTATAATAATCGAATAATCAAGATAAACAAATTTTACCATAACGTAGTTTGGGACTGTTGAATTGGCAGAGGAACAGTTATCTGGCAAAAGCCTGTTGTATACTTTTCCATGTTTATGATTGAATGACTGGAAGATAATACAAATATTAGTGACGATAAAATTTATAACCAACCCATGAAAAATCTCAAATTGAAAAAATAATGAAGAAAAATCTAACCTTTTCTTGAACGTCTCGAGATGAGTCTTCAAGAGCAGCAAGGCCCTCTGTATGCAGAGCAGACTTGCTTCTTCGTTGGTGGCCAGGTCTTGGGTGGCATCAGCCAGATGCGCCATGCACTGTGAAACGAATTCACTCTCCTGCTCCAACTGCCTGCCCATGTAGTAGCTGTTCAGGTACTGGATTGCCGCCATGCTCACGTCTAAAACAAATTAAATAAATAAGACAAAGCTAATATTTATAGTTGATTAAATACATAAATGAGTGAATTAATGATTTACGACATCAAAACGTCCACTGCTCCTATGGGATTGAGATGGTTCAACTGATGACTAAAATCAAATCATTCTTATTTTGACATTATACAATATTACACTTTACATAAGTTAATGATATAATTTTGCAGATTATTCACTTAGTTCAGTAATAAAGGACAGAAACATAACAGAATTCGTCAAAAATTGAACAAAATCATCATTAAAAAAATAATCAAATTATTGATCAAAATGAGATATTTGTAGCTAAATTATTATTAAAAAAATTCAAGTAGGAGTAGGCTACATGTAAAAAAGTTTTCATAAAGTCACATTCATTCAACATTCGTCACAATTAAATAATAAAGAAAAACTATATGTTTGCGTAAAAACCATGTATAGTTCAGCCAAGAACAGAAGAGCCATTTGCAAGATGGCGGAGGGAAGTGAGAGTGTAACTACGCAAGCGCACAACTCTAATTTTCAGGGTGAAATCACTTCAGCCAGCCTACCGTTTTTACACTAATCATTATCATATTAATTTCACGAATAAAAATGGTTTTTTATTCATGCATTTATTCAATTATTGACATATGATAGCACAAATCATAACATAATTATGAACTAGGACAGAAAAAATAGTCTGAGCCGTTACTATTTCTTCCTAAATTTGGTTATGTTAGAACAATTTTCATTTCGACTACTGACAGCAGTGAATGGCAGCCATGTTGCCAAAGGCTCTTCTGTTCTTGGCTGAACTATGAGTCATTCGAAAATAATTTTTTTGAAGAAAAAATGATTTTAGGTCTTTTAATCAGAAAAGGCACGATATTGAAAAATTGTTAAGCCAAGAAAAGCGGCTCTTGATTTTGTAAAAAGGTTGGGAAACCTAAACAAATTAATAGCTGCACTTCAAATATCAAACAAACACTACTTTTGAAACACCGGCCCACCTGTACTGTTGGCCCTGAGCGCAATCCTCCACAGGTGGTCCATGGCAATGGCGATGGGCGCGTCGAGATGGGCGGAGGCGAGTCGCGCCATATTGCACAGCTGTTGGTAGAGGCTGAGCGCCGTCATCGAAATGGTTTCTGGCTCGAGCGACGGCAGCTTCTTGGTGTAGAGGTGCTTGAGAGTTTCCACGTGCAACGCGTGCTGCTCCTTGGCCTTGGCCTGCCGCAGCAGCCACGCAAACAGCTCGTCGCACGACTCTCGGTCACTAGTTAGGCAGCTCCACAGACGGTCCAATTCCTCAACACTCAGTCTGAAACACATCAACATTGTAGGTTGAGTCTACTTTATAAATATTCAATTTTTAATTTGATACTTATTACAAAAATGTATTTAAAATATAAAAATATTAATAAAAACATTTAGTTCAAGGAATATAATGATGTTATTATTACCTAACAATTCATGGACTTTCCTATATTGAGGCCTTTCATATTCGTACGTAGAATGTTTTTGGCTTTCGTACAACCGTCCAATATATTTATATAATTAAACCATCAACTCAAAGAATTGATAAATTGTGATTCAACAATTCTGTTGTCTAACAACTATTGCTGCTATCAGTAAAAATGGTGTATCAAAAATCAGATAAATTGTGATTCAAGAATTCTGTTGTCCAACAACTATTGCTTGAGAGTGCTATTGCTTATAAACAAATATTTATAAAGTTTGTAATACTTGATTCCAAAAAATCTTACCTTATATTATCTGGTAATCCTAATGGCGAATAAATATGTGTCAGGAATTGTAATCGAACTTGAACATGGGTCAAAGGGATAGGTCCTTTGGAAGTGACAACTCTTAGATTTTCGAAAAACCTATCCATCATGGAATGCTCCTGCATGGCCCACAAAGTGACATGGTTGGTTTCCATGTTGCCACCGCGCAGCTGCTGGAATGACGTGAACAGTTTTGGTAACATCCTCAACGAGACTACAACCGACCTGAAAAAAAAAACATTCAGAAAAATAATTTCAATCATGCAAATTGTTTGAAGTATGGAAAAAATTAAATTGAGAAAAGAAAGTTACTTTGGAACCTTGATTTAGTAGTATGTCCCAGCAAAGAAGACATTCTGGTAAGATGGAGAAATGACTCCAGCTCGGTCGATATTGGTTCAAAAATTATAAATTTGGAATAGAATTGTAGATATTAATATTGCATACTATCTGAGAACAACTTTATAATTTTTGAACCAATATTAGCCGAGTTGGAGACATTTTCCCATCTTGCTAGAATGTCTTCTTTGCTTGGGCAGATTATAACACAAAAGGCCTTTTCCTTAAAAAATTGGGATCGAGATAGTGAAGGGCCTGTGCCTGTTTCCCCTCTCCCTACCATTGTTGACTGTTTGTCTCTCTGAATGATAACACTAGTGAGTAAAATACTATTTAATGGAAAATATTATACAGTTTTAATGATTTTCAGGATAAATCCCCTTAAACATTAAATTTATAAATTATTAAAATTTTCACTTCGCTAGCTCCTTCAGATATGTTGTGGAACTTCTCCCTAATAAGGTGAATAAGTGAGAACATAAAAATATTGTTGTCAATCAAGTGTGGTTTTAAAATAGACTAATTTTTGTGGAATTGACATTTGTTCCCACTTATTCACCTTATTATTGATGATTTTCCATGTAAGATATTTCTTTAGCACTATACAATTACGTTTTATGAATGATGTATTCATGATGCAGAGTGGCGCAGAGAAACGGGAAATTTAGAAATAACCATAATAAACTAAAGAGTATTCTACAAAACATTTTTATAGAAGAATTTTTAGAAAACCACTTTTTAAAAATCACATCTGTTAAGTTTTGTCCATTACACATTCATTTTATCGATTTTGAAGACTAAAATGTATCATTCCCAAGAGGCTCGAGCTACCCGGCTCTAGCCTGAGCCATCACAACTCTATTCACAGAACTATATGTGAATATAGTTCACTATGTTACAAGGGCTACAAATGTGCAATTAATAAGTAAATAGTGAAAATCACACTTTTCAAACCATTTTCAAGTGATTTTCACTATTTATTGATTAATTAAACATTTGTAACCCTTATAACATAGTGAACATTTACAATATAGTTCTGTAAATATATTTGTGATGGCTAGAGCAGCGAAGCTAGAGCCGGGCAGCTCGAGCAGCGAATTTAGAGCCGGGAAGCTCGACCGGCTTGGGAATGATACCTTTTAGTCTTCAAAATCGATTTAATGAATTTGTTAGGCTCAATGGACAACACTCAACAGAGGTGATTTGGTGATTTAAAAATATGATTTTCTAAAAATTCCACTCCTGACTAACAAATTTTCAGCATTACAATTGTTTTTGTAGAAATATTCTTTATGTATAAAGGCATTGTATCACTCATTATCTTGAATCAGTAGCATGGATGGATGAGTATATTCAATTATTGAGATGAATATTAATCAGTCGGATTTAGAAGATGAGTCAGAAAGGAGAATACAACTCACCAGTTTTTTGCGACATTATCAAGACAGCCTTCAATGAATTTCATCCGTATAAGCTTATCAGAATTATAACACAGTAGGTTACAAAGAGCTTTCTCTGCTTCCAATGCAAGGCCTTCACCAAGGAGACCCTGTAAAAATACTTTGATTCAACACACATTTTCTAAGAACTTTACATAAATGTTTAAAAAAAGGGAACATCTACCATTATTTTTTAAAGATTATTTGATGTTATTCTACACTCATGTTATTGAGCAGTATTCTCTATTACAAGGAACTTAGATGGATTTAGGGAACAAAGAAGACATTCTGGCAAGATTGGAAAATGACTTCAGCTCGGTCAATATCGGTTAAAAATCTATAATTTGCTTTCAAATTGTAGATTAGAATGTTTCCTACAATTGAAGACCACATTTATAATTTTTGAACCAATATTGATCAAGCTGGAGCCATTTTCCTATCTTTCCAGAATGGCTTCTTTGCTTGGACATACACATAAATGGCTTTATTGTTCAGTTCAAACACCAAGTATTGTGAAGTTGAAAGTCATGCAAATTTATGTGAAAATACTTTGAAAAACAATTGTGGTTTACATTAATTAATTAGTATATACTTACAATTTTATCATCTTGAATGAGATCCCATAGCAAGGTATTGCCTGGCTTGCAGACATTTTCGAGATTGAACTGCGATAATATTGGAGCCAATTCCTGTAGCCCGCCAACCATCGTAGATATTTTATTAAATCTACTGTGAATTTCAATATCAGCCAAAGTTTCTTGGGCTATGTGAGCCTGGAAAGATAAAATTAACACCACATATTAATTAAGAATTGGTTGGGATTGAGATAATGGAATAGATCAACTCAATATTATAAAAATGATACATGTAATGTAACTATGATACATTAAATCAACACATGATATGAAAAAGTTTCAAGTTGTTGTATTACACTACTATCTTGAAGCTTTTAATAAATTATTATTAAAAATTATGTTCGAAAAGAAAATTTGGATGGAATAAGGGAGGTACTCAATACTAATTACAGTAATTTAATGCCTGTATTTTTCTCAACCCATTACAATAATCCATGGAAACTATTACAGTACTTGTACAGTATTTCCTTGATTCTCCTGTTTTAAAGGTTTTGAATTTTTATTGGACTTGAGTTTCTATGTGGCATGAATGGTAATATTACCTTGGCATCGATTTCAAGTTGCCTCCACTCGTTCCATGAGTCTTCACCATCAAAATCCGCCATATTCTTCTCAGACTTATTGCTCATGCGAGACGACAGGCTGCCTTCTTCCGGACTCAACATTTCATCCATCATTTCGCTGTTGAAAATAATCAATTGAATTTTTTTGTAATAATAGCACGATCGTTTCAAACAGAACAAGGAAATCCCTGTCTTGAATGTTTTAAAAACATTTATTTTAAAGATAATTCTACTAGTCATGAGACAAATTACTTGTAGATGAATACAACATGATCATTGCATGATAATAAATTATTGATTAGTGATTAAGATACATATAATACCTCTAATATTGTTGAATTCGTAAAGTGTTGTTATTAAACAGCATTGCTTGATTTTAAGCAATGTACAAAGTGTCACTGAATAAAAGTGATTCGATCTATCGATTCATCATTATATTGATTGTACGAATAATGAACTATTCTCGTTCGTCAATGGCTCAACATCCCATGAAGGGCTCTCGTACTCTTATGAATTATGTAACTCGTACTGTTCCAAATAATTAAATACACTAATTTTTGTTAAAAAAAACTAAACTATACTAATGATGCATTTTTGTTAATTTTTGAAAATAAAATTGATTTTCTTGTTCAACAATCCAATACCTCATCAAGATTCAATAAATCAAGATATTAATGGGAATGATAAACATGTTAGTGCAATCTAATTATTATCATTATAATTGTGCATGCTAGCCTAGTTGACTGAAATGTTGTTAAATAAGTATCATGCAAACCAGTGAGAGAATGAGCTGCAATTTCCACCTGCGTAAAGGGGGAAAAATTGATTTGACATGACCTATCTATCCCGATTGGACCTGATGAATTTTTTTAAAAATCATCTTCATATAACTTTTTTGATGAGATAACTATGACTAAGCAGTCAGATCTTTAATAAATGGATTTATAAACGTGATGTAACAACGTGATCTTTCGACAGGGACGCCTTCTTCACGTTTGTAATCTTAGACAAGGAGAAGGAATAAAAGTAGAATGTTGGATGCCAACTTTTAGGATTTATAATAAATAACAAAGGTAGTACAAAAATGTGACTAATAATAATTTAAAAATCTGTTAGTTGGAAGGTCTTAATTCTCTTGTTTTGTTTATTAGCCTATATAATATTAAAACAATTCAAATTGATGAATAAATATTTCTTCCATTAAATATAAATCATGGACCACACATAGGACAGATGCACTTCAAACCAAAAATAAATTAAGATTGAATTGAGATATGGTTGCAATTATTGTAATGTGTTTCATTTGAGTTAGAAGATGGTTCAAACTAACATTATAGTTCAAGTACTATTGATAATTTGGGCTGTAATATAATATAGGAGGAAAAGAATACTGACTGTGAGGCCTGGAATGTGCGAATATAAGAGTTTGAATTGTGCGAGCCTTGCACAAGACTGGCCAGTTCGGTCATGACGGCGCCTTGGCCGGAGTCAGGCGACGACTCGTCTCCCACCAGCTGAATAAACTCTGTGTTGCCCTGTCTGAAACCGCATGCCCACTCATTAGATCACCCATCATACAAGTTAACCCAAACATATCAAAGGTCGCTTATGATCAATTAATAGTAGTTTTAAAATGATTTCAACATCCAAGGAGAGCAAGTTACCGCAGATATATAACAGGCATGGGTGGATGGGTAGTTTGCCGACCGATCATTTCGTAAAAAAACAATCATATTTAGTGAATGATTTACTGCTAGTGACTGTCGATTATAGCTAATTATCCGTGGATTATCTGTGGATTGCTACTTGACTGTAAACTATTGAGGCGACTGATTTTTAGTTTTTAGCTATTCTATAATATGCAAGATAACAAAGGCGATGTTGAGTATACTTATTATATTCTTCAGTACAATAATATATTACTTATTTACAAATATTTTTTTTTAGCTTCAGCCTTGTCATGTTTTGAAGAGATGAAAAAATCAAATGGAAAATTTGTTCAAATCTACAACAAGAATCTTGTTCCTAGTAAAATGATCTAAGAATTGTTGTTCAATCATATCTTACATATATTGTATCAAAACGCGATACAATGTCAAAAAGTTGTTCTCGAAAATCGAAACTCGAAAATATGATGGCCTCATTTTGGTTCAAATTTCAATTTGATAGATGTTCTGAAAAATTATTGACCTTGGGGAAAAAAGTTTTGTGTTGAGCATGTTGAGCCTCCAATCAATGTCATGCAAACTAATACAACCTTTGAGTTATGCCAAGACAAGTTATTTAAATATCTAAGACCAGATTGTGACCAAGGCGAGTGGAACCTACCCTTATGAGTAGCTCCCCACAACGAAAGCCATATGCATATTTTTTATTTTTGTTTACAAACCATAATTATAAAAAACTTCCAACAATATCCTGGATATTTCAACAATATAATAGATTTAACTGAGAGTAATCAGCAATGATGGATTATTTGAATGTTCATCCTCATCTTCAATGATCCAATTTAGTTTAAAATATGCCACCCATGCAAAATATATGCAGACCAAATGAAAGAAAGCAGGGTATTACCTTAGTACTATGTTAGGAACTTCCTGATTGACGTTAGCTTTAACAGGCGTATTGACTGCACTCGCATCCTCGTCAGAGTCGCTCTCATCATCATCGTCATCCTCATCATCATCATCATCATCATCATCCTCATCTTCGTTATCATCCGAGCATTCTTCGATTTTGACATTTTCTTTTTTCGGCCTCTGGTTCGGCTTTAACTTCTCTGCAACATGATTCAGAAACAATATTAGCAATAGAATTATGTGATAGGAGGATCAGGAAAAAAGAATTAAGTTCAAAGAACTGGAAATGCAGTACATAACACAATTGTAAGCTATGAATGGCAGAGTAAAACTTTATTTAAATGTTGTGATAGAACAATAAAATATTAAAAATCTTATTTTAAAGTGAAAGTGATCATGCTAATTTCAATATTTGAGAATGTAGATATCGATTTCAGGGGAAGTTAAAGAAATGTGGAAGTCATTTCCGGTTACAAATAAATATGAAATGATCAGTTGTTGTAAATTTTACAAATTACTATAAATCTTATCAGAATTTGGAACAACTAGGGCTCATAGGCATTTGTAAAAAATTAGAGTTAGAACTTAACGGACCTTTGTGCAACTCAAGTCGAAAAATAATTGAACGATAAGAAACAGAAGTAGATTTTTTTGAATAGTTTTAACGAACCTGCTGAGATGTTTTTCCTATTTCTACTGGACGGCTGGGTTTTCTGTTCAATTTTATGGGAATTGGATCGACCGGCTTCTTCTTCGCTAGACTCCATATCCACCTTAACCACCTTGGCTTTCCTTCTACCCTGTTTTACGAGCATCTTCTGCTTTTGGCACTGTCTCCTGAATAATAAATCAGAGAAATAGAAGTGTTTTCTATGAATACGTCAAAGAGAATATTAACTAGTTACATTTCTCATTATTTTGATCAAGCTTTTACAAGCTTTTATCAATGACGTAAAAGGAAAGAGCATTGGTGACTGATTAAATATAGACTGTATTATAATATTATGTTGTGATCATAGAACAGTACCGTAAGATTGAATCACGCATTCATTCCTGGTTGTAATTTGATAACTTCTAGAATCAATAATAGATTTCTTTTTTTTCTTTCTAGTATTATTGAATGAATACAATAAAATACAAATAGTGAATTCAATAAAATACACATAGTGAATACAATAGAGTAAATAGAATAATAGAGTAGAAGTCAAAACTTACGAAACATGCGATGCTTTGATTCTTCTCCTGACTTTACTCGCTTCCTTTGGTGATCCTTTACGAGCTTCTTCATCATCAAGGGGATTCAAAACTTCTTCAATTTTTATACTCTCTGGAAAAGAGCAACAATGGATTGCAACAGGAAATCATACCATAAATATTTTCAAATAACACGATGTAGCCAATATTTCCCAACACCGCCAAGAAAATTTTATCTTAAACATATTCACGTAAATATGACAAGACATCTCACTCATCAGACAACCTGTGTTTCTGACGTTTTGTGTCCTTATTCATCCAAATAAGATATGATTGAAACGTGTTATCGATCAGATTAGTGGAGAAAACCACCACTCTCTTCATCAACATAACATATTTTCAAGTAGATTTTATTTCTGAATATAATAGAATATTTATTTGCCCAAAATAAAAATTACGTATTATGAAATGAGTATTAAAATTAAAATACTATGGCACAGCCAGCAAAGTAAAACTTGAGCGCTGCCTGTGAGATCATTATAAGAAAACAGAATACTGAGATTTATTGACAATGAATCAACAAAAGAAACCATAATAAAATAGTAATAGTACAAAAATAGAATAACTATAGTTGTCCCAAGCACAGAAGAGCCTTTGGCAACATGGCTGCCAGTAGTCGAAATTCAAATTGTTCTAATGTAACAAAATTTAGGAAGAAATAGTACAGGCTCAAACTATTTTTCTCTGTCCTAGTTCATAATTATGTTATGATTTGTGTTATCATAACTCATATCAATAGTTAAATAAATTAATTAATAAAAAATATTTTCATTCGTGAAATCAATATAATTTTGATTAGTGTAAAAACTGTAAGTTGACTGGAGTGATTTCACCCTAAAAATTTCAGTTCTGCGCATGCGTAGTTTCACTCTCACTTCCCTCCGCCATCTTGCAAGAGGCTCAACTATACTAGCTTGCTCTTTTTTGAACTTACCAATTATTATTGCCTCATTTTCAGAGAGCAATACGTGATTACGACTACAATTACATGATTTAAAAGAGAAACAAGAATTTGAAATTTTGAAAATATATTTTTCTCCACATACCATCACTAGTATCTTCTTCTGGAGCCACTGGCTTATCAATTTTCCTCTTTTTCCTTTTGGTAGGGCACTCACTTGCTTCACTCTCACTCTTATGACCTTCACTTCCTTGCGAAGAATCTCCCTGAGAAAATACAAACAAATTACATTATGAGTATTGATTTATTAGGATTATTTTCAGTTCCCGAAATTAAAAACGAATAACTTATAAAAATTATTACAAACGTGAATTTTTATAATGCAACTACATCTCTGTTCAGGTTAGTGGTTGAATCTAGTGTTTGAAGGAGTTGGTTTTGCATAAGTGAGAAAAGTGTGTTTTGCGTAATAGGTTCAATGTAATTCAATTTTCAAAGTCAAGTTTTGATATTAAAATATTTTATATCTATAGAAACTATATCCGATTAGGCAGTCAATTTGAAACTTTCTGTTCATAGTGCTACTTAATCAACAGACATATAAATTTCAATAATATTGGAGGCTTCTTGAAATGTGTTATATAGATCTGTATATAGAAGGTATATTTCAATTATCAATTTGAGTGTTTTTGAATATAAAAAAATAGTATCTAATTTTTTCAACTGAGAGGTTGGCAATCATTGTACATGATTGTAACTCAAATAGTGGAAATGATTCGAATTTATTTTTCCAATAATATTCCATAATTGACTTGTACAGTATTGCGAATAGTTAAAAAACTGCTGAACACCTAACTTAATCAGTTCTCAAAAGGCTGGTCAAGATCGTGAGAAAATAGCTTACCGTAGATTTTGTGGGCAGTGAAATTAAAGACTTCTCATGAATATTCTAGAAAGGAAATAGCAAAGCACGTATTTTAATATTGCTGTTCATTTTTCCAACAACTTAAGCATTGGAAAAAACTAGAGCATTGCATGAAGACAAGTTTTTCATGAGATGAAAAAAGCATGTGTTCAGGATCAAGAGTGAGTGACTAGTGAAATATTCAGAATAAAATAAATAACCTTTTCAGGCAATACGAGAGAAACTAACAATGAACAGGGATAATTGAAAAATGTGTATACTGAAATGAAAAAGATTTTCCCACGTAAGTAAAATTCCTATGATGCATTGACAGTATTAAAAATAAATGGGAATGGGAGCCAAAACCAATGTGTGATTTTCTAGAAGCGTTATGACAACAAGAGTGTGAAGATACACAAGAAATCATTTCTATGCACTTCCATCTTTGTATTATAACGCTCTACTAATGTGTCGAAACGCTTCCATGTCAACACACAAGGCTCGATGATTTCTGATAGGAACGCGTGCAATTATTTTTATAAGATTCAAAGATCAAGACTAAAAACATGCCAGTTATTTCAAAATATGAAAATTAATACTGCACTAATAATTTACTGTTATTATCATCAATATTATTATATTATATCAAAACTCTCATGTTAAAAACTAGAATATTTAAAGAACCTAATAAATTTTAACAAAAAATAAAATAAATATTCAAAGAGTTAAGAATCAAAAACTTTATTAACTCCAATTACAATGAAAATAAGCGAAAATGCAGTTTGTATTCTAATAATGTTATGATAACACTTTTGTAAAAATAATGAAACGAATGCGATTCAAATTGGCCGGATTCAATAATGGAATAAAAGAGATCGATAAAATTGGGAATTTTGATTGATATACATTATGGAAGACGGAAAAATGTTACTTACCTCCGAGTTAGTGTTATCCGATGAGCTCATGTGGACATGGGACAGTCGCCGACCCCTTCGCTGTGATGTTGCTACCGGGGCTTTGCCCAGACTCAGGAATCCGGGTCCATCGTTACAAGAACTGCTGCTGTTCCACACGATTTTTATCAGAGCTGAAGCCAATACAAGGCTCTGAAAGAGAAAAGTTCATTATTTAAACACATGAAAAAAGATTCATGTATAACTTTAGACCTGAAGTAGAAAATTCAACAATCAAAATCAGTAATTAAAATCGAGTTTATTATCCATCTGAAATATATTTAGGGCGATCTTAATATTGGAATCTGATACATGGAATCTTAAGAATGGAATCTAATACAGTATGAATACAGATGCTGTATATTCAATAAAATTGAAGAGAAATTTATTATCAATTCAAGTTACTCGAAAACACTAAAGTCAACACTAATTATAATAAAAAAATGCATAAACTAGTCACAGCTCAATCACTATTTGCCAGTTCTCTGTAATCACGTCATCCCATTTTCTTCCAGTACTCCTTATTTCTGATAATTTTCATCTCTTTTTTTTATACTTAACTTTCTCATTTGTTTAATCAGTGATTTACTATATCACTTGATTTCTTCAACTAGAGATGAAATAATTCCCTTACTTCAAGTATAAGTTTCAAGAATAACATCAGCTAAAAGATGGAATAACACATGAATTCCATTTTAAAAATGAGTCAACATAAAGACATTGACGACTCTCTCATTAGATACAAACGATTACCACAACAATAATAAAGAGTTAAATCATGTAATGTCATGTTTCAGCTGTGAATGCTACTGGCATATCTCAGCTGCGATTACCATTAATTCTATACTATAAATTCTGACATCACTGTCCCCTCTAAGCTGTCCCTTCAACGCAATCCAAGGATTTCACAAACTATATTCAAAATCAATTACCTGTTCCGTATGATCTTTCGGCTCCAATTTACACAATAGATGATACAGATGTAGAACGGGACCTGGCTCGAGATTCTTTATCAAGGGCGGCAGGAGATCGTGTACCTGTTTGCTGCAATGTTTCAGTTGGGCCGCCTGCCAGATTATATCGATATGATCGTTTGTTATCTTGCACTCCATTGCTAAGAAGTTTAAAATCACATGGCTCTGTTTGATAACCTGAAATCGAAAAATACCTTGAATTGGATTATCATGAACAAAAGAGAAATCTATGCCCAGTGGACGAGTTTCAATTAAGATCTTAAATACTAGAATATCATTGATATTAGAACAGAGTTCATCAACTCCAAAGTGAAAGGAAAGCTGAATATGAAAAGGTGAACTGTAATAGTATATTAAATAATGAGTGTGGAAGTCTTTTTTACATACGAATAATTATGTTCTCCAAACGAGCCGTAGGCGAGTTTGTAAACTTTTCTACACGAATTATGTACATTTTATCTACGAGATATGACAATTTTAATTCCAATTTCAACCTTTCACATTCAATATGGTAATTGAAGGAAAAATTTAATGTGTAATACGGGCGCAAAGTATCTTTGCTGTTCTTGAGAAACTATTCCGCTATAGGCTACTATAGATATGTTCAGCACTAAATTATGACATGATTTTTATTCAAATTTGGACGAGTCGTATCTTCACAGTGCTGACAAAATTTGCAGCAAAGAGTTGCACATCTGGCCTTGTATTGGCCTTACTGTAATATTTTTATTGTACTGTGTGAAGGAAGCAGAATGGATTTTTTACCTGTCTTTATTAATAAAATTATTTATTTGCATTCATTCAATATGAATGAATAACTAACAATGGAAGCTTGTTGTGGAAATACACAAAAACTTTGTCCAAATTTCATTCAATATGCTTATTTTATCGCGATTTTTCAAGAATATATTGATTTTCCTCTATAATTTGCTACTGAATAATTATTTTTAACAATCATAGCACATTTTGAGACCAATAAATGCTGTATTCACAAAGTTGAACCAACCACAGAGAAAATGACTCCAGCTCGGTCAATATTGGTTCAAAAATTATTGATTTGGTCTCGATCGTAGGAAACAATCTGACCTACAATTTGAGACCAAATCAATATTTTTTCAACTAATATTGACAAAGCTGGAGTCATTTCATCATCTCGCTTTATTTTGTCAAAATAAACACTCACTTGAGAAAACATTCACTTAAAGGTTGTTGCTCATATTTTATTTCCTCATTTCATAACATTACAAGGTAATAGAATGAGCCACTTTCACCATTCGTTGTTCAGCAAGGGTTAAAATTCCGGGATCCAATTTTTGAGTCCCTGCTTCAAACACTTTTTGACAAAAAGAAAACTCGCTCCGCTCAATTTGTGGCTGCCTCCGCATGCGCTTCCCTAGTATTTTTTAAGTTTAAAAGGGCATCTGATTTTATCTATCAATTTAGAAATAGCCTCAAGTGTTTTTTAATTTTCGAACTGTAAAGGTTTTTGTCAACAGGCATTCATCAAATCTTCTCAATGTTTGCACTGTGTACTGTATTGCAGGGGTTAGGTAATCTCTAAATAGCTTTCATTGAATTTCAATAATTATTTATTGAATGTACAATGATGAATAGCTTGACCCAAGGCTGTTGAGTACAACAAAACTTTTCGAAAGGTTTTATTCTAATCTGAACGACCAACTCAGTCATGTTATTGCACAATTTACCTTGATTAAACAATAACCATGAACATAATTTATTATGGAAACATTATTCCCTGTATACTGGTATACTAGACTTTCAAGTTGATTAACTTGAACACCGAGCTATTTATGTCTTCTGTTAGTTCATGCTTTCACATTTTCACAGCAGTTCTAGATTTTTTAGAAACCATTCCTAGTAGCATATCAAACACTCAGAATAGAGAATATGACCAAACAACAGGTAGGCGAATATGGAAGACACCGAAAAGCCATTAGAATTTCAATAATCACTAATAGCGGCTCTAGAAATTATACAATAATCAATTACAGTGGGTCTAGAAACTATACAATAATCACTAATAGTGCATCTAGAAAGCTCTAAAATGATACTTGCCTCAACATGCAGATTCGGTCCAAATATATGGGAAATGATATTGTTATCGATCAACCACGAAGCCAGATTCTGACCAACACTTTCAACTTCAATGATATTCTCACTGTTACACATTTCGTTGAACATATTTATGTGAGTGTTGATTTGAGCGATTCCAGCTAGCCGCATCGTTAGTGTCGATGAAATGAAATACTTGAAAGCCAAGTTCAAGCCATCCCGGTCGAATTGAACTGGAGAATCCATCGGATCCTTCACTGCAGTCCACATGAAATCTGAAAATAAAATTTAATTTCGAGATAAGGTTTCAAGAAATTCTCTGAATTAAACTGAATACAGTTAAGACAAGAGCAAAACACAAACCAAAGATTTATTCAAAATCGAGATACCGGTTTCGTTTGCTACACCATAATCAATCTTTGGTAAAGAGTATTTTCATTTAATATGGATAACTACCATAATATCGTCTTCACAACCACTCAACAAGTGAATACGGGTTTGTTTTCAATTAGAAACAGATTTACTGATAATTCGTAATTATGTAATAAATTTATTTGAAAGGAAACTTAAAACCTCTGATTTATAAACCTTTCGTCTTTTAATTGTATAAATATCAACTTAAATAAACGTTTATAGAAATATTCAATGCTTTAAAAGAATCATCCTAGAGAAAGGTAGTATAGATTAGAAATCGCGTCAAACCTACGCAACCACTGATGTTTCAAACACTTATCTTACTGGCACAGTCTCATCCAATATGAGACCTGAAATTCATACCAAAAATACGGGTTCTTTTATGAACCGTGCTTTACAATATTGAATTCTAATCTAGGCTGAAGGCTACAGTAAAAAAAATTATGAATGTCGAACGATGTTGTAGGCAAATTAAAGGCTGTTTTACACGGGATAAGTAGTGTCGGCCAGTAAGAGCTAGCCATTAAGGTTATTACTGCCGTTCGCAAGGGTATGCTGATTTGAGAATTCTCTTGAATTTTACGACAAATAGTGTATTGAATCAAACATTGTCGTAGCTAATTCCGTTCACTAGAAATACTCTATTGGCCAATAACAATTACGATAACTTCAAAATAAAACGATAATTTTGAAAATCATCAAGATTCACTACAAATAATGACCAATAACAATACATTCAAAAGAAAGCGATATTTTTGAAAATCATCAAGATTATCGTTTGATGGTCAAAATTTGTAGTGAATGGAATTAGCCATGAAAATGTATGATTCAATGGACTTCTAAGAATTATCGAATCAGCATTTTTTTCTTTTTTTGCGTATGATGCCCACATAAGCATTTTAGCTCGTGCGTGGGTAATGGATGTTGAGTGCTAAGGTGATTGATGAGGTGAAAAAACAGCCATGCCACTGGGATTCGAACCCAGACCTGCGGCAGTGCTAGCGGACTGAAGGTTGCGACGCCGTAGCCCACTGCGCCAACGAGGCCGGCAAATACATTGCATAGCATACATTGTGAACGTCAGTTCTAGGCTCAAGTTAATGACTTGGTCTTAATAGACAACACTACTTACCCAGACTTGAAAATTATTGATTTTTTACAGATTGGTTTCTAATTTATAAGCACATTTGACGTTTAGATCAGAAATCTAGCCGGCCGAGCTGGTTGGCCGAGTGAACTGGGGCGTCACAACCTTCAGGCCACTAGCGCTACCCGGTGGTGTGTTCGAGTCCCACCAGAGGCATGGTCGTTTATGCACCTCATAAATCATCCTCTCACATTCCATTACCCAAGCACAAGTAAAATTAAATACTCATGTGGGCATCATCCGCAATAAGAAAATCTGTTTTATAAACTTAGTGAATGTTGAAAAAGCATCATCCTATTTCGTTCTAAAACTGAAATAGCCTAATTATATTTGAATATCTTAAATAAGATGAACAACAATAATAAAATATCTTTGTTATTTGATCAGTTGAAAAAAAGAATAAAAAATAGACTAATGCAATAATTTATAAGGTGAGGCCTAACCAGCCATTGCTTTGATACCCTGCGATCTCAGCTCCTTATCAGCCATGCTACACATGTAGCGTAGGACACGAGACCGCAACGGAATAAACAGCTCCATGATGGTGCGGAAGTTGAGCCACAGCTTCAGATTGCAGACGACGGCTATGATCGCATGAGCTACCGGCACCGGCAGGCTCTTATGTTCGAAGCAAGCTGTCATTGCCTGTACACCGCCATTCCTGTAAACCCAATTCAAGTAGTAACTCATACACAAATAATTTTGACCATTACAATTTGAAAAAATTATTTTCCTCCGCTACAAGGAGTGAAAACCCACTCAGCAATTCACAGTGCCAATCGAAAGGCTAGGAGACATAATATTTTTTCAATGTAGCCTTCAATTATGTTATGTATCATCGTGATTTAGATCATCTTAAATACAAGAATTCAAAGCATTAACAACCATTGAACGTTGAAGCTCTTCCACACCCATAGTAACTTAGTAAGTTGACGTTCGAATGTGCAACTACTTCCATTACTGTATTTCCTCTAAATTGGTAGCATGGTTCCAAAATAGTTGATTTTGCCTATTCCTATTTGAAGCAAAAGTATACAGGGTGTTTCAGGAGGAATGTGCAATACTTCTCAGGCTGATTGCTCACACCAAGTAGACAAAAAAGTTCCATGGGACCAACCCCCAAAAACGCTTTGATACCGAGATAACAATGGCGGAAAATTGAGATTTTTCAAAACATATTAATTTTTCTAATTTATTAGAGGCTTTACTGAGGTTCTAAAATAAGCAATTCCTATGTAAAATTAGCTGAGGAATTCAATGAAACCAGTTCCAAGTTTGTAACTTCAACGGTTATTTAGATAATTAGAAAAATATGCTAGAAAACGCCATTTTTTAACAATAAGGGTTATAACTGGATAAGGAATCATAAAATCGTATTTTTTATATCTGGAAGTTGAAGATAGTTGCATTCTGAAGAAAAAGTTGAATGGCGGCGATTACGTAAATCTCACTCAAATCTCAGTAATGGCGATCAAAAATCGCAAAATCGCTACTAAACACAAATTCATCACTTGTGCTATGTTTTGTCAATTTTGCGATTTTCGATCGCCATTTCCGAGATTTGGGTAAGATTTACACAATCGCCGCCATTTTACTTTTTCTTTAGAATCCGACTCTCTTCATCTTCCATTAATAAAAAATACAATTTTATGATTCCTGATCCAGTTATAACCCTTATTGTTGAAAAAATGGCGTTTTCCAGCATATTTTTCTAATTATCTCAATAACCGTTGAAGTTACAAACTGGAACTGGTTTCATTGAATTCCTCAGCTAATTTTACATAGGAATTGATCATTTTAAAACCTCACTGAAGCCTCTAAAAAATTAGAAAAATTAATATATTTTGAAAAATCTCAATTTTCCGCCATTGTTATCTCGGTAACAAAGCGTTTTTGGGGTTTGGTCCCATGGAACTTTTTTGTCTACTTGATGTAAGGGATCAGCCTGAGAAGTATTGCACATTCCTCCTGGAACACCCTGTATAGTATATAGAATATACTATAGGCCCGAATCAATCTCGGGAATCCATTATTTTCTATCATTAATAACGTACAAAAGAATATTATTCATGATGAAATATATGAGTATATCAACTAATTTTCAGTTGCTCACTTCAAGGTATCTTAAATGATTCAAATAAAGAAAAATGACCAATTATATCGAACAAATGTCACTCCCTTCCAATTGTAGGGTTTAAAAAATTATCATTTTTTAATATACTGGTAAAAATGGTAGCCTAATAATTATTACGGTCCAACTGTTTTCACTGACATATATGAAACCGAGGATTAAATTCTGCAACGAAATTTCAATGCACTACTCACCGACAAAATAGACAGACATTCCTCAGAAGGTGTATTGGAATTTCGAGATCATGCAGATCACAAAATACATTCAAGGCTGAAGCTTCATGTTGAGTCAGCTCCTCCATTTTGTTCTGTACTGTCTGTTTATAAGCGGCATAGAGTGGAAAGTTCAATTGGAAAACTTTTGCAAGAAAGTGGAGTAATTTTTCCATTTCTGAGATTGCCCACAACTCTGAATCCGGTTTCTCTTCCTCATCACCATCTTCTTCTTTTTCATCTTCATCTGTTTTTTTATCGCAATCTTTCTTCTCTGGACTCCCACTCCCACTTCCTCCTTCTCCTCCACCTCCTTCTCCCTTTTCTCCACCAGAATCAACTTCATTTTTCGCATCAGACTTTTCTTCTGAAATCAATGAGAAAATATATTATTTGATTGAAAATTGAGATTACTATTTGTGATGTAAGTTACATTTTCTTCAGATGTTAATTCCATTTTTTAAGCACGACTTTCCATCATCATACCTGTATATAAAAAATAACACACCTCTTGTGCCCACTATTACTGAACGTGTACGATTACCCATCAAACAATGTAGTAGGCTACTTGATAATAATTAAAATATGCAATCATCATGTAGAACCCATAATACAATCTAGCACTTGATAATTATAATATGCAAGTAGCATGTAGAACAATTACCAAAGTCCTTTGAAAAGACAAAACATGTTATGATTTCTAGCTCACTATCTCATTTTTCGAGTAATTCATAGAAACATATCTATTAGGCGTACGATTGATTTTTTATAGTAGCTTAGTATTGTTTTGAATTTGACCTAAGTATAAGTTTGTACAGTATATTGTTGTTTTCACCAAAGATTCAAACATTAACAGGAAAAAATTTTAGAAGTAAGGATCCTGTTTAACAAAGTATATCGAGTCTTGTGTATCAGGAAAATCATGAACGCACACCTGACAGAAATATAATTTTGATGTGAAAGTTATATTAGATGTAAAAGTGAATTTGATGTGAAAGTTATATTAGATAAAGAAAGTTATATTTGATGTCAACTGTTTATTGTATTCGACAGGTATATCACTCTATACAGAAATAAAATTGACAATAATTTACTTGCGATCAATTATCAAGTGTGAATTATAGAGCTTACAAGAAAAAACTTGAAACGTTAAGAACAAGTTAACCTAACCATTTACTTTTTCTGAAATGGCATGTTTTTGAAGTAGTAATAACTTTTCTAAATAGTTTAATCTACTTCTCACAACTATGAAATTGTAGAATTTTAACGCGGAAGAAAACTTTCTTAATATAAATTTTGATCAGAATCAGTTATGATACCTTTTGAATTGGATTTTGGTTTCTCCTGTTTTTCCATCTCACTACAGTCTGGGGGTTCTTCAAGCTCCACGATTTTAACCTTGCCAGGAGTCTTGTTGAATCTTTTGTTTTTCTTTTCATCACTGGATGAGCCTTCATTTTCATCTATGCGCTTCGATATACTAGTTCTTATGATATCTTCACCTCTATAGGCCTTCAATTGTTTTACGACCAATAAAACAATATTTTGAGTTATCCAATGAAATTTATCGTAGTTCTTAGGATCTCTAAAGCAGCAGATGCATTGCCTGTGAAAAATTGAATAGAATTAGAAGACAAAAACTTGACAATCATACAACTATCACATTGATAAGAAAACAAGAAAATGACAGACAGAGAATGTTAGAGGGAGAGAGAGTGAGAGAGAATGAATGAGTATGAGAATGGAGAGATGAAATACAATTAAAATTAAGCTTTTAGATTTTATAAATTAAGGCTACTATCTGAGGACTAAAACATCATCCTTCCACTTTTGATGTTTTTTTTCAAGTTTTCTGGTATATAGATGGTGATTAAATATCGAGTAGGCCTATGCAATAGTAAATTACCCAACTTATTTTTTACATTACATTACATTTCTTACATTTCGTGCCATCATGCCAGTAGTACTCAGTGATCCGTATTCCAGTTACGTCTATGAAATGAGAGAAGCATCTATTCTACATTGATTTACACTGTTTCATATAAAGGCTCAATCTAGAGTATTTGAGGGAATTATCCTAATTGACCTCATGGGGATTATTTCATCATCCTCATTTGGTGATTCACTCAGCAATAATCTAAGAGCCAAATATTATTAGATTTTAATTTTTAATCAACAAAAATAAAATAATAACGAGGAGTAGTGAATCCGGATGGTGTACCTTTGAAACCATGATTGCATAAAAGAGAAGACTTTATCTATTTCTGCTTTCCTCAGTAATGGATAGTCTCCATCTTGTTTTACCAGCTTCTCCTTATCTGGAACTAAAAATAAAAACAGGTTATAGATTTGATTCAATATAATAGCTCATATTATTTCATTGGTTCTTTATCATGGAAAAATAGGGGGTGTTATCAATGATTTTTGTTTATTGCGTAAAAACTCTTCTTGGAGCAAAAAAGTAGGTTATGACTTATGATTATGGTTAATAAACTTGACACCTAGACTAAGAATGAATTACATCATACCATCTTTAAGAGAGGAGTAGCTGGTGAATGAGATATACTCAGTAAAACGATAATTGGTGATAATCACCGTACATTAAATAAAATTGCATTTGCATGTAGAATGAGATTAAGAGCCCATTTTTTCATGACTTGGAAGAAAATTCATTTTCAGCTTTAATACAGATGCAAAAAAGCACAATACTACCTGTAGTAAGTATACCTAATATCATGAAAAAGAACATAATTACAATCTAGTACATACTACTAAGCTATGCTTGATTATGTAGTGAAACGTGATTAAATAAATTCTATTCTATGATTATCATAATAATATGTCCATATCTGTGGCTACGTTGTAGATATCTTCAATGATTATTCAAGCTTTGACACAACCTAACAAGGTATACCTGTTCTAATAAGCCTATATAATTATTAATTCTTATCAAAACCTTCAAGAGTTCAAATATTGGCAGTGAGTCAAAAAAGGGTAAATTATCGATAGAAGATAAGTTGAATATATTTGAAATTACAGTCGGTTACTCTGCATTGTAATTCTTATCATTAAATTATCAACAACTTATCAAAAAATTTTCATCTTTAAAGTAGTGCACATTCGCAATTGGCATCAATGTCAATAGTATAGGCCTACAGTGAATTTGCGGACGAAAAATATGGTTTGTTGACAGTATATTAGGGTAATAGCACAGAGTATGTATAACATACTCTATGATAATAGGATTTAAAGCTCATTTATTATAACCTCAAAATGAATACAAGTTCCAGACTCATTATTTTGCACAATAATTATAAACAAAATTACTATAAAGTGAGTTGATAAAAAACGTAGCTTAGACAAAAGATATTGGAAAATATAATTTTTCTTACTCTAGCTAGGCTATAACAAAAGTACCTAAACGTCTTGTAACTACTTTGACAACATATTGAGCTAGAGTAATAAATTGAGTATCATAAGGTATTGGATAAATTCATAAATTTTGAATGCTGTAGTTACAGATAGAGGTACGACACATAAGATACATTTCAAGACCAACATAAACAAATAGTTTACTAGTTTTTTGTGCTATCATACTGGAACGTAGCTGAAGATTACTCATCAATATAAGAGTCCTAAAGACAGAACATGAACTTTCTATATTAAATTTAATCATAAAGGTAATAAATAAACGTTCTATTCAAAGAAAATGGGTCATTTCAGTCATAAATTAAGGGAAAAGAAGCAAAATAGGTGACTTCGCACCAGCTCAGAGGGTCAATAAAAAGTGAACACTTACTTGAATTCAGCAATTCTGAAAATTCGGTGCATGCCTCACACATTGTGAAGACAAACACTCGAAATTTTATCGCACAATAAAAATATCAATGAAATTTATTATCATCGATAATGAAGAATTATTTTACAATAAACGACCAACATAAGAATTTTCATGGCAGCCAACAGTGCCAATGCCAACCCAACATCACAAAAACAAAAACTAACCCTCCTGCTGAAAGGTAAGTTTGCAAGGCTGGTATCACAACTTTATCAATTGAAAAAAATCATTGTATTTTCCCTTATAAATTCGAAAAAATTGTCTAGGTTTAATAAAAATTATAAATTGATATCGTATTGATGATTTTATCTTTAGAACCCGAATATTATCAAATTAATTACATTTTGTAGAATCGATATCGCGTCGTCGAGTCCGATATTGAACATCGATAGCTCTCAATACTCGATACTGTCCAATCGTTTTGTTTTCAAGTTCGTTTCTTGGTTATCTCTTCGTAAAAATTTACATGAATCTGACAGAAACACAGAAAGTGTGAAAGTCAGATTCCTATCACGTTAGCTATCGCTTTCAATTAATGAGGGTGACAGGTAATGTTCACAACAAAACGTTTTACAGATTATTTTGGCATTTTAGTTCTTATTTCAAGCAGTCCAGATCACATTCATTGATAATGGAGTCATTGAATGAAGCAAAAAGAATAGCTGCTCGCCGAGCAATCGATGAACATGTAGAGGTAAGTTAATTTTGCGATTATATCAACAAGTTTCACGATGAACATAAGTTTATTCTGAAAATAATATTTCTATAATCGAATTTCTAATCATAGCTAAATGAGTTCCCTAGTTACTTAACTTATGCCTTTTAATTCATGTTGTTAAACACCTTATAACTTCAATGGATATTGTGAAATATTTTCACGTTTTTTCCAAGATTTTACTTGACTCCATAAATAATTAGGATCAAGCTACATGTTTGATCCTGAATCATGATATCGGTATATAGGCCTATTGTATAAGACAAGAACTTGGTATGAATGAACATGCAAAACTCTTGATATAGGATCATTAAATAGGCCTAACTATTAATTTTTATTGCATTAGGCCGGTATTTCACATTAATAGTTGACATATTTCTATTATAAAAAAATCGGACGATCAAATATTAGCTAACTGTGTGAAGGGTCTAACTATTATAATAATTGAGCTGTTATTATCATGATCAACTATTTCTCCAGGATAACTATGTATTGATTCTAAGGAATGATTCTTATTTATACAACAAAATTCTGGTAAATTTATCAATTATAAATAAGTTAAAATATTATAAATGATCATTTTGCTGTCTATGTCATATGTTCATATAGTTCCCCCATGGAAAACATAATTATGAAGTTCTAATATCTTTGATAATAGATTCATGACATAAGTTCTATAATTCTAGTGTAAAACCTGCCTTATTAGGTAGAAAAATATTATAATAAAGCAATTGTTGCCTAATTTTATTTTTTCCCAGGATAACTCTGTGATAGGAATAGGAAGTGGATCAACAATAGTATTTGCTGTTACTAGATTGGGTGAGTTGAATTTATCCAAGAATTTTCTTGTCAGAAAATAATTAAGTTATTCTAATGTCAAGTTGTAGAAATATGTTGTGCCTCGGTCTTTGAACTTGTCGGAATTGGTAATACATGTAGGCCTAGATAGTATTATGATACAACCATTTGTCCTAATCACAACTAACTTGAGTTTCTTTCCATCATCATTGGTACCTATTTATAAAAAAAATTATAGTAAATTTTCCATTTAGCCTATTGAATGAATAAATCACTATAATTGATCATTGTTCTGTAGTTGCTCAGAATGAAAGAGTCATTTTTGACACGAGATTTTAAAATGATTATCATTATCTATGAAACTTTAAAATTGTTTTGTTCCATTTGGACTTAATATCGACCATTAAATTTAAAAGTACCTTTTCGGTTACTTTAGATTATGTGTTCTTGGTGTGAAAACCTTTGGGTGAAACAAAGGTTTCATAACCATTCATAACCTGAAAATTTAGACTATTTTTTTATTGTGGATTACCAGGATTTGAAGGAGTTTTGGGCGATTGTTTTTATTTCCTTATTTTTCATATTATTTGTAGGTACTCTAATAAATGGATGAATCTTGAGGTATTTGTGAGTGTAGTGAAAGTGGACATTGTGGATAGACATATAACCTACATCATCATCATTCATCATCACTCATTCATCCTTTGCTTAAATACTTGGAAACCAAGTCGCAATTGTAAAGAAAGAATAAAGAAAATATTAATCTTGTATTACAAAAATTCTTATTTTTCACTGTTTGAAATTACTTGGATTCAGAATCTACTCATCAAAAACTATCATAATTAATGAAAAAAATCAATGACAGAGGTAGGCCTACCTTGAAAAAATCTTATCCCCTTATTTCGTATTTGGCACCCAGACTAGTGGCGTCAATTATACACGAGGTGTATGAAACCGTCTAGCTTATTTGCATCAGCTATTCGAGTATCTGCAAATAGCCATAAGAGGATTGATTATCTTCTATGAAATATAAGAATAAAAAAATAGCTGTTTCATTTTTATTAGAGCACCCTATCAGAAGTAACATGTCCAATTCCATTTTCAGCTGAAAGAGTGAAGAGTGAAAAATTGAACGTGATATGTGTACCTACATCATTCCAAGCACGCCAGCTGATAATTGAGAACAAGCTCAACTTGGGTGATCTTGAAACTCATCCTGAGGTAATTCATTTTATATAATTTGAGTAGCATTCAAATACTGGAATGAATGTTTAATAATAATCACTAAAACATACTTAGGGTCTACATACTTGAAGCATCGCCAATTTGATATAGATTTAGAGTGAAGGTACTTAATATCAAATAGTTGGCAATGTTTGATCCGGAAGGGCACAAATTATAAACGGTAGCGATAACATTTTATAAACAAAAGCTTATTCTTCCCTCAAAATATCTATCATCATAAGGAATTGACAGGAGTTTCAAATCAATTCACGAGATTTACTCTATAAAGATTCCTACTGGAATAGGAAATTTAATGTGAGCTCATAATATAGTCTAGAAGCGTTTGACATTTGTATTTTAAATGTAATAAGTATTATCAAGTTGATGAGATCATCTTGTTTTTGACTGTGAGTATAAATTGGTAGAGGGTCAGTTTCTTGCATGATTGGAAATAATCGGGAATCATTATTTTCGGATTGAATTTTTCCCCTTTCAAGTATTTAAATGAATTGTATTTTTATTTTGTATTTTTCTTATATAATAATTTTACTATTCCTTTGTATAGATTGTAATGTTGAGAAGACATATTTGGGGAAACACTTTGTCCCCAATATAGATAAATAAATGAAATTTAATAGGAAAGTTGAAACCCCAAGATTTTTCCTGAAGTAGTTGAGTATTTTCGAGAAGTATTGATTCTTGGATAATCGAATGTCATTGTCATGTAGCCTACATATTCTTCATTCAAGGTGATCTTATTATTAATAATAAACATTTATAGTGAGTGATCTTTCCTTGAATTAATTACATTTTTGTGTGATTTGTGCCAGCTAGACTGTACAGTGGATGGAGCGGATGAAGTGGACCGTGATTTGACGCTCATAAAAGGAGGTGGAGGCTGTTTAACCCAAGAGAAAATTGTCGCTTCATGTGCAAAGAAGCTGGTTATTATTGCGGATTATACGTGAGTAAATTAACTTCTATGGAAAAGTATTGATATTTTTAGAGCCGATTTATTATTATTAATGTCCATTTCTAATTATTATTATTTTTATTGCTTACTCACTTACTCCTTGACTTAACAACCCGTTGAGGGTTGTAATTATTATCATTATTATTGTTGTTATTAAAATATTTGATGAGTATAATATTATTACTATGTAGAGAGAAGTTCTTCAAATTATAGATAAATGTTATAACTCACAATAGGTTATATTGTATATGTTATCTAATACTTATTTACAAGTATGCACACTTATCCCACTCCGTTGGATGAGCATCATCTGGTAATGAAGAACTCTTGAAAGAGCAATTAGAAAAGCTGGCTTTCAGCAATGAAAAGTGTATTTGGTAAATGTATCCAGTAATGTTTTTAGTGAATGTATAATTTACTAAATGTAAAAGTTGTGTATTCAGTATGTAATGTATTTAGTAAAGTTCCTCACTCCAAACTTGAAACTATTTTGTCTGAATTTACCACAACAACGCCTCAGCTGAGTTATTCAGGTGATCCCTATATATCTTTTAAATGAACTTGTCAGATCGACTAATAGAAGCTGATTTAAAACTATTATCAATCCATCATACATGTTCACGTATAAATTACTCCATTTAACTCAAATGCTATAACTATATATTGAACAGTTTAGAACAGAAAATAATGATGAAAAAAGCATGAGATAACAGTAGATTTCGAGATAAATGATGCAATTAAAATTATTGGAATTGGTATAGAAATGTGTAGTGGAGACAAGTTTAAATTGCTAGTCTTGTAGAAATTAATGTCATTTCCTCGTAATTATTCTTTATTCAAGGATGGAAGAATTATTAGGTATTGCAGTTAACCAACTGCTGGATAATTATAATAATACCTTCTTTATTCAAGGTGATTTCAGGCATTTTCAAATCCTCATGTGATACTTCATGATCAAAAATATAATTCATTAATCTAATTTCGTGTTGTATGTTCCAGGAAGAAATCTGAACGACTTGGAGACCAATATAAGAAAGGCATTCCTATTGAAGTGATTCCTTTAGCGTATGTTCCAGCCAGCATCAAGATACGGGAACATTTTGGTGGAAAAGTCAGTCTTCGCATGGCTAAAATGAAAGCTGTAAGTTCAAGTTTTGAAGATAATTTATCAATTCTATACAATCTGGGACCTTCCCTTTAAAAAACACCAAACATTTTTCCTCAACCATCATTCCTTTTCATTTATTTTTGACCTTAATTATATTAATGTAAATAAGATGTGCTTGCATGATCACTCACCATTTTGAATTGAGCGTGTGTTTACGGGTAATTCAATGAAGGTTACAGTAAGTTAGTTATCGAGCCTGGATTTGAACGTCATTATTTGAATAATTAAGAAGGGAATCATTAATACAGTGAAGGTCTGGATTTTCTGAACATATTTGATAAATTATCTCTGCAAATGGGCATTTCCGCCGAGAACCACTTAATTGAACTGGAGTATGCGACGAAATTGTTATGAGTAACTCTCGAATTCATTCAATAATTTTTTATCTAACTTATTTCTAGTTAGATCAATCCACATTTGATTTCACCTGTTTTTATCTGAATGATATTTATGTAATTATTGCAAACTAGTTTTAGGCACTCGTGATCTAGTAATTTATTTTTATTAGTTTACTAGTTTCTTTGGTTGTAAGTTTTGAATTCGTAATTCACAGGGTCCTCTTGTAACCGACAATGGTAACTTCATATTGGATTGGAACTTTCCATCCGACAAAAACATCGATTGGAAACTTGTGAATGAAACTATTACGATGATTCCAGGTGAGTTCATATCAGTTCTTTTGTAGATTTGGAGAGGGGTGGGTTATGGGTGTCCCCATTTTGGAAAGACAACATAATGGTCATTGAAAGTCATGGAAATTCCCAAAGTTAGATTGATGATTTATGGAAAAGTGGAGAGATAACTTGCTAGCTTTGGGGATGGAGGAAAATGGGTTTTTATTTTTTCCTTCCTTATTCGCTGTGTGCAAGTGGGTGGAAAGGATATTTTTGGCGATCGAGGCGCTATTGGCGGATCATTTCGACGAAAAATTGAGTGAATTAACATTGGAAGAAATAGGGCTAAACCTAAAATAATGTCATGGAGAATTTGTTGTGTTCTGGATTGTAAAAATAAAACACGCAATGGAGATTTCAAGTTCTACACTTTTCCAGTTGCCATACATAAGTTTCATCAATAAAAAGAATGGTTCACTGCATTGAATAAATATTGATAGGTGAAGCTAACCTAATTGTTTTGTTTACGTGCAGAAGAATTTATCGATCAAGTTGGACCATGGAGTGCTCCATTCTAACCTGTACATGAGATAATGTACATGAATAGTTTTTATGTTAGTTAATCTAATAAGCTGTTACTATCAACGCAAAAACTCTATTAATTATGTTTTAATAAGGAATATTCATATCATTCAATTTTTCAAATAAATGTGAGCTTGCGCCAATTTTTCATTTTCATGTAAGATAACTTATCAGCTGTTATCTCAAAGTTTTTGTCGACTCTCAAATACATCTGTTTGCGGTTGTCTGCTCTCAAGTACTTGAAAACTAGGATTTTTCCAATATAATGAGCTATAATACTATCAATAACTAACATTCATATCCTAAATATCATGTTCTAATTACTGAGAAATGCATGAAGCAGCAAATAATACCATTCTAATTATAAACGCGTTTTTCCCATTTAGCGCTATGCTTTGTATGCTAAAACGCGTAGAAAAGTACACACTATAATCCACCAGAGCTCATAGCGTAGATGCTCATAGCGAATACTGGAGGAATGTGAAATACTTTTCAGGCTGATTCCTTGTATCAAGTAGAGAAAAAAAGTTGTATGGGATCTGAGACATACCCCCAAAAACGCTTTGTTACCTAGATAAAAATTGCGGAAAATTGACATTTTTCTAAAATTACAATTTTTCTTCTAATTTTTTAGATGCTTCATTCAGGTTCTAAAATGATCAAATCCTACCTATGCAGGTCTAAAATTAGCTGAGAAGTTCAATGAAACTTGAGGAATTCAATGATCAAACATAGCAAAATCGCAACTAAACATTGATTTTTCTCTTGTGTAATTTTTCACTTCGTCTATTTTGTCTTCTTTTGAGCGCAATTTCTGATATTCACACAATCATCGCCATTTAACTTTTCTTCAGAACTATATTTTTTCAAATTCATCTATTAGAAATACAAATCTATGTTTTCATATCCAGTTATAACCTGTAATTTTTGAAAAATGCTGCTTTTAGCATATTATACCTATTTTTACCCTATTTGGGGTATGTTCCATAAAACTTTTTCTCTTCTTGGTGCAAGGAATGAGCTTGAGAGGTATTTCACATCACTCATGTAACACCCTGTATAAATAGCATATTTTTTCAAAGTTTATTGCTTCATTTTTAATATACACTTTATTTTTTGTGAAATACCTTAGTCCAGGCAGTACTAGTTTTGTATTATTTTAGAGTAAAGTATCATGGAAATTATTAATAACAATCTTTTTATATAATTGACGTTACATGGTCCCAAGTAGACAAGTGATTTGTTATTCAACGTTTCAATAGTAACTTGGTTTATGGCTATGTCATAATTGCAGTAGACTTCTATCTTCATGATCCCAACCCCCCTATTCTAATATCCTTGTTCTGTATGTAGAATACAGTATTGCTTCTTGAGAGTAAATTGCTGCTAGGTTGCATTAGTAAGGAAGTCAAGTTGGTTTATCGCATTTCTATGAAAAACACGGTGATAGTGCTCCCATATTCATGTATTGTTTCGCACTTCCATGAGAATCTTCCTGGCATTCTAATGCTCGCACAGACTAAGGAACTGATTTCAAATAATTTTAAAATCACTGCCATTCAAGTTAGATATCTTCAGTATTATATAACTTTCTTCGAATTTTTTATAAATTTGTCACATAATTTCCATCAGATTTTATTTACAATATCTCATAATAGTAAAAGCACCAGGAGTGGCCATGTTTAAGGAATTTTTTATGGTTTATGCAGAATTGTGAGTCCATTCCATCATTTTATCTCATCTTTAACTCAATGAACATGTAGCCCAGATTCTTCTTGATTGACTTGTTACTTGAAATGGTTGATCTATCAATTCAAAAAATAGTTATTAAACTCGATTTTGATTCTAAAGTGGCCACTATGATTCAGTAGTGGCCAGGTACTGATTCTATAGTGGCCACATGATGTTTTATGCTCATTGACAAGTCAATTTCTCAAGCTGCTTGTTGCAATTATTCAAGTAAGCTAATTTTACATTCTAGAGCGTGATAATAACACCAGAAATGATAATAGGTTATATTAAAATGAGTTGAATGGTAATGCATTGTTGTTGGTTACAAGCCACTAGAAAAGTGAGGTTAAACCATAAAATAGACGTTTTAAACTTACTTTTTCTCTGTAACTTATTTGAAACAGTCTTAGGAGAACATAAATTCGAATAACATCAACTTTTACTCTAATATCTACAACTTCTACAACAATATCTATTGGGTGGCCACTACTAGATTATGGGGATTACTCGATTAGTCCAGTGCTCGATTAGTCCAGTCCCTATCCTACATTAAGAAACTGAAAAACTGGACTAATCGAGGCACCTGGACTAATCGAGGCGCAGGGGTTCGATTAATACAGTGACTCGATTAGTCCAGTTCTTCAATGAGATGAGCAAGTGCCTCGATTAGTCCAGAACTGGACTAATCGAGGCACTGGACTAATCGAAGCCCTGCGTCTCGATTAATACAGTGCCTCGATTAGTACAGTTGGCGTACTGAATTCGTACCAGGTGATGAATCCACTATATGCGTTGACAAGGAATTGACTATATCTAGACGGCGTCAAAGTGGCCGTCTAACAAATTTCAAATAAAACCAAGGCGGCGCGGCGCGATCTTTGAATTAGGTTGCAAATGACAATAGCTTGGTTTTCATTATACAACCATGTTGTATTTATTTATAATGTAATATTCTGAATAATTCACCGGTATCTTTTAACTTATTGAATCTTATTATCTTTGTTTAATCTATTAAATTAGGCTACCCTTATTAGAAATTCGAGATTTAATATTGTTTAATTCATGGAAAGACAGTTTGATTAATTAATATTAATATTTTTATGATTTACAGCAATATTTGAAATCTGTATTGGTAATTATTCAGAAGCTGAATTATTGTATTCATGAAACTAAAAATCTAATGAGCCAAAAACCTTTAAATTTGGCTCTCTATATGTGACTTTATTTACCATAACTTTTTGTATTGAAATTTTAATATTATTAACAGTCTTGAGGGTGGCCGTGGATGAGTGGGTTAAGTGCAAGAGTTAAAGCCTCCACATAAGGCTAATTTCAAAACAAAGAAATATTTGCGAATCCACTAAAATATTTTTGGATTGGAAGTATTCAAATTATACATCGTGAAAGCGTATATCATTGTCAAGAATATACGCTTTTATAAAATAAAATTGTTAACTAGTAAAGATCTGAAACCTATCTGTAATGATATACGTTTGAAGGAACTCTTCATAAACCCAATTCTGCGTTCAGAAATGCGAAAATATCAATAAATAATCAGTTATCAGTTCAATAATCAAAAATAAATTAGCAGTCCAAATTCAGTTTATTATCTAGGTAGATCACTCCGAACTTTTTGAGTTTTCATTGCATTAAGACATAAAATCCGAAAAATATGAATAACTTTTTTATTTGTTGTCAGATTGACTTGAATTTTTATGGGGAGGACACTAATATAGAGAGGAATGTTCCTGTTTTTTGTAGAATTTTTCCAAGGCTCTTCCCCCCAGATCCAAAAACCGATCGGGCGATTTCAGTCATTTTAAATTTCCCGGCTTAGAAAGACTTGGCACGAAGGCATGTGATTGGTTGATAATTGCACGCGGAAGAAAAAATACATTCTTAAAAGTTGAGAGAATGACTCCAGCTTGGTCAATATTGATTCAAAAATTATAAATTTGGTCTCAAATTGTAGATTAGAATGTTTTCTACAATTTGAAATTCGATTTTTGAGTTTTGAAGCAATATTGACCGAGCTGGAGGCATTTTCCCATCTTGCGAGAATGTCTTCTTTGCTTCTTCTGTGTGAATTGTTGTCTTAGATCAAACGATCAAAGCCTTTTGATGTTCCAAGAAACCTACACTTGTATGCGCATGTCTGTCCAAGCAAAGAAGACCGTGTGGCAAGATGGGAAAGTGACTCCAGCTGGGTCAATATTGGTTCAAAAAATATTAATTTTGTCTCAAATTGTAGATCAGAATGTTTTCTACGATTGAGACTAGATCAATAATTTTTGAACCAATATTGACCGAGCAGAAGTCATTTTCTCATTTTGCCAGGGGGTCTTCTTTGCTTAGACAGACTATTATACTAGGCTACATCATCATTCTATAGTATTATTGCTGATAGAGATGTAAAGTCTCTCCAAGCAAAGAAGGCATTTTGGCGAGATGGGAAAATAACCTCCGCTTGGACAATATCGGTTAAAAATCATAGATTTGGTCTCAAATTGTAGGAAACATTCTGATCTTCAATTAAAGACCAAAATTTTACTTTTTGAGCCAATATTGACGAAGCTGGAGTCATTTCCCCATCTACCCAGAATGTATTTCTTCCTTGCACAGACTACAGTAAATAGCGAGAAATTACTACAATTATCATCAGACTCTATCAATGAGTGCCTTTTCGCTTTCATTAAATTAGATTAATTACTCATATCGGTCTCTTTATCCTGTTGGTCAAGTGCAAGGCAGGACTTGGTCCTAACTTCGCCGTTTCAATGCTGTAACGAAGTAGTCATATTTTATTATCTATAATTAATGTACATGGATAAAGTTATTCTATTCACCTTCTTTCATTTTACTCTCTCTTTAACCTCTCCTCTCTCGTTTTATTTTCTATATCCTTCTCTCTCATTCTTTTCAATCATTTCACTGCCTCATTCACTTTTCAATCCACTTTTTCCTTTCTCTTTTCTCATTTTACTATTCTCTCTATCTCTTATCTCATTTACCCTCTTTATCCTGTGCTTTCTCTTCCTTCTCTCATTTTACTCTTCCTTCTCTCTACTTCTCTCTATCTTTTCTCAAGTTTCTCATCTAGTAATACACCAAGATATATTATAGTCAGATTTCATAACTATTTGACAATCACAATTTATCTGATTGCACGCATACCGGGTAACTATGAAATTCAAATGAAATTGACAAGATGTGGTTAAATTGAAGAGCAAATATTTTGTTTTTGAAACATGAGGGATTTACGTAATTACAACGTGCCATTAAAGGTCATACAGTTCAATATCATTATCGCTTCCATTATGTTAAATTTTTGATGAAACACTTATTGTATAAAATATAAAACTTGATTTCTTAATTTTCTTTTCATTTCCTCTTTTATCAGTTATATAGTCTTTTTCCTGGGACTGATGCTCGCATAGGCTCCTAGGCCTGTGCGGGGCTAATGGGAGATGGCGACTGGTTTTTAGGCAGTCAAGACCGACGGCTTTACGTCTCCTTTAATAGATGGGGTGACGTATCTATGTGATAGTACTGCGTTCGAAAATATTGTTCCCTGGTCAAGGATCGAACTTGGGTCCTCTTGCTTATCAGAACTCAGACCAAAGTTTTTTCCCTTTGCACCTTTTTTCTCCACAAATTCAATTTTGTTAGTATTTATATATTATGACATTTATATAAATATAAATGAAATTTATTTATATCTATGGTATTTATAGTATGATTATTATTATTATCATCCATGCTAGCTATTATGTCATGAATAAATTCAAACTGCAGAATCAAGTTGTCACATTTAATTTTGGCTATTAATGATTATTTTATAGTATTAAGTTTATTCTGAGCTATATTCTGCAAGTCTTATGAAGTGCATAAAATGATGTTTTATGAATAATCTTTTTTTTTTAAATAACAATAAAATTTAATTGGAATTTGATTGGATATGGGTATGTATTATTACGGTATGTAAGTGTATTCATCATTCCTCAAACTAAGCATAATCAGTATACAATTCATTCAGTCAACTAACTATATAGTGATAACGAGAAGCAAAGATATTATTATTTCCTTCTTCATGGCCATTCTCGCAAATATGAAGAGAAGTTACTGGGTGTTTTTGAAGTAAGTTATATACATATACAAGTTCTTTATTGAACAATGAATGTAACTCATTAGGCTACTCAACAATGAATGTAAGTCGCTATAAATGAAAGACAAATCGCTATACCATTTGAAAGACACTGATTTTTCAATTCATAACTTAATAGCTAATTCAATTAACACTACTACCAATTTATATACAACATTCTTAATTTTTCAACAATTTATGTATAATATTACATCTTATCAAGATAATGTAGCCTATATTGAAAGTATTCAACATTTTTCAATATCATTTAAAGGCGCCCATATCCAGATGAGATAAGGAAGCACCCTGAATGCTCTCTTAAGCTTAAAGGAATTCATTATAGTCAGCCAGCATTTTTAAGAAATGAACTATACAAGAATGAATACGGTACTTGTGGTAGGTATTTAGTAGTAACTTAGCCTATATACAATGATTCTTAGCACGGGAGTAGTGAATAATATAGGACTAATAGCAAATATAATTTTAGATTTCAAGTACCTAGCTGAACATTCATATTAAAGGCTAACTTTTGCTCTCTTCAAAATGAACTGTGGAGCCAAAATTTGCTGCCAAAATGACGCTTCCTCCTCAAGTCTTCAATACTCTTTCCTTGCCTGTTACGGAGATTTACTTACTCCTTTGGTCTTCCACATGGATCAGTGTCTGAGGAGTCGTCCTTACCATGTAGTGGTGAATTTTCTATAATTTTACTTATTTATTGCAAGAGAAATAATTTTAAAATTTTGAACTTTGATGGCATCTCCCACATAGAATTTTCTTGGGAGTGCCTCTTATTCTTAGTAAATTTGGAAATCATATCTAAACTATATTTTTTAGAGTACCTCATTGTATACATTTCGTGGAGGTTTAATGTTTTCTTTGTACTAGTTTGCTTACTGAGAAATAAAAATTTATTATTATTCATTTATTTTTCCCGTGGCTATTTTCCTACCGGTAACCCCCTCCCCGTCCTCCAATTTATGAAATTGAGAATGCAATTTATATGAAATTGATCATACATTCCTATTATACAAGAGTTTTTACAAGAGCACATTCATTTGGCCTATATTCCAAGTAAGCCTACTTGTTGTGAAATCCAAAGGTTTTGACTTAGATTTTCAAAGACTGAATTAATCTACCCCTTTTTACGTATCAGCTCTAAAAGAATATATCAAAATTCAGCGTGTGACCTCAAATTTTCCAAGTAATTTTATTGACTATAATCTTTAACTGAATATTTTTTCCATAAATAAACAATATCAATTGAAAAATCAGAAACAAAAAATTACCAAAATTTAAGGGTTTTTTCAATTTTTAAGGGTGAAGCCGTACCCTAGGACGGCAGAAAACTTCAATTTTGGATTCAGCGCACTGGAATACAGTCATAATATGAAACAATCGGAAAAAAACTTTTGCATCACTTGTCTGACAAAACTACCATTATTTTACTGGGCTATCATAGCGTCAGAGTTTTACTGGAAACCTGACGTCAGAGTTTGCAAGCTACTTGAACTGATCGATAACTTTTGCCGTTGGCGATTATGGCAGCGTCTCTAGTGTAACGCTGAGAGAGTGATATAGTTGATTCCACATATTATAACTGGTTCAGCGGGTCACATGAATTGGCTAAACTGGACTAATCGAGCGCCTTGCACATCCTACCTAATAAACTAACTTTACTGTACTAATCGAACCTCTAGACAAATTGAAATAGACTGCCTCGATTAGTCCAGTTTTTCCTGGAAAAACTGGACTAATCGAACCACTCTCATAAAACAACTTATATATTTGAAAAACTGGACTAATCGAGCACTGGACTAATCGAACCCTACCCCTAGATTATCCATGGTTTCTTGTACTAGTAGTGGCCAGTCAGCTTTTACGGCAAAATATCAGCTATATTTGGCTAGAAAACTTCTTAACAACATCTAGACATTCTAGGGAATGATTATAACACCAGAAATAGCGAAATTCACAGAATTTCTAGTCATAATACAACAATTTGTATACATGCCTTCTTACTGAAACGTCTAAGACAAAACTGAATTTCTTACTGGAACCACGTATTCGAGTGAAATGTAACGAGCGACAATAAATTTCTCTCAGAAATCTTTGATGATACTCTAAGAGCTCTTTCTTGAACTATTTAGCTGCTAAATAGTATGAGCTAAGTCTCTAGCAGGTTTAGAACTCATTTGAAGGCATCAACTTCGTATTTTAAAGAAAACCCCGTTCAAGTGGCCACTAATGAAGCAGTGGCCACTACTGGTGCTTTTCCCTTACTTTCCATACATAATTCAATACCTCAATGTATTGAATATTTTATCCAAATTGTATTTCTTTTATAATCAATATTTTATCTCATCATATAACTTAACATCCATTGTTTCAGGTGTCGTTGAGACTGGATTATTTGTTGGCATGACATCGAAAGTCTATTTTGGCCTTCCTGACGGTTCAGTCAAGACAACCGAGCCTTTGTGATTGAAAATAACTAACGTTTAAGTTTAATGGCTGTCAGTTAATTTTATTTTACTTCATTTTATCAATTATTGTAGACTGATTTATGATAAACATTCTTATTGATATTCATGTCTTCATATTCTATCTTGTTATTCTGTTATAATCACTTTAATACATTTGAAGGATTTTTTCAAATGTGCAGCGGCGACCAGAAGTTACTATTCTGATTATGATTTTTTTTTTAAAACGATTCATCGTGCATATTTTCCATTGTTCATTAAGTTTATAAATCTTTCAATGCTTCACCTGCAAATTTGCTTTACTGACAAGATCATTCCTACCACTGTATTTATTTATTCAATAATGATAATTTCATATTTCTTAGTCTGATTCATTCAATCAAGTAGAGTAAAAAGTTCCATGGGACATACCCCCATCAACGCTTTGTAGCCAAGATAACAATGGCTAAAAATTGTCTTTTTTTAAATATTAATTTTTCTAATTCTTCAGAGGCTTTATTCACGTTCTAAAATTATCAATTCCTGTATAAAATTAACTGAAGACCCAATGAAACTAGATTGAATTTGTTCGTAACTTGAACGGTTATTATGATAATGGGGAAAATATGCTAGAAATAACAATTTTGAAGAGAAAAAAAAGATAAGAAGAGAAAAATACTTCTCCCCCTCAATCACTCATGGTTAGGGGGGCAGTGCATGCTCTTTGCCTCACCAAATACAAATACCCTGAAAAAATCAAATTTATAGGCTAGGCCACTAGATTCTTCAGAATTAAATAATGAAAAGCGAATTTTCTTTCAAGTTTAACTTTTGTAAGGAACAACAATATTCTGTTGTTGTATTCAAAGTGCTCAGTTGTGGCTAAAATTGCAAAAAAAAAACTAGATACGGAACAAAATTTTCGTAGTTTTTGGCGATTAAGCGCAATTTGGTCGTTCGAAAAGCTGCAACCTTAGTTTCTTATTTTTTTGATAGGTCCTAACATCATATTAAAAAATAAGAACTATTGTCTGTCCAACCAAAGAAGTCTCTCTGGCAAGATGGGAAAATGACTCCAGCTTGGTCAATATTTGTTCTAGAATTATAAATGTGGCATTAATATTGTTTTATGTGGTAATTAATTGTTCCCTACAATTTGAGATCAAATTGTTTCCTGCAATTTGAGATCAAATTGGTAATTTTTGAACCAATATTGACCGAGCTTGAGTCATTCTCCCATCTTGCCAGAGGATCGTCTTTGCTTGGGCAGACTATAAATGATCTTTTGCACGCGCGGCTCCTTCTCAATGTTTAATTTAGCTTCACTAAAATGCTCATTATTCTATTATTGAATGCTCCATTTCATTAAAATCGCATCAAAACCTTTTTTCACTATTAATTTTCAATGAGATAAAACTACCATGATGAAAAATTATTTCAATTATTTATAACATTATTGTAAAAAAATTTAGTTGTACGTATATAACTGTTAAAAAAACACATTTAAGAATGTCTCAAATAACACCATCCACAAAGCACAAATGTTTCTTCATCTAAGTTCATGCTTCAGTTCCGAGATGAGAATTGCACTTGATTTGATATCATTCAGGCTGTTCCAACTCGGTAGGTGTTGTCGTTTTACTGCAAGTATTTTCTATTGATAAGGCACAGTGACAACAAAGGAAGACAAGTACAGACTCGAGCTTGTTAGCAAATTAGAGGCAAGTTGTCTGGACAGTGGCGTAAGTGAACGACGACTGTTGGGCACTTCTTCTTTGACAAGCCAAGTGTGGACGGTCATTGTGAATTGAGGCAGGGCGGCTGACAAAGTAAGAGCGAGTGAGGTGCGTGCAATCGAACACAGACAGCAAGATAACGAGATCATTAAGAACGTTTGTCTTCGACCACATCGTTACTGTACCTTACCGCTTGCTGGTCCATTCTGACCCCTTTTTCTCTTGAAAACCTCTCCTCGTCTTTGTTTTTTCTCCTGTGCTAAACAATCACAATCCTTTGTCGCGGAATTCTCGCTGATTCTTCTCTCACCCAGTTAAATCACTCCACTTCACCGATTGTTCTCATCAGTGTAACACAGGTCCCAATTAACGCTCGCCCTCTCTCTGTAGGAGGCGATCGCTTCACAATAATATTGAACAAACAATAATTCGTTTAAGCTTGACCAGTTGAAACGCAAGTTCGTATCAATTTCTTCAATTGTTTGATCAATGGATTCACATGGAATTGATAAGTTTCCCGTTTTCTTCTCTGAATTGTTTGTTTTATTCAATCACTGAAATTGATCAATTTTCATGTAGGTAGTCTACCTCCTCTCATCGTTTCATCAATGCACTCGATCGTGGAAATATCTTTCCAAATTTGTATTGATGATTCGACCATTTTTTCAGTTATCCGTGAATCCGTCAAAAGTTATCACATATCTCACTCGTGACTGGTCACAATACGTTTATGTTTCGCTGATCATCTGGAAAATTACGTTTTCCAGTCAGACAAGCATCCTCACTTAATTGGCATCAAGTAAATCAAAGGTTTATTGTCACACGTGAACTGCAGATTCATTTTATTTTTTGTCAACATCATATACCCAATGTCTATCTTTCCTCTGTATCAATTAGCCAGTGAAGACTTAACAAATAGTAGCTCTACGTGAATTGATTTGTACCCGAGTGAATATGATTGAACTCTTAATCGAAGAAATTATTTTTCGATTTATCTTAATTCTCAAGTACATATTTTTTGATAAACAAATCTCATTCTATTCTATGTTTTATAAATAATAGTTCTTGTTATCTTATAAACAAGAAACCTTAGAAACGTAACAGAGTATTCAAGACCGTCATATCTGAAAAGTAGTAATAGCCTCATGAGTTACAATAATATCTCTACTTGCAAACATGGCATTGATCTATATAAATGTCTTGATATTTTCGTCTACAAAATTTCGTGTTAAATGTTACCCACTACACTTCCTGTATGAATTCTCCTCAATCGACGAACGAGAAAAGTCAAGTTTGAAGATGAATCTCTGAGCTACGTCTGCTGTCGAAGCTATTTGGAAAGTGCGAGGGCGAGAATGAAAGTGAAAAATATTTCCTTCAGCGGACGGATCTTATTGTAATTGGTATTTCATAAGAGGGCATTGTCAAGGTGGAGGGTGGGAATATTAGAGTCGGACGCAAGGCCTCTCGGGTAATTGCAGCGAGGGGATTTTCGTGTAGCGCAGATCCGACGTGATAACTGACGGAGCAAACAACGCACGCTGACGCCACGGACCCACCACGTTAATCCCATATTGGCTATTGTCCGTCCAACCTACGTTCCTAATCGGCTAAAGTCCTCTTAATGCTTTCCACAGCTCGTCCACTGTCGCCGTGTCCAAACAGCACAAAGCGTCTTTTCATCCTTTCTACCAGAACCAAGTTCTCAGAAAACTCGCATCCTAGTAAAAGCTTCTCCTCATATCTGAAAAATGGATGATTCCATTATGGAGAAATTTTGTCACTATGGAATTGGAGTGTCGTGGAAATTGGAACACCTTTGATAGAATGTGCTTTTCAATACACTCCAGTATTATCGATTCTAGTTCCAATAATGGGTTCAAATCGCTATTAATCATAAATGATAAATCAGAGATAAAGTTTTGTTAAATCGATTTCTGTATTCAATAATACGTTAATGACTATGAGAACGTTCCCGTAAATTTATATATTGAACATGAAAACATTATTCTAATCGTGATTTGTGTTCGATTTGAAAAAAGCTATAAAATCAATAAATTCATAGATGAATGATATACCGTAAGTATAATATTATATAAAAAGTACTTATATCATTCCTCTACGATAAAATACAATAAATTAGTAACAAACAATCTGAGTTTGGCACGGTACGGTACCACTACCGTACTGTAGAAGATTATATCGTACTGTTTTTTGAGAAAAGTTGTGATTAAAATATAAGTTTTTGTATGCTATTATGAGTTTCAGAGGTGTTCTGCGCCGCCAATTGGTTGCGGAAACTGGCTAACCACACGTTACCTATATCCTGGTTGATGATTATTTCCTTGCTGTATGGTCTGTCCGGCCGGGGGGGTATTGTGGCGGGGTGGAGGGGGCGGCTTCGGCTCGGCCGGTGTTGGTTCGGGGACTATGAGTTCTGATTGAGAATTTATGGGTATTGGCCGGGCTGAGGCCGTTTTCTCTTCGTGCCGGGGTGTCTTCTTGGTTTGGACGGGCTGTGTAGTAGAGTGAATTTGAAACTGGCAACCAGCTAGTAGGCCTAGGCCCTTCATGGGCTGTTGAGCCGACATACATACATGCTATTATGAGTTATTTATATGTTCATTAAGTTATTTGTTTGGGTTTTGAGTTAAAAATGTTTTGGAAAGTGCTCTCATTTCCAGTATTACATAGAATAATAACAATAATTCGATTAAATTGACCGTAGCTAAGGTCGAGTATAGGAGAGGACCTGCAGGTTTTTATTATTCAACTTCAACTCGTGATAAAAGACAATTGTATAGATTCAACGTTTTTGGATCTCCTACTTTTCTTTACAGTTTAGTTTGATAATATATTATAATAAGCTGCGATGTCTTTTGAACGGATCAGAGGGGTGAAGCTACAGTTAGTTCACAACTATTGTAATTATATCAGTTCAACTATGCGAGTAATAATTATTATACTAGAGAGCCCTCAATGTTCATACTACTATCTTCCACTCCGCTAGTGTATCTTGACTCTCTGGAATGCTTCGTTGATGTGTAATATGAATAGCATCCAAAAGCAATAGATTAACAGAATACCCCTCTGAGTTTCAAGATTCCAAGTGATAATAGATTGTATTCCGCCCAAAGAGGGTAATATTATCATGAAGAAATAGCTACTCGTGTTCCAAGATTTCCAGTAATAATAGAGTAAGATAGTGTTCGATTCGATAACATTATCGACAACTCGGAACTCGGGCGATAACTTTGAAGAGCAAGCGTGTATCAGGATCAGCCACAACATACCGTATCCCGACCAATAAATTACTGCACATACCGGACCAAAGCAAGCTGCATTCCTGCCAGCCATTGTAGGGAGAGGACCGTGAATTCCCAGCTCCCCGGCTTCCCTGGTTCCCAGGTCCCCAATCGCGGACACTATCAACAATATATATGTGTATTATATCACAGCACCCTCTTCAGTTACGCATCATCGTTCAACACCCACCCAACTCAATTTGCGGTCTCCTGCGATAATTATGATGCTCGTCGATTTGGCCAAGAATGCCATCCAACTCAAGCATGTCCAAAAGCAATCTTTGCTGTACCCGCTAATAAAGTTGTTCCAGTCTACCTCTATGAACTGTCAGCCGCAATGGTTTTTGTGATGTTCTAGATTGTATTTGATACATCTTTAAGAGTTTGCACTATTAGGCTACACTTGTTTTCGTTATTATGAAAGAAAAAATCCTATTCTCACCCTCATCAATCTACATGAATTTTCTTTTCAGCTGCCCCCCAGTTTTCATGGGAATTTTTCCAATTGTTTTTCTAGTTAGACGCACATGATATAACTATTTATAAAATAATTAATTTAGTGTAGACTAAAATCATTTAATGGTTTATAGAATAGATTATGTCTGTTATTGGAAGTTCATATGGACTTTCTAAGCCTAATTGAAAATCCTCACTCATGTTATAGTTTGGTACTTCAGCCAAAGAAGCTTGCCGATATCTTTCATGGATCAAGTTTATGATCAAGGTTATTGAGTTTTCCAATCTATAGTATGTCCAAGCAAAGGAGACCCTCTGGTAAGATGGGAAAATGACTCCAGCTCGGTCAATATTGGTTCAAAAAACATTGATTTGGTCTCAAATTGTAGATCAGAATGTTTTCTACGATTGAGGTCAAATCAATAATTTTTGAACCAATATTGACCGAGCTGGAGTCATTTTCTCATCTTGCCAGAGGGCCTTCTTTGCTTTGACAGACTATACAAATACAATGAAGTGGATTATGACACTGGCGGCTCGTACCCACGAAACAAGTGAAGTAGTCGTATATTTTACTGTACAGCACTTCACCTGTTTCGTGGGCACGAGCCGCCAGTGGATTATGATGATTGCATCATATCTAAAATATCATTACAAAGTAAATACCGGTAATCAGTCTAGCTCAATTTGATCATTTTTCGAAGTTGAAAATCTTAATGCTTTGAAAACCTGGCCTTATTTTATTTAAAAATATAGTCTCGAGGTTCAAAAGTAGATAGCTTGGCAATAGGTTTTACCAACTATTGAATTAATTCCAAATTTTTCATACTACACAGTGTTCCACAAGGAATGTGCAATACTTCTCAAGCTGTTTCTCTACACCAAGTAGAGGAAAAAGTTCCGTGGGACATACCCTGTACCACCAAAAACGCTTTGTTACCGCTCAGATAACAATGGCGAAAAATTGAAATTTCTCAAAAAACATACATTTTTCTATTTTTTTACTGGCTTTATTCAGATTCTGAAATTATTAATTCCCATGTAAAATTGTCTGAGGAATTCAATGACTGTTTCATGAGGAGTTTCAACTTGAATAGTTATTGAGATAATAGAGCAAATATGCTACAATAATTTTTTATTTTCAATTGATAGAAGTTGAAGAGAATCAGAAGATATTCTGAAGAGAACGTTGAATAACGGTGATTGTGTAAATTTTACCTCAATCTCAGAAATCGCGATCAAAAGGAAACAAAATTGACAAAACAATGAACATGTGAAAAATTACTGTCAAGTCGCAATTTTAAGACTTTATTGAATTTATCACGTAATTTGACATGGGAAAAAATAAGCTTATAACTTGAATAAAACCTCTAAAAATTAATATTTTTTTGAAAAATTTAAATTTTTCTCCATTGTTATCTCGGTAACAAAGCATTTTTGAGGGTACCTATGTTCCATGGTATTTTTTCTCTACTTGGTATAAGGAAACAGCCTGAGAAGTATTGCGCATATTTCTGAAACACTCTGTGTGCCGTAATATGAAACTATTAGAATTAATTCAATAGTAGTTAGTAGAAATTATTGCCAAATTATCTACTCTTAAACCTCAAGTCTATATTTTTTTTAAATAAAATAAGGCCAGGTTTTCAAGGCTTCAAGATTTTCAACCTCGAAAAATCATAAAGTTGAGTTAGACCAATTATTCACTTAATTGTTATGATATTTTTTATTTTCCCAAGGAAAAAAGACGCCTGGGAACCCTACGATCTAGGGTAGGGGTGAGGGCACCCACATACCCTTTTATAAATTCCAGCCCCCCTCCCACTAGAAAATCACTCCGGAATTTGAGTTCTTGCCCCCCCAGTTTTTTGGGTCTGGAACCGCTACTGGGCTGCAGTTGAAATAAGCGTCCACAAATGGAAAAGCCGAGAGGGGTTCCGTAAACAGACTGCTACTTTATCCGTTAAAAGTGGGTTAATATTCAATTTGAATAGCTAAATGAATAGAGTAAATGAATAGCTTCGCTGACCTCCCTATTCAATTCCAATCTTTTCACATAGGATTTTTAAATGATTAGGATAAGGATAACTTAAGTTGGGAAAGTAGCCCGCGTGCAAATATGCATTGATTTGTTAATATAATTAGCTTCAATATCTTCCAAATTAGTTCATCCATAATCTCGCTGAACCATTGAGTTTAAAGTATGGTAGTATCAAGGCGGAAGATATGCAACCCGCAATACATCTACAATTTAAGCAACTGATAACTGGCGTAATCTTGAACGGAATTCAAATATATTTCAACACAACAGCGACAACCCTTCTAGACCTTTTCTGAACCTGGCTACCAAATATCAACATTTTCTACCGATTGGTTCTCAAAAAAAATTGAGAAAACGCCGAAAAACTAAAATTTTTTGCGTATTCTTGAAAAGTTTTTAAAATCCGTTCTTAGCGAGCGTCTAAACGTCCAACTGAACATGCCTGCCAAATTTGAACGCATTCGGTTCAGTGGATTTTTAGTTCTGGTGATGAATGAATCAGTCAGTGAGTCAGTCAGTCAGTCAGTGCCATTTCGCTTTTATAGATATAGATTGTTGTAAAGATATACTAATATACTCTTCTAGATGTTGATTGTAAAAGCCTTATTTGAAAAAAGTCTTACAAATACAGTATAGTTGAGTACAGTATAAGTTGTACAGAATACGATACACTCAAAATCAAAATTATGGTCTTCTTGAACTTTATTGACTAGCATTCAGCTTTACTCACACACGTTCGGAAAAGGATGAATTGGCCAGTCGCTTCAGACATACACGAAATTTCTTATTATTATTATTGTCACAAATCAGACAATATACATTATTAGATTATATGCCCTCACGCTATATCTCAGATTGATGGCCACAATAATATTGGCATAGACTTTACTAGGTTTACTCAATCTACAATCTTAGACTTTGGCTTGATGATCTGCTTAAACTCCACGAGCGTTGAATGAATCGCGTGCTCACGATAAGTATTCTATTGTTGTTCAAATTGGAATAAAATTCTCAGGAAATACTATAGTTCAACGTAATCGACCTTTTGATGTTTGTCCTTCCAAATGTAAAGAACAGCAATCTTGTCGCATCATTGGTTTTCATAGAAAGTCACGTCTTCTGTCATTTTCCCTACATGAAGCATGTTCACCGATCAGTCAGAACGTGATGATATCCATGCACTTGGCACGTCCAAGGGTTTGTTTTGGGGATCGAGAACTCTCAAAAGTGGCGTTGAATTTGTTGAGAGCTCCATGGGTGAAACACCGCTCAAAGCGTATTTTGTTCTCAACTGTCCATGTCTGAAAGCTTCAATGAATTGTGGACTTTAATTTTTGATTGTAAAGTGAGAGCATTTCCTTTCGCGACCGCTAGTCACGTGACGATCACGTGTCAGTCACGTGGTGCTGTCTATTCGCGTTGATCCACGCTCGTCAGAATCCTTTATTCGGCTCCCTACCTCATTGACATTAGCGGCCTTTTACCGCTATTCTATTCGCTAAAAACGCCACCCACCCTCGTTTTCTTGCCGGATTATCTTACATTAAATATTATACGAGCCGCCTTCACGACGCCGATCCCATCCGTTACACTGTCGAAGATACACAACTTTCTCATTTGCGTTTAAATTAATCGCTCTTTGTATCACAGACCTTCTCCACCGATTTTTCACGCATGTCAAAGCAAACAAATGAATGGAGACTGTTTGCTGTAGGTCTTTACTAGAAGAGTACAAAAGATAATTAATTAATTAGAAACAAACCCCTCAGAGGTCTTGATTCACCGTATGTTTCATTTCAGATTGAAATGTTACCGTGAGATGAATTTTAAATCTTTCCACTTTACTATATTTGAAAATACAAATGGGTTTCCCACATGTTGAAAAAAAAAATTGAAGAGAATGTCTAGACAATAGTCGGTTCATTCAACGATTATTGAGATAATATTGTTTTATGATAAGTGAAGTAATTAATGTAATAAGTTGCGATCTTCAATGAATCTGTAATGATAGATGTGCTGCATTCATTCCACTATTTGGTTGAACTTCAAAGATATGGGGTAGGCCTATAAAGATAATTTGATAGATCATAGTTGAACGCGAAAGGAAAATTATCGGGTAAAATATTCCATTTTACACGAAAAAGTGTGCGAAGTACGAATCTTTAGGAACGGGCCTGTATCCAGTAATATTTTATCACTATTGGGCTGATATGAATATGGAGGGTATGCGGTTAAAATATATTTCTATCAATATCAATTATCAGAAAAATTGAGAATGGGATCTATTTTCAGGATTTCTTTGATTGGAATTATAAGGAAGAAAGTTGGATCTTATTTAGCAGCTAGTTATCAAGTTTATCTTGTAGACTTTTCCGAAAACATAGAGGGAACTTTAGTTGTGGGAGCGGAGCTAGCTTCTTTGGTAACTCGTATTTTTTGAATATTTTTATTTTTATATTATCATATTATGTTCGATGCTATGAATATTTTACCATTGTATAATGTTAGGAAAATAAATTGAAATTGAATTGAATTGAAGTTATTGTTGCATTAAAAACGTCAAACTTGCTTATTTAAATTTCGACTGGAATCCTGTATAAATGTGGTATGATCGGTTGATCAACTCAAATTCTTATAAGCCCCACCGCTATCTCCAAGAACATCTTGATGAAATACTGTCTCGACCTATTATGAAATAGTGTCTCTAGAACCTATTAATCTACCAGAATTTGACAGGAAAGGGAGTTAATATTTATTTACGTGGTAGAAAAATTACGTGGCTAATAGACACAGTTTTTCATTGAGGGGAGGGAGGCATTTGCCTCGGCTTGTAGGTTGAAGAGTTTTGTCATCTCACGGTGGGGATTCCTTGTCGTCATCAACCCCAACTCTGCGTCCCTCACACTCGAAACACTCCCTTCTCGGAAACCTCTAATAGCTCCGGAACCCTCAAACCTTCCAAAGCCTTCAACGCAAGCAGATGTTGTCCGCAATCATCCTTTTGTCTACCGGGGTCGGCCGTGTTGTTTCTCTACCCGTAGTTTTAAATGATGGCAATTAACAAATAGTCCCACCTTCATTGAACACCTCTACTTGATGAATCGACGGGAAGCATTCGTCCGTTAAATGCTCTTCATTGACAATATTCAGTGTTTCAAAATCAACCATCGAAATCATTTAACTTTTTGTTTACGAGATAAGAAAAGTGTCTACATCTTCCAATAAGAACGTTACTCTTGGAATAATTCTTCTCTTCATTGTTCTCTCAATGAATAAAAGAATACTTTTCAATCCCTAATAGTCTTGCATATCCATTTTCTCAACTACATTGACATGTTTTGATGATCCTTGACTCTTATTGTTCTTCATCATTGCTCTTCAGAAAAGGTTCAGTGAAGGGGTCAATAATTGAAATCATTCGACTTCTTGTTTTCTGAGAGATGTGGAATGTGAACTCTACATCTTATAACCTTGTTACATTGTTACAACACGATTGTATTCTTGGACTTCAACGTTTTTCAACTTACAGCTACTCCATTAAACTTTATTGTTCTTCATATAAAGAGAAGAATAGGATCAACTCTTGCAATCCCCTAACACAGTAGTGCTGAAAATAAATTTTATCAACTGTTTTGTCATCTTTAAATGGTACTCGTACTTGTATTGTCTCTGTTATTGACTTAGCTCTTGAAGTGAGGGCTGAGATGAACGTGAAAAATTCATTGCATTTCTTCTGAGGCACGTTTTTGAAGATAATATTCATTCAAAGGAGAACAATGAGCTTAAGGTTGAGAACACAGACATTGAGTCCGAATACTTTTCAATTTCCAATTTTGATAAATATTCGAAATAGGTTATGTTTGCATTCACTTTCACTATCTACCACAAATATCTCCTTTTCACACTTTAAGAACAGTGAAAAATAAAATTTGAATTGGAAAAGTCGAATTAAAAGCCGAAAACTACAAAAATATGTGTGGAATAATTTAAAAATATTACATTTATATTAAAATTTCGAAGCCAAAATAAAAATGTATACTTCTTAATGATTTGACTCTGCGTGTATAATAGCATGAAAATCATAATAAGATATCTCTTTTTCTACAAAAGCAGTAGATTCAGAATTTTATTGCAAATACATTGCTTGCTACTCCATTGGAGAATTAATAGAAATTGAGTGAGAGATGAGCCTCTCTCTCCCTATTGCTTCCACCAATGTGAAGATTATCTATTTTACCATGATGCATTTGTAATGCTCAGATAGCCTCTATTTCTGGCGAATGTCTTGGATAAATGGAAATTGAATAACTAATAAATATTTAAATAGCTCATTATAAGTAGGCTACTAGCTGTTCCATTGTGATGGACTATTGCTGTCACCGGAAAGAATTCAGGGGGAGAAAAATATTGTTAAGAGTATTGGAGGTGCGATAAGGATAAGGGGAGACAGAAGGAATGAAGAAGAGGGCGTGAAGTGAGAGAGTAAGAGTCTGTATGTGAGAGAGAGAGGGTGATTGGGGATGCACCCTCGACACACGCAACTCAATTCAAATCCAATTTGTCAGTGTTGCATGGAACAAAGATAGAGCCTTTTAAATAGGTCAGAGCCAATTTCTTCCTTGAAAAATGTTGAAAGGCGTTATAAAAGAAATAAGAGTGGAGAGACGGGACAACAATATAAGACCAGCAGCCACTTTTCAATTTTGGCGGCTGACAATGTCGTGGCGTCTGGGGACTCCACACTTCTCATCACTTTCTTCTCTTTCTCATCTTTTTCTTCTCTCCTGCTTCTCAACGCAGAACGCAATTCCTTTTCGTCCTCTCTGGGGGATCCAGCGCCACTCAGAAAACCATTTCTCTCTGAAATTATTTTATAGTTATCGGACATCCCTTTATCCTTTGCCTTTTTCTATGGGAAACTATTTTATCTCATGGAAGATCTTTATTCGATTGGAAGAAGATAGAATGTTGAACAACGAAACACACTTGGTAGAATTTGAAGAATGAAAATCATATAATAGATATCATTCTAAATTAATATTGAAAAGCTAGTCATAGCACTGAAGGTAGACAAGTAAGTTTATGAGCGAGAGTGAATGAAAGAAAGAAGCAAATTCAATTTTTGATAAGATAGAAATTATTCCCTTTTTTAATGACGAATTACACTATATTATACATCTCATTATAACTATGTCTTTATATTTCTCACGTTATATTGCACCAAATCCATTGAAATACTCGTTAATAATTTTCAATATTGATCAAAAGTACCTGTGAAATTCGTTCAAATCAATAGTTTTGTTAAAAGTTAGTAACAAGTCATCACACTAGTGATGGATCTAATAACTTGAATTGTATAGTACGTAATGTCATGGATTCTTCCTTTATGAATTATACTAATATTTCTAAGTTGTGTATTATGAATGTTGTAGGGGAGCTTGAGTTTATTTATGAAAATATTCTCAGTAGTTTTCTATTAACGAATAATTAATTTGAATTACTCAATAGGCTACTTACTATATTGCGAATAATAAATTCCTTATTCAATTGCTGCAAAGAATACCCTTCAAGTTATTTTGAAGACAACTAGAATCTCTTTGAAAGATAAGATTGAAGAGGCATGATTCTTCCATGGAAAGGTATGGTATTCTTTAGACGTAGGTTGTCTATAGAAATTTTAGTGGTTGAGTTGTTCTGGATCAACTACTTGATAGCCTATTTTATTTTTGATATTATTCCTTAGTATGATTATTATTCCATTTCAGATAAACTTGAATTATTTTTCCATTTCTCCGTACAATTCGTACATTATGGTCGTTCTTTTCAATGATATCTCTTTCCAAGTTTGCAACGTTAGTTTGCGATTTATTCCATCCATAATAAAGTTCAATGCAATTCGAAAAACTTTTAGCTGTGAAAAACTATGTAAGCTGAAATTGGAATAGAATAAGTTAAGATAGAGTAGTGAAGCTATCATGAAAGAGTGGTGCGGTTTCAAACATGTTTTAAAGAAAAACCAAATAATTATTTGTAAGTAATTATTACTTACAGTTAATTTTGTTTTTTCATCTAACTTGTCGTCTCGAACAGTTTTTTTACATAATCAATAAATTTCTATATGTGCGCCCTTTGGACAAATGTCCAAATGATAATCAAATTTTCTCCAAACATTTGCTAACATTTCTCCGTTTATGGTTGTCATTGCTTCATTAATCCTGTTTTTCAAGTTGTTCAGGTCGCGAATTTTTTTGAATTAACAATGTTTTTGATGTAAACCCACCACAAAAAAAGGTTTCAGATCTGGACTCCTTGGAGGCCACAGCATTTTGAAGATGTAATAGATTGAGAGTTCCACATCGCAATGATGGGAAGTTTCATAAATAAAAAATGTTGCTCAGCAATCAGTAAATAAATTATGTATTTTGATTCATAATATATAATTATCGAAGTTCTCATATATCACCTAAGGTAAAGACATATTCAAGACATATTTTTATATGTATGAAAAACTGTAGTTTCCAGTCTTAATAAGCTGATTATAGCAATTTTTATAGCAACTTTTTTAACGATTGAAAAGTTAACGAATATCTAAAATTCTATCTTGTGAGGATGTGGACCAAAAACAAGAGCAGTGCCAACTGAGCCTAGATAGTCGTGAATTCCATTCGTTGCCGTGAAAGAGAGAAAAATGCGTGAAGGAGGCGTAGCAACCCTTTTGGTCCTGCGCGGCATCCTCCAATCAGACTCGACGGGTACTAGCCAAGCTATTTTCAAATACATACGCCCCTTGTCCCATTCCTCTTGTCTTCTTCTCTCCACATTCAAATCCACGCCAAATCCCATTTCCCCAGTAAGGAAAATACTGGAATACTGCTAAGGAAAATATGTATTCCTGCTAAGGAATAGAGGAAAGTCTGAAAGCTTCTCGGGATCGTGAGTGCAGCTTGAATGCGGAATTCTCGGAAAACCTTGTATACATGTTTACTGTAATATCAACTTTACAACTACACAAAACGCATGATATATTAAACGAATTGAATACATGAATGTTATGTTCAACTCAAAAGATTTTGAATACTAACAATTGAAAATTACATGGAAAGAACATTCTTTGGTGAAAGTCTTGGAAAGAGTAAGGGAAAAGCACCAGTTGTGGTCACTGCTTCAGCAGTGGCCACTTGTATGGGGTTTTCTTTAAAATACAAATATGATGCCTTCAAATGAGTTCTGAACATGCTAGAGACTCAGCTTATACTATTTAGCAGCTGAATAGTTCGTTTAGGAGCTCGCAGAGCATTATTACAGATTTTTGAGAGAAATTCATTGTCTTTATTTCACTCGACTATGTGGTTTCTTCAAGTAGTTCAATTTTCTCTTAACCGTTTCAGTAAGAACGCATGTATACAAATTGTTGTCTTATAAATAAGACGTTTGTAAATTTCGCTATTCCTGGTGATAGAATCATTTTCTAGAATGCCTAGATGATATTCAGGTGGATTTTAGCCAAATACAACAGATATTTTGGCGTAAAAGCAGACTGGCCACTACTAGAGCAAGAAACCATGAAGAATCTAGTAGTGGCCACCCAATAGATTTTGTTGTTAAAGTTTATATAATTTGAATTTATGTTCTCCCAAGACTGTTTGAAATGGGTTACAGGGGAAAATAGCTTCATACAATATCTATTTTCTGGTTTAACCTCACTTCAGCGCCTCACCTCATTGGCTTACAACCAACAACAATGCATTTCCATTTCAACTCATTTTAATATATACTATCATCATTTCTGGTGTTAAAATCATGTTTTTGAATGTAAAATTTGCTTTCTTGACAGCTTGAGGAATTGAAGTGTTGATGAGCATAAAACATCATGTGGCTATTATAGAATCATTGCATGGCCATTACTGAATCATAGTGGCCACTTTAGAATAAAAATTGAGGTACACGAAAAGTTTAATAACTAAGTTGTAAATTTATATATTAGTCATTCGAAAGATATTTTCCATTTCATTTCATTCCAAGGAAGATGTCAATCAATAAGGATCTAGGCTACATGTTTTTCAAGTTTTGGATGAGATAACTGATAATATGCACCGACAATTCTGCATAAACCATAGAAAATTCCTCAAACATGGCCATTACTGGTGCTTTTACCTTAGGCTATACAGAAATAATGTATTCTATGAAGCCCGATACAATAACTCAAAAAACCTGTTGATTGCAGTTTTTATTTGGAAGAGTTTTTTACGAATGAAATATTTCTAATTAATAGATTATCAATGAATCTTTTTTCAGGTTGACGAACGAGATTTTCATAGAATAATTATTCTAAACATTCTTATATTATCAGATAGATCTGAAAATATCTTTAACCTTCTACAGGGGCTAGAAAAGTAGTTCCTAATTTTCGTATCCGTAGAAAAGTAGAGTCTTTTCACCAATAACATGTTGGCTGTTTCTCTGTTAGTAATACATAATAATAATAATAATAATATTCGTGTGACCTGGCTGGCTCAGGTCTGGTGTCAGAGTTTTCAGGTCGCTCCTGATCAATTTCAGAGCCTCTGACATGATTTAACAACTGTGGCTTACAGTGGCTTATAGTGTATAGTAATACATGTAATGACTATTTTTGAACGCCGAGCCTTTTTCTGATTTAAGAATGGAGGATGGTTCTATTTCAGATGTCAAAATAGACTTATATTATCATTAGCCGGCCGGGTTGGCCGAGTGGTCTGGGGCGTTACAACCTTCAGTCCGCTAGCGCTACCCGGTCGTGGGTTCGAATCCCACCAGAGGCATGGTCGTTTATGCACCTCATAAATCACCCTCGCACATTCCATTACCCACGCAAAAGTAAATTTGAATACTTATGTGGGCATCATCCGCAGCAAAAAAAAAAAATTACCATGAGTAATGGTTTTCGACATTGAACGAAACAACATTGATAATATCTTCTCTAATAATGATGAATATCAACTCAGAGAAAATCCCTATCCGATACCAGCATAAATATGATAATTCGTATGATTTTCTTAAAAAATATTAACATAAATCATTTTGTGAAAAGCTGTATTCCCTTCAACCTCTTGCTGGCCAAAATTTGTGAAGTGAAGTCATTAGAACAAGTTGCATCCCTGATCCCTCCCATGTGCCCGTGCCTGTTATGACCGAACTTCATGGTTCAATGAGGCCAAGATACGTGTTGTAGATTATTGGTATTTGATTTGAGTAATTTCGAATTACGTGATAATAATGAATGGCTGATGCCAATATATTGCGAATTAGAAGGCGACTGACTGACTTCCATATTGAACTGGTGACAATGATACGTAGGCCAAACCACAGGAATGGTTGGATGAATTGGAAATTATTATTGGTCAGCAGATGGTACTCTATGGACGCTATTGAACAGCTTCAATGGACGACTATATAGTCATATTTGCATCTACGCCTAGCATTTGCACATGTCATCTGCAGTGTATATTCTACAGTGCATCAAGGCAGAATGGATAGAGCAATAGAGTGCAATATTATCTGATTGCCAGCTACCTTTGAAGGTAACAAATAATAACTATGTAGGTGATTGAGAATTTAATAACCGATTGCAGGCTTTGATAATATGTGAAACATTCTAATAATTGACCCAAAGCGAACCGGATAATTAATAATTTCAAATTGCTCCTAGTAATGGATTTTATATTTGAATTCCAAAAGTAGACACTCACGCTCAATGAAATTTTTACGTGCAGTGCAATGCATCATGTTAATTTGTGAATTACTGTGAAATTTTATGAAATCTGAAATCTACAAGGTTTTTGATATGGATTGACATAGACAGTAAGGGGGATGAAATGAGTATGAGCGATTTGTTTTTAATACGTATTGCACAATCCACGAAAACAGTTATATTGGTTGGAGCAATTCGTACAAAATAGATGAAGGTAACTTTTAACAAAATTAGTTATCTCGAATCGGATTTCTCAACAAAACGTTGGGAGTCGGACTAATGAAGATCATTAACACACAATGTAGAAATGTTCTTCATATTTTCATCAAATCCAATGATTCACGTGATTTTGAAATAGCGTCAACAAAAGATTGAATATAATTGTTCATTGTGTCACTTTTAAAGAAAGTCTCAGAAGAAAGTGAACTAGTAAAACTTACTAGATTGCAGGCTCGCTTCACTTGCCTTATCTGTCGAGCCAGCAGTGCCAATAAAACAAGCAAGTTTGCTTGGATTCCCTGCAGATTCCAATCAAACGGATTTTCTTTTCATCATCACTCTACAGTGTCTTCTATTACCTAAACCTGTTATCTATAGCTAAACCTATGTATGTGATTTGATCTTATAGAAGGCAGTCTCTAAAAAATCTGCAAAAATGCAAAGAGAACCTTGAAAAACCCTGATTTATGGTCTTATATCGAAATTATTTCAAAAATTTATATACAACATCCTCAGACCAAATCTCAATTTGACTACAGAATTTCAACATTTTCTGCATATTGGTTCTCGCTTTCTTTCTCGAAATGAAACGCAGAAGAACCACAAATAAACAAAATTATCGGGCGTATTCTTGGGAAATTTCAAAATTTATTCTTGATACTCGTTCAGTAGGTTGAGTCTTTTGAAATATTTTATCCAATCGAAGATGCTACATAAGTGCTATTTCGCTTTATTAGTTTCGAAAGTGCAAGATATGCAACCCGTACATCAATTATTCCATGTTGAAAATATAAACTAGTAGTAATGTTTGGTTGAGTTAGAGATTGTGATCAAACTCTTATAAATCATTCAATAATGATATTTTCCTCCCTAATCATATTAATTGACAGTGTTTTTATTGCGTTTTCCTCTAAAATCTATAAATAATCATTTGGTTCTAGTTAACAGAGTCACTTATGATTCGACAACACAAACAAGATAGGAATGAATTTTATGAAATTGATTTATTCCAGTTGTAACGAGTGAAAACTCTTCAATGTATAGAAACTTAATTTAAAATACTGAACTGAAAAATATATACTTTGTTGAGCAATGTCGAAATTGAGATGTTGATGCAGAGCTAACAATTGTTGCTCTTGACATCCACATAAATCAAAATTATTCGTACAACGCCATTAATCACATATTCACCATTTCTCTGCCATTAGTATTCACATTGTATTTTTTAATCCAATGAGGTCTGTGTATTGACGCAGATTTTCTCTTGCTTGTTTATCTTCTGTTTCATATACGCATTTGAGTCAAAGTTGCATATAGTTCGTTCAGTGTAGTGACTTCCTTCTATAAAGATGGTAAAATGATTCCGCTTCACTAATCTGGTTCAAAAATTATCAATTCTTGATCTCAAATTTCAAAACAATTTGATCTACTATTAAGACTACATTTATACTCCTTGAACAAATATTGACCAAGCTAGAGTTATTTTCCATCTTGCCAGAGGGTCTACTTTTGTATTTGTAGAGACTTACAAGCTGATTGAACTCAGCGAGAAGAATTTCGAAGTATTCCTTTTGAAATTCAAAGTGTAGATATAATCAGTGCACGTTTTCGAACATATAATTCCATAATTCAAGTAGACGAAAAGAGAAAGGAATTGGCACTGATGTTTTCAAATGGGTTGAAATTTTTCGCTTATTGAAGCCTATAATACTTGATCAAGCAGCTTCTTTTGGTTGCACATCAAAATCAGGCACGCGAGTGGCGATGGAAGTAAAACAAAGGATTAGTAATTTTGGCAGATAAAAGACCATATTCGGACTGTAATTCTCTGCGGCACTTTCCTAAGCTGAATTCCTTCCAAGTAATTATCTAGGGGTAAGCACTTTCCTTTGTAACTCAGTTCACCTTGTTGGTTTCGAGGTGTCTGAGAACTGAGCTGAAAACGGCGAGGGCGTTTAGAGAATGCTGACGCGCTAAATGAGCTAAATCATCTGGCAATGAACAATCCATCTATATGCATATTGCGAGGCAACAGCATAAGCTCGCCTGGACCCCTACTTGTACCTATATGCATATTGATGTATTTTAATGTTCACTCTCCGAGTACCAGGACTTTCCTTTTCAGTAGTGTTAAGTTTACTACGGATGAGGAAGGAGCAGGTGAACTCAAGCAGTAGAAGAAGAGAGGAGCAGAATGTGGACAGGAGAGGGTTTGAGAGTGAGATTGAGTTGCCGTAGACTCCAGCTTACTTAGACCACGTATTGGGCTTATCTTTGAACCATGTGTACAGGATTCTTCCCAGCTAAGCTCTGTCTGCTTTATTTCTTGCAAAATCTCAGCAGCTTCGTTTCTTCACTCCGCTGAAAAATTTCCTCTTTTTTCTTCCTATTGCAACAGTAAATAGGATCAAGAAGAAATATGGTGGTATCTTTGAAGAAGATTACTACTAAATCCTGTTCTGTACAATACGAAAGACTAATGCCCAGAAACCTATACTTTCATCCATAATAACTAACTACCATTCACTTATTGTACAAGATAGGCTGTGATTATTTTAACATGCTCTATTATTTATCTAGACAGGATAAATTATAAATTTCTTCAAATACTCTCAAACAAAGGAAATTGAGAGACAACTTATTCAGAAGCTCTGTAAACAAATTAGGGAGACTTGGAGAAAGTTTAATGAAAGTTTTCAATCCACCATTCTAAAAATTAACATAAGATAGGTTTTTGGAAAAATAAACACAAGAATTTTGAAAGAAGCAATTAAGTAGCTCCTGTAGCTGATTAATTACCAATCATGAAGCTTCAACTAGTTATCTCCCATCCACCTTCATAGAAATGAATAATGGAGAGAGGATTATCCTGATTCGTGTTAGCAAGTCGCGCACCAAGTGATGTGAGTAGATCAAAGTTTATCATTCCCTCTCTCAATTTCCAACAAAATCTATCATCTTTATAATAATTACTCTACCATGTTGATAAGGTATCACTAGAGATATTACTTAACTTATTACTATTTGTATCCAAATCACTTCAAACTGTATTCTATTTACGTGGTAGAATAGAATTCAATATCATTGAATTAATTTAATGCGTTCATTATCATTGAATATAGAATTCATTTGATCGTTTTTCTTTGCGAAATTTTCCTGTCCTAGAAAACAACAGTTTCAACAAAAGTATAAACAAGTTCTCGCAAAATTTCTGTATTAAAATTTATAAGAAAATAAATCAATATTAAAGCATAGTGACTTTGACTTGTATGAGTAGGTTGAAACAAGTGATTTGGCATTTTAGCTGCTCGATTAGTTTAAAAGATTGGCAATTAAAATGTAATGAGTTAGCGCGGAAAAGTGATGCGGGCGGGCTTCACTTGTTGCAATACTTTCTGTTACGAGCCTGACACGCACTCCTCATTTATTGCGGTGAGGTCGTTTTCCACTTGTTGCAAGTGCAGTCTCCACTCACCTACTCACTCACCAACCCTACTACATTAAATGCAATCAACCCCATTTCCTAAATTTCAACTTGGTTGTACCAACTTTTCTCCAAGTGCTTGTTCCCGAACTCCTCTTTCCCTTCAACTTAACATTAAATACTCGCATTCATGTCTACCTATACATACTAGTACCAAGAATAGAGTCAAAGCATTATTATATCTCAGGTAGTCCTTTTTTCAATGCAGTCTTAGCACTCCAGAATTTAGTCGCACTTTCGACGAAATTGAACTAACCGACATTCACCACAAGTAAGGTCTGAAACAATTGAATAATGTATCATGTCTGCTTTAATTCATATATTAATTAAAATGTTCGGGTCGCATAAAGGTGTTGTCTTTATTTAAGCCCAGTAGAAGAATAAGATTCTCCTCCTCTTCCTCTCTCCCACCAACAATGCCTTTTGTACTAGCTTTTTAAATGTAAAATACTCCAATTTCTCACTAGAGATTAAATATTTATTTCAATTACAACAATTACATCTAATCAATTCATGAGATTTTTTCTTTCTTGATTGTATTGCAACTATCCCTTATTGAGTTTGAACTCTCCATTCATTTCGCGTAATAAAACACCAATTAAATGATCCGGAACGAAGTGTCGATTAGATCCATAGAGGCTTACCATTAATAGAGTGTATGTGCTTGAATAATTCATAAGTCGAAAAGCGTGGTTTAACAGGTGCAGTACTAAGAAGTTTTTCTGTGGCTTGTGCTCTTAGTTCCGTTGGGAACTTGACTTATGGATTCATCTACCGCAACGAGCCAAATACGGTGGAGAGCAAAGTGCTTGAGCAGAGTAGACCAGAGTGTAACCACTACAGGCATCTGTGCACAAGTAGTGCTTGTGCGTATGTCACTGTGTGGGGTAAGTAAGCTGTTCTGTCAACAGGGTGCGGACTTGGCACCGTTGGTGGATCCCAGCGTCGTGGTGCCGATAGGATGCTGTTCCCGCGTACCGTTCTGTACGCTGCCGTTCCTTTGTTAGTGGTGTGTCATCGAGGAGGTGTAGACAAATGGTGGCATGGCTAATACGATCGATTGGTCACAACTGTTGAATTAAACTTGAGCCTGACACAAGAGAAATAACATTCTAGCATTCACTCGTATAACAACAGTCATAACTCAAGTTGGGCTGATCAAAATTATTATTGTTAATAATAATAAGTCAGAAGAAAATGAACGATCTTGCGTTGTAGTTCTAAAGCTTTTTGATTGAAAACTTTGAAACTCAAAATAAATAGCTAATACCCATGCCGCAGGAATAAATAAAATCGTTATTGTAGACTTATCTAAGTTTAACGAATTTAACAACATAAAATTGAGTGGTGTTGAAGTTCTATATAGTAATTCTATTATAATATACACTAATTCAGATTATAATATCGAATATAACGATGGTTAGCGATGCAAAAGTGTATGAAATTATATTGTAACAACAAATTTAATAAACTTAGCTTATAAGTAAAGGTGTTCATAACATATATAATCCCCTATTTTCAACTGCTTCAACCCCCCCCCCCAATTTGAATAATACTATAACCTAATATAATTAAGAAGAATTATGATTATTTTGAAGAATTAAATCTCTTAAGAGAAAAGTTCAACAGTCAACATATAGAAAATATATATTTTCATATTAAAAAAGTCTTCAAATGAATTTTGATAATGAAAATAAAACCTTCAAGGATATTTTATTTATAATATCAATATTTTCTACCTTATTATTGATTCAATTTAAACATCATGGAGATGCAATTGATGGACAATTGTTTCATTTTTACCTCAGGTAGATTTGCTTAAAAATATTAGCTTAAGCAGGACATAATTTTAATTAAGGTTTATAGGATCTATTAATTGACAAAGTTTAGAATTAGATACAATCATGATTTATTCGAGTATTGAGAGATCATTATGAAATTTTTTCCCCCCCAAAGTGGAAGAGCAGAAGGAAAATGAAATACCTCAAAATAAAAAATTAATATACTGAGAAACCTCTACGAGTTTTGATAGTGGATGAATATAACACAGAATAACACAGAAAAATCAAAGCTTATTTTAAAATTCCCCCAAAACTTGAAAATTTAATCTGAAACAGAAAATTAAATGTTATTAGAGGTATTATAAACTAATAACACGACCAGATATACTGTTGCCACTGTATCCACAGAAAAATAAAGGAATTTGGAATTTGAAATGTGGAATTATAAGTATTTTTTATCTGTATGAATATAAACAAAACATTCTCAGGCTTATTGTAATCCCAAACTCAATAAAATATACGGTAAAAAACAGAATTTCCTAAAAATAGAATAATTGAATTTTTGAAATAATTTTATTTCGGGAGAATTTTATGAGTGTTAATAGTGAATGAATATAACACAAAAAAACCATTGAGGACTGATTGTAAAAATCCCCCCCAAGACTTGAGAAGTTTATAAACAGATAATAGAATAAGATATTAGCCTATAGGGAAAAATTCTCACGAGTGTTGAAGGTTTAATATGATAAGATTTTGAGCTTATTCTGAAAAAACTCTGAAACTTATAAGATTAAATGCAATTCTTCGGGCTAAATGGAACTCATCCGAAAATAGAATATTAAATTTTTCGAAGAATAGTGCATGAATATAAGAAAAAATCATTCTTGGGATAGTCATGAATTTAAAAATTTAAAAAATAAAGCTGAAAATATTAACATAACAATATTGGAATTAAATATGAGAACAAAACTTCTAAAAGTGTTTGAATATAACACAAAAAACATTCTAGGTTAATTATGAAAATGAGTTAAAAAATAGAATCCCCCCAAAATCGCAGAAGCGCATTTGCGCTTCTGCTGAACTTCTGGCACCCTCTGAGCTTATGAACTACTTTGCGAGTGACTTTTAACATTATATATTATCTTTCGTTTTATCATTATCTGGTTTCTACTATGTTGCCACGGAACTCAGATAGTGTTGTGAATAGAACGGAAGAGGGAAGAGGGAACAGGATTTGAAGATGTGTGACGTGAATGTTACTCATGTTTGTTACTGTGAGTTAAATTGAGGTATGAATTGATTCATATCCCATCACATCATACTAAATACCCTAAAAACCTATTACTTATTTATTTTCGATACGAAATATTAGAAAAGCTATTTTTCAAATTGATCTGAACTGGAATTGTTTTCATATAAGCTCAACGCACTGGTACGACTCCAGAATTCAGACCCAAGACTCAGACCGACGATATTAGCACTGGCCATCTGATGCAGTCGACCAAGCTCAGAGACCAGACTCAGACCAGACCAAGATCATGATAGAAAACATATGATTAAAACCATTGCACAAGTTCAAGCAGCCCCATCATTAGGCAAAGAGGATAATACAACTTCGGTTTTAAATTTGTGGTCAATTATTCACGGGTGCAATTTAAATAATGGAATCTTGAGATTGACCACTGTTATAATATACAACTTATCTATCATTTCTCAATGAAGAAATGATAGATGGTTATGGTTATAAATCCACGAGACTATAGGACCTGTCTCTGAATTTCGGAAGTACACTGCTCAAAAAGGATGCTTGGTAAAAAAATTGTTTGAATTTTAACTACATCTTTGTTACAGTGGAATCGCTGACATATAAACTAATTGGGACCGGGATCAATTCAGATAAGCAAAATTTAAATTGGAGTATGTAATTGTACTGTATTAGAGAAAAATAATGTTTAAACTTTTTTATTACATTTGAAAAAGTACAGTGTAGTGATGTTAAAATTTAATTATGGAAAGCAAAACACATACCACTGTACTCATAAACTGATAAGGCTTGTAAATACAATTAAAAAAGTAAGAAATGTTACGATCACGTCGTAAACGCCGGTTTTTGATTTATTAATATATTTTAAAGATCCAGATTCGATAATTGACGACTTGAGCAATCGGCGTCGGATGATCGGCTTAATACTGTATATTATTACAGCGAGTCCAGGAAAACCCTTATTTAAAATAATTATATCCACTATACATCTTCGGAATAGTAGAAGTGCCTTTATCTTTCACTACACAGCACTTAATTCCTTTTCTAGGCATCGAGCAGCCAGTGATTAGGAACCTATTGTTTAAAATTTGATACATCCATTACCTGGTACAAAAGTGTTTGAAAAGTGTTTATAACATCTTACTACTTGAATTTACATGATTGATCAAAGTCTATTGGTGTTGAAAATAATCTTGATTACATAATACAGAGTCGTAATTAAGAATAACTATTATTACAGAATTCAAATCAGTATTTAATTCTATTGTATTACTACAATATGTCTGTATAGTTACTCAAGATATTATATATGGTATGTATGTTATATAGTTATTATTAATTAACTAATTCAACCAATAGTTCATAACACTGTACTGATTGTCTGCTCGTCTATCCACCTGACCCCCTGGTAATATCAGTGTTCAATAGGACAGATAGAACGCTTCTATTGCTCAAAAAATTTCCCAAATTTAAAAACCCCTGTTCGGTTTAGTATACTCATAACTTAACAGGATCTTTTGATTTCAAAAATTTTCTAAACAAAACAATTCTATAATTCAATCTGAACCTGTCTAATAAATTTTTTACATTTTCTTCCAATTGGTAATCGAAAGCAAAGAAAAACTATAGAAACCCCAAATATTGGGTTATGGTCCTAGCGGAATTCTCAAAGTTGTTCTGAGAGTGTTTTTAAAGTTCAACTGAACATGCCATTAGAATGAAAGTGCCATTCCGCAAAATTTAAATAGATAAATTTAGATATTCTATAGGTAATTAATAAAATAGATAATTGACTATGGATCAAATAGTAATCCGCGATGCATCTCAAACTTTTGAAAAACTCATTATTGGGCGTGCCATCATATGGATTTGAAAAAGCATTCCTAGAATCGATGTGAACCTAAATTAGTGTCAATAGTAGAGAATTTCTATAATTTATTAACATTTTCTTTTTGTACCGTCTACAAGTGTTCCCAATCTGATTTCACCTGTTCTTTTCTTAGAAAGAAAAATAGATCTTGTAGAATGACAATAATTTCCGATAAGAACAAATGGATCTCCTTATGATGGATTAACGTGAACGAATAAAATAGGGCACTGACCGGCTAACAGCAGCCAGTGAGCGAAAATCTTTCAATCACGCCTCCTTGCGCCCTCGTGTGGACGATATCACCAGTATATTATTCAAATGATAATTAATTTCATCAATTAGACATTTATTATTATTCTGTTATCGTTTCATCCCATCAGATCAAGTATTGAGAATCTATAGAATTCAATGTTCTTATTTTTCACATTTGAATTTCCACTACTTTAAAAAGTGATTGTAATATGAAAAAGTGTGTAGGCTAATGAAAAAAATGGTACTGTAATAAAAAGCGAAGTAATTTGATAATGAATTGAAACTTGAAAATTTCCAGTAAAAATTATTTTTTAAACCTAATAAAATTAGAGTATTCAGCTCAAGTTGTACAGTCTTAATTTCGAATTTTAAAAATAGGACATTCAATGGTGAGCTTTATTATAAACTAATAGAAGAACAATGAAATTGGAATGAGTTTTGTTTGGAATTTTTTTCAAGAAATAAAAAGCAGTGTGGCTACTACAGTTTGTTTGTCAATACTTCCAACAGCCCAAGAAGGTTCTAGGCCTACGAGTTGGTTACGTTTCATATTTATTCCACTATGTACAAGCCAGTCCATGAAAAGAAGACACCCAGCAAGATGGGAAAACGACTCCAGCCCAGCCAATACCTGCTCAAAGCCTATAAATCTGAAAACAGAACCCAGGCCCCCCAAACTAACACTGACCAAGCTCGAAAGCCATTCCCCCACCCCGAAAGAATTACCTCCTAAACAGACCACACAGCAAGCGAAGAACCACAACTAGGATAGAGGTAACGTGGTCAGCACGGTGATCCTCTCAAGATAAGTTTACAAACTAAGTAGAAGGCAGAAAACTCCCTGAATAAAATGCAGTTAACTGTTGTGATAATGCAACACAATAATTACTTATTTCTCCTTGATAGAGGGAAATTGATGCTAACTTCCCAAAAGAGGTCATACTACAAGGAGTGTATAAAGGTCTGTACTACATATTCAATCCACTTCCTTCTTATTTCCCCCTTTTTATCAATCAAAATTCTTTACCATTTTCGAAACGTACTGAATCACATGAACAAAAATTGCCCTACTTTCTAATTTCCCCCGTTATTTTTCTCTATTATCAAAGAAGCCAAAAAGGCTTTCTCATAATTCACCTCTGTATGATGAGAAAATTAATTGTGATGTTCAATAATTCCTTCAATGAAAAATGACAAAGAAATCTATTCAGCTTTCAAACATCAATAAAGTTCACCATCAACAAAATATCCAAGGCCTGCAATTTTAATTTTTATCTAAGACGACTCCCGAACTCCCTCGATTTTATGGGCCAGACTAACCTCCCTGATCAACCATAACCCTCCAAGGATGCGCCCTTTCATAATGGGAAGGCATCGCTCCTTTTTAGGAGTCCGAGTCCGGCCCTGGGAATAGAAGTTGAAGAGCATGAATTTGATAGATATCAAGAAATAGTACAGACTTCGGCCTATTTTTCATCCTAGTTTATATTAATGATACCCTGTATTGTATTATCAATGGATAAAGATGAATTTTAGTCCACTTTTCATCTATTTCTTATTAGAAAGAGTTTTTTCACTTTTCCTCTAATTCTATACTTCTACATTTTACTTATGGTCTTCTATATTTTTCTCATCTTTCCTTTCCTTTTCTGCATCTCTTTGATTTCATAAATTTGGCCTTTTCAGCATCAAATATTTCAAAGAACATTTTGAAGAGAATGAGAAAAATGAAATGATACAAAAGATGACTATTCCGTTTCGTAAAAGCAACACAAATTTGAAATGAAATGTACACCAGTTGGTTCGATAAAGTATTCCTGCCAGACCAGAAAAATTAGTGGTCTGCCTGAAACGCAATTCCTCCTATCTTCCAATGTTTTCTCTGGCCGAGACGGTTCCAAAATTTGGGAATGGCGGCCGCGCTAGTGTGCTCTTAACATTGTGAGCATACAGCTGTGAATCGGACTCTTGGTCTTGCAGGTTTGGTCTGTATCTTGGCCCACTAGTGCGCGTTACTTCAAGGGGATTCCATTTGATCATGTTAATTCCATGTTTCTGAAGGTAAGTTGGTCTGGTCTGAGTCTTGGTCTGGTCTCGAGTCGTAGCAGTGTCTATTTTAAATTTAATGGTGATTTCGGTTACTTCAAGCCTGGTGATGACTAGGTGCTGTGAATATGATTTTTGAATAAGAATAATGTTCTAACGGTGTAGGATACACACATTGTAAGTTACAATCGAATCCAATGGATTCATGTGGCTAGTGGATTTCAATCGAAGACGATTTCAAAAAGATCAATGCTCTGTAGTTCTAAAAATTATGTTTTTAGTAATCACTTACTTTGCCAATTCATATAAAACATGTTAAATAATACTTATTTAAATTTGCTTTATTTCAATTCAAACACACATAAAGACAAATAAGAATAATATAATACAAAAATTAGTAAACACAATAACAAAATAATACATTATTAACAAATTCATCAGCCTTACTATGGGTGGGGTGCTAAAAAGATGGAGGGGAAATACCTAGCCAACTATATCTCCCAGCAAAATAGACAGTGGTAGAAGAAGGTAAAAAAAGGGAAAGAAGGTAAATAAAATGGAAACTGAAAATAAAAGAAAAAGGGAGTTAAGCTGAGTCCACTTGATGAAAAAATAATACTTTTACTAATAACAAAATCAAAAGTTTCCACTTATTACTAAAGCAGACACAGAGAAAAAAGGCAAGGCTCAAGGAATTTAGTTGCAAAAAATCAAATAGCGAATCTCTAGTTCCTACATGTCAAAAAAATAGTTACTCTTAATCCAGTTTTTTATATCTAGTTTAGTATGTTTGCTGCATCTCGAGTTTGTGAGAAAATAATTTGGAATTTGATTTATTACTTTGGAACTTATGTAAATTAATTGTCTCCTTATACCTTCTGTATTTGTGTTATAAGTAACGTATCTGTTTGCAGAGGCTCTTAAACGGTAGTTATTTGCAATAGAGTTTGGGCTAGTAGGAAAATTTGCCTTGTATTTGATTAGATAATCGATTAAATTTTTCACATACAATTGCCTCACGGTCATCACCTCAAAATCATTAAACCCCATTTCCGTAGGGTAAAGCCTGGGTTTATTAAGGATGGTTTTAATTATCAACTTTTGGGTAACAAATAATTCATTTAAATGGCTATTGAAACAACCTCCCCAAACAATTATCCCGTATTGAAGGATTGATTTAACCCATGCATGATATAGCATGCTCAAATGGTGCTTATTGAGAATTTTATTCACTTGATGGAATTTGAAAGATAAGTATCTCATTCTTTTGGAAATTGATTTGATATGCACGTCCCATTTGAGATGGTCATCGATTATGATCCCCAGGTATTTTATACTAGAAACTTTTTTTATAGTGGGGCAATTACAGGCATTTAAGTTTATATTGCAGTTTGAGTGTAGTTTCAGGGAGTGATTGTCTATAGGTTGTCCTACTCTGTTTAATGAAAACGCAATATAATTAGTTTTATCGATATTTAAGCTCAAAGTGTTCTTATTCAACCATTTCTTTATATGACACATATTCTGTTCGGCTATGGTATGCACTTCCTCCCATGAATTACCGTGGAAAATAGCTGCAGTGTCATCCGCAAAGGATATCATTGTTGAATTTATCAGTCTCAAACTCAAAATGTCGTTTACATAAACTATAAAAAGCATTGGAGATAGCACAGTACCTTGAGGGAGACCAAAAGAAGTCAGATTGGTGACACTACATTTACCATTTATGGTTAAAGATTGTGTTCGACCATTTAGATAGCTCTTGAAGAAATTAAGCAAAATTCCTCTAAAACCATAAGACTCAAGCTTTTGAAACAGAGTATTATGGGGAATTGTATCAAATGCTTTACGGATATCAAGAAAGACAGCTATTGTTTTCATGCTAGAATTTATGTGATGGGAAAGAGTATTAGTAAATTTTATCAGAGCATCTGATGTACTTTTACCATTCTGAAAACCAAATTGATTGCAGTTGATTATTTTGTGTTTATTCAAAAAAGATACCAATCTTACCTTTACTAGTTTCTCCATTATTTTTGCCAAGTTACTAATAAGACTGATAGGTCTGTAATTACACGGATTTGAGGGTTCACCTTGTTTAAATAGGGGCTTTATTCTGGCTACTTTGAAATGCTCAGGAAAAATACCCTCTTCAAAACACCTATTGAAAATGTAAGAAAGCGGTTTTGATATGACCTGGGATATTTTCTTTAATACAATGTTGCTTAGATTATCAATCTCTGGGCTGCAATTGTTTTTAAGACTACTGATTGTGGCTTCAATCTCATTAGTGCTAGTCGGCCCTATAAAAAATGTGGAGTTTACTTGAGTTAGTTGATTGTCTGGAAGTGTTGAATCATCGTGGATGTTTATGCTTTGAGCCTGCAATTTACCAACATTTGTGAAAAAGTTATTAAGGGTGTCCGCATCTAAGTCAGCATTTCTGGTTCCCTTGGGACTTTCCCCAATCACTTCATTTATGCATTTCCATAGTTTCAAACTGTTATTATTACAATGACTAATTTTCGTTTTATAGTAAGTTTCTTTAGTTAGATTTATGATCTTATTCAAACCATTACGATAAGCCTTGTAATAATTTCTGAAATCGTTGTTATCTGGGTTTCTCCTCAATCTGGAATGCAATTTGTCTCGCGTTTTTATGGATTTTATAATACCTTCAGTGATCCAAGGCTTTAGGGGACAAAGTCTGCGAGGTATTTTTATTTCTTTTTTGCATTTATTTATAAGGAGGGTCAAACGATCAACAAATCTTTTCATTATTTCATCAATACTTTCATTCATTGAGTAAATGTAGTTCCAACATTCATTCCCTACTGATACTAAAAGTGCATTATAGTCTATTTTAGTTACTGTTTCGGTAAGAACTTTTCTCTTTGACTTTGAAATTTGATTTGAATCCTTACCTAAGTGCAAAATAACAGAGTAATGATCAGTTATAGTTGTTTTTAATATTCCACTCATTTGATAATTGTAATAACTGCTTGAGTTTTTGAAAAAGATATGGTCTAAACAGGACTGGGTTATGTTAGTGACTCTAGTATCACCATTTATATAGGATTTGAAACCATTACTGTGAAAAATATGCAAGTATTCTTGAACAGAAATACTTGTGGAGTGAGTATTAATATTCATGTCTCCAGTTACACAAACACTTTTATCATTAGGAATATTTTTATTTGTATCACTTAAACTATCAAGAAAATTATTTATATTTCTATTACTAGGAGACCTATATATACCAATTATTCTCACCAACAACATTAGATTCAGAAATATCAATAGAAACCTCATTAAAAATCAAGCTATCTCTAATGTACATACACAATCCATCACAATTGTTTAGTTTTGAAAACTTATTTATAGCCGTATAACCAGGAATGTTGAATATAAAAGGCATATCTGCAGTTAACCAACTTTCAGTTAGAATAATTACATGAATATCACATTTGAAACCATTGAGACAACAAACAAATTGATTAAAATTGGCATTTAAGCTACGTATATTCATGGATAAGATGTTTAGAAATTCAATATTATTATCTACGCTAAATTGGGGGTAATAATTCGAGTAGTCAGTGATTACTGGGGTTCCATTTTCAGTCTCTAAAGAATTTAAGATTTCTTAGGGATTATTCATATCTTTGAGTGTGAGCACTCACCAACATGTATATCGTGATCAGTTCTATCAACTACCTGTTTTAGTGCTCTCTGATAAGTGGGACAATCCTTATCACTAGCTGGGTGCGCGGAAGGGTTTTTCTCATCTCTACAGTTTGAACAACAGGGCTCTTTATCTTTATTTGGACACTGTTTCACATCGTGACCCAGGGTGCCACAATAAGCACAAGTGTTCTCTTTTGAGGAACAGTGCTTACTTACATGATGAAGTTTTTGGCACTTGAAGCAACGAGGAACGGCTACATAATCACTCACTCTACAAATCTTCCAATCAATGCGGACTCGTATCTTATTTAATAAATGCCTTCTTATTTCACCCGAGCATTCAACAACCCAGTGAACGGTGTCCTTATCTTTAGGGCCCAATTTAAATAGTGGCTTAAAATTTTTCAAATAATTTTCCTTATCCATGAGTGATACCAAGTTGCGCTCACAGACATCTTCTGCCAATGCACCTGGTTCAGTATCGACAGGGACATGATAAAGGATAATTTTAGGGATTTTTGAAAGTGGCTCACTTACCTTTAGACTAGGGTTCTCTAGTAATTTGTTCCCTAATACATCCTTCTTGTCAACTCCATTATCTAAAACTAGCAACACTCCACCACCTTTTACATTAACAGCTTGTTTAATGTTCAAGTTTTGCTTTCTACTAATATTTTCCCGAATAGTTTTTCTTATCTTTTCACTGGTCTCCTTTTCCGTTCCGCTCATTTCGGCCGGTTTCACGATGACCACGTTTTCCTTTGGAACCAGCTTCTTGATTCTTGGCGGCGACTTGGGGACACCAGCTGATAGGGCGACCGCGTTCGACGTGGAAGGCTGACTCCTCTTTCCTTTCGGTAGTTGGACCGCTTCCGCAAACGAAATAGTTTTATTTGGCCCTTTAGCTACCTCATTTGCAAGTTTGGCGACACTCTGTTCCAGTTTATCAATTTTCCCTAGAACTTCGAAATTGTTGCTCACGAGGCTGTTTTTGACTTCAGCTCTCTCAATAAAAAGTCCCAGTTCGTTTCCCATCGCAAAAAGATTATCGTAATCTTCACGTGAAAGTTTTTTTTTCGCAAATGTTTCACTTCCCCATGTTAATATTCCTTTTTGAATTCTTTTTATATTGCTTATTTCATATGTGATGCTGCTGGAGTTCCTCATTTTCGGTGGTAAATCAGGAGGTGAAACCTTCCTCCTCGTACTCAGGCTGAAGAAACGGTGGAGGGACAGCCAGGAACGGCGATGTCGGTGGATGAGACATCCCGAAAGTTCAATTGAACATTTCAAAACAACCAATGTATTTTTTCCTTTTAATATTTAATGCACAGTCTATTTATGATGAAAAACACTGCTGACCTACTTTTATATTCTATAAAACAAATTTAATCACTTCAATAGTTATGATTGAATTTTGGCACAGTAATTTGAAGACTGCTGAATCACTAAAAATGCTGAAACATAATTCATTGCTGAAACATATAATTATACAATGCTGAACAATGCTGAAGCATATAATTATTCTTGAATAAATGATATGATTCATTCATAAATGAATATGAACCAACTAGAGCTAATATGAAATTTTGTTACAGAACCCATAATATACATTCATTCATTTTTTATACTTACTTGATCCTCAAATATCCATCACTCTTCAAATGTTAATTTTGATTTTGTCATAAATCACTTTCTCGTCTCTCAACAACAGGTCAATCTGGAAACAATCAATATCTGCCCAATTTGTCGTCAACAACTAATGTCTCGTAAATAATGGTGATTCGAGTGTAAAAGAAATCTGGGGAGCGTCAGTGAGGACCCTCCACTTGGAAAACTAGATTTAAAAAGTGCACTGCCGAAATGAACTCCACTTTACATCCCCATCGTTCAAGTTCTGAGATTGGCATTCTCCCTTGACGCGCGCGCGAGTTGTCTGATGAAATTAAATGAGTTTGCACCATTGAATCGGTTTATTAGCTGGGCCAAAGACAGCTAATAATACCCGCTGCTAACGCAATAAACGCAGCGACGATCGAATCTAGTTTGGTAGCTGGGTCCAATCAAATTACTACACTTGTAGCCAACTTGCTGGCAACTGCCAACTGTTGACTCGGATGTGGAATGAACCCTTTCAGCCCCAATGGCGATGCTATGAAACAGTGATTTCATTAGGCGACAGAAATTGCCTTGTCTTTGTGTCACTAAACGCTAATACAGTTCGCTGTTAGTAGACAAACAACTGTAAATGAGAAACGCATGCTGACTTCCAGAGTTAAGAAACAAGCAAGCTATCATATTATATCTTGAATCAGCTCTCAAAGCTCTCATATCTGTGAATGAATGATTATACTCATAACTCGATGTCATTATAGTCTACTGTTCAGTTACATCATACAAAGATCTTTATTCTCTTTCTATGATTCTTTTTGGTTATATGGCACTGCATAATCTTCCTGAAGGTTTTTACTGTGAAAAAATTTATTCATGGAGCAAATTTTTTTTCTTGTTTCTAGTCTATAATAGCTATTTATGTATTAAGAGCGTAATGCGCGACTTTATCGCTCGCGCAAAAGTTATGGCGCGACGCGAAGCGGAGCGTGATAATTTTGCAAGAGCGATGAAAAAGCATTACGCGCGAATTACATACAAAATTTTTCTATACAACTGCACATGAATAACCTTTTGAACTAATTTGATTTGTTAAATAGCCTACTGTAAACTATTATTAAATTCCTCTGACAATTATTGTAATAATAAAATGAATCGATCCAGTTAAACTCGAAAATTATAATCTATTTTTTAATATGATTATATGTTTTAATAATTAAGTATTTTAATATTATTATACTAAAGAAAAAAACAATTTTATGAACTGCAAAAAAATCAACCGCGCATCAGATCGAACCTGATTCCATCGCAGCGAAATGAAACCAACTCGGCCATCTAGTCCTAATGGAAGAGGGCGGAAATTCAGCTACATGAATTTGCATCTTTTTTGTTTCACTGATTGAAGCTTATCACAACACAGCTGATTAGCGTGCGTAAAGTAAATCTCCTGCTCATGTGCAGTTGCTTAGCGAGCGTAAAGTAATTCAACTGCGCATGCGCAGATGTTTAGCGAGCGAAAAAGTAGATTGTCCTCGGAAATGGGCTATTTTACGAGGAGAATTCAGTATGTAAAATCTTGTTTTACGCGCAGTTGTTGAAAAAAAAAAACATTTTCAGCTTCTAATTTTTTGTCTGTAGTGGGCAATATCCAGGTATGGAATTTCTCATCGGAGTGTAATCTTAATATGAGATTGCAGTTTCTAAACAGTAGAAATGTATTTAATTTGAAGATCTGTTGATGAGAGGGGAGGAATACCTCAATACCTCATATAAATCGGATCTATAAAACTGGAGATAGTATCGTCGTGAAAACAATAAGAAATTTATTCGTCTTATCAAATTATTTATCCATAAATTAATTTCGAACATAATAAACATCAGTTTCTGAAAGAGGATATTGATTTATTTAATATTGATGCAACATTATTCACTGGAAAATTTCAGTGTCTGTGAGATCACGAACTGTACATTAAAAAAAAAACCATTTCAATACACTTCTTTTATCTTCAAGAAATATTGTGCTATGAGTTTTACATCAAAGAGATTTATAATCTAATTTTAATTTGTTTGAAGACATCTATTGTATCTATATATTTCGATTCTATATTGTATAAATAATAAATACAGTCATTGCCAAATAGCAAATCAAAAATATTACAATATTCTAAGAAAATTACAAACAGACTAAAATCTAGAATGAAATTAAACAATTTTGCATGTTTATATTTATCATGATATGACAATCGAGTTGAACGACAAAATTCATCTCCTATATTCACTCGTCATAATAATTCTTCATGATCTTGATAGTGAAATCGATTGAACAAGGAGTACTTATTGATAAAATGATTTTAAATTATAAAGATCTAGAGAAGGATATCTGAGGGGAAAATAAATAACGAAGAGGGAAATCGAAGGATGAGGAGGATGCGTTCAGGTTTTGTGGGTCATGCGACATGTCAATTATTAGGAATGCTAACAAGATGCGACCGCGTCAGTGCGTCTCAAGCACAGGGTGTGAAAACATTTTTGTCGCTATTAAAATTTCAATTTGGCCGATGGCAGTTGAAGGGCGACCCCCCGCCAACGCGAGAGGACCAATTAGAAGGGCCGAACCCTTTGTGACAAGATGCGTCATTAGCTTGCTACTTATTCTTTCTCTTCTTCTCCTTCTTCTTACTCAACCTCTTCCTAATACCTCTTTCGTCTATTCATCCTAGTCCTCATCCTCCACCCACAGCACTAGTCGCTACACAATTAGGCACCCTGCTAAAATATAATTCTCGGCTCATCATCGATAGAGGCTGTCATTAACACTTGAAGTCTGCACTTTACTTTGCCAGCTGCCCGACCCAGACACAGGCAGCGAATTAAACTCGTCAACAGCTGCAGGGTATTGTGTTCACCAAATAACAGCTTAAGCACACATATTTTTAAAACAGCTTATCAGGAATACAAGTTACCATTGTTATTCGTTGTAATGAATATGTACTTGTACAGTATTGGAATTGAGGTGGTAATGATAATTATTATGCTGATGGTGATGATTTAATAATTATTAGCAGTTTATTTCTGCTTCACATACTGGTGCAGAGGTGTATTCACCAATATTTGCCCGAATAACTTTTTTCAGCAAGGTAACACGGGATTGGGATTGAGAACAAGTTGAAAATCATTGGATTGGATTATTGTATGAGTTGAGAGCAATCTATTTTGAAGTTGAGAAGTACGGTAGTTGATATATTCTCAAAAGCAATTCACTGATTCATTGTTATGAAAAATATAACAATTTATAAGAAATTAAATTTCAGTACACTTCAGTCACGTACGCGTTCTGAACAACTGTGAAGCACCAGTGTTGTTGGTGGTTAGCTTCATGCACAACATTGTTCGTAATGCGTTGGCGTTTCAACAGTAAATGTAATTCATAATATTATTCAGTTATCAAAAAAACACAATTAATTGAAAATTGATCGGTACTCGTAACTCTCAATTGCCGGTTGTGTGACTATAATCACTTGCCTACCGATCACAGAAGCATCATTTTAATTGTGAAGACATCAAGACGACAAGACATCAACTATTAAGATCTATTCCAATATAATTACTAATACTACTAAAAACTATACCTAACTACTACTAATACTATACCTAAAAATCTAATGTTTTTATAGATATCATCTTATAAAGTATATATGAACACTTTGAATGTCTGAATTGTTTTTCCATGATGCGTGTATCTAAGATTGAAATTTAATTTCCCATATCACTCGCATTTGCTGCCCTTTCTCTCTTTTGACGAAAAATGATTCCAATCAATATAAGCTTGTCTGCAATTGAATTCGGTCGGTCAGCGTTAGTATAAGCCGTTTGAGACGTAGTGTTGGAAAAGGAAAGATTAAATAATGTCTTGTTGCGGGGCTTCAGCTATTTCCGGGTCCGACTGGGAGCAATTACTTTCAAGGAAGAGGGTCAGAACAGTACTTTTTGATGACGTGAGGGGGTTCCCAAAGGCAGGGTTGTTCATCCGCAAGACACAACGAACAAAGGAATAATTCTCTGGACCCAATCAACATGTCATCTTCGACAGGTGACTTTTCACCCATAGGATTTAGCTTATTTCTGCTCCGTATCCTGTGTATTTGGAAGTATTGATTTGGGATAGCTCATTCAAGTATTTGAAATGTAAATGAACAGAAGCTGGAATAGAAAATTCTTGCTAACATGATTCCTATTGAATTTTGTTAATACAAAATATTCGCTAGTTACATATAAAGAATATGTGTCAATCAACATCTAATGCATGCTAAAGAGGTTTATCTACTTGATAACTAACTGTGGTCAGTGAGTATCAGGTGGTCTGTCAGGTAAACTCGTTTGAAAGATCCGTCCTCCTCTATAAATTTTTAAAAAGAAGAAAAAGGTTATTTCAAAGGAGTCTTTTGGTAACTTATCTATTTATCTAGGTTTTGGATTTTGACAGCATAATGAGATAAAGGCGGAAATTATAAAAAGCATTACTTCAAGATTTTTTCTGATAAAATTCATTTATTATGAATTAAACAAATCAATATTGTGAATTCTACAGGATATTTTTTGTTACAGGACTGATATTATTTTGTATGTATGTATATCTGGCTCAACAGCCCATCAAGGGCCTAGGCCTACCAGCTGGTTGCCAGTTTCAAATTCACTCTACTATACAGCCCGTCCAAGCCAAGAAGACACACCGGCACGACGGGAAAACGGCCCCAGCCCGGCCAATACCGGCCCAAAAGCCATAAATTCTCAATCAGTCCTCGAACCAACACTGGCCGAGCCGAAGCCGCCCCCTCCACCCAGATTCCCCGGCCGGACAGACCATACAGCAAGCAAATAATCATCAACCAGGATAGACGTAACGTGTGGTTAGCACGTTGATCCTCTCAACCATAAGCCAGTCTCTGCAACCAATTGGCGGCGCAGAACACCTCTGAATAACATGCAGTAATTTAGTTAAAGTGTAATGCAACAATTACTATTCCTCCAGAGACGGAAAACGACAGACTGTCTTTACTAACGACAGCCAATCTCCCAAAGGAGGGTTATTGTTATTATATCATATGAGGGTTTTATAATATTTTATTATAATATAATATTCTATGTTGTCTTATTTCTCACTTTGTACTATCAATCTTGACCAAATATTAGATTGAACTATTGAGTTGAATCAATAGTGATATACTTCAGACCAAAACAAAATATAAACCTGAAAACTCAATTCAGTAAGCTGGTAACATCGCTTAACATTTTTTTACAATTATATTTTGGTTGTTTGAATTATTTTTGAGATTTTTTACTTGAAACATCCTATAACAAATAAAAATTTATTTATTTGCATAGATTTCATAGTACTATGTATTTTGTTCAATAATAAAACGAAAAATTTTACCTACTTTACGAATCAAGTTTAAGTCTGAGTCAGATTTTAAGAGATATAATTATTGAAACATTGTTAAACAGAGAATTCACATGATTGAAAGATCTCCTATTCCACGTGGAAAGAGAAAAAGGACTTGAAGAATTGGTAAATCATTTACAAAAGCGCAAATGCTTTATCAAAGATAAAACTTTTCTAAGGGAACGAGAGAATTCCTGTTTAACACAGTCAAGAAATATAAAAAATTCTAGTTGAAGAAAAAATAGATTGGAATAAGGAACAGTGAATAAAACTAGCTTCATAAGTGATGGAACTATCATCAACAATGATGTTTTGTTCAGAATACCGATTCCAAGTTGAGAAAGTTATTCCACAACCCCTGTTGTAGCTTTCAAAGGTGACTAAGACCGAAGGTGAATAGTTGAAGATATTAGCAATAGGAATTTTCCCTTTGGGTAACTGGCCCCTTGTTGGGGGTGAGACAACTTCCGGCATGACGTCACGGTGACTCACGCAGGTGAGAGTGAGGGGGCAGGAGTTGAGGGGGTGTTCCTCCCCTTCTCAATCAAGCAAGCTGTCCGTACTTGATTGAACGGCGGGGAGAGACACCAGGTAGACCCCGAACCAAACAATAAGACACGGACTGTTGTTTACTATTTGCTCGATGGACGTTTTTTATCCTTCGTCTTCGTCTACATTCTGAACTGCATTATCACTACCGTACTTCCCCATTCGATACATCTTCTCCTTGATCATCGGCCCGGCCCCTTTGAACGCGTCGATACCGTTTAAGTACCGGCACGCTCGCAAGTCGTTCTCTGTCTCTCACACACCCACTACGTGATCCTTTAACTCTGTCACTCACTCCCTCACCAACACACCCGGCATGTTTCTACTCCTGCATTAAAACAAAACCCTCCGCCCTCTGCTCAAGTATCAGTTTTCTAAACTATGAATTCTGGTACGTATCAAGAAGGAGCAGATGGCATCCAGAGTAATCATAAAAAAATATTATTTATAACTGGCTCTTCAAGATTTTATTGGTTCCTTAGGGTATTTCATAGCCCTGTCCATTTTTATAATTCCTATTAAGTTACTCTTACTATTTGCTACCGGATTCGTTCTTATGATTATTTTTCTACCTCTTAAAATGACCATTTATTAGCATCTTTATCATTATTGACAATTATTTATAATTGAATACTTAATATGACTATTTCCCAGTTTCTCATTTTATCTTTTCACAAAGGAACGGAGAGATTTGCTGATAGAGAATTCTTCAATGGGTGTTCGGATTGGACCTTTAGGGGTGGCGTAGCTGAGTGCTGGCGTTGCAACCCAAAGGTCCCGGGTTCAAACCCAGGTCAGACCAGAAATTTCTCTCAGGCCACTTTCCTGTTGGATGGACACGTTGAGCCGTCGGTCCCGGTTGCCTAAAAACAGTCGTTAAGTCATGTCAGAGGCCCTGAAATTGAACAGGAGCGACCTGAAAACTCTGACACCAGACCTGACCCAGCCAGGTTACACGAATATTATTATTATTATTATTATTATTAGACCTTTAGGAGTTTACATCTACTTTTTAGTTTTTTATTCTCTCACTCTTGCTATATTTTCACATTTTCACATAACTCTCACGAAAAAAATGCGAGAAGATTCAAACAAGGAGTAAATAGAATTGAAAATAATTATTTTTTATATTTCGATGTACGATTACTACAGTAGGTACAATAGGTATATTTCCTGTGCATTATGGAGGAAAACGAGGCTTCCATTAATCATCTTCATTTTTTATTCCTTTCATCTTCAAATGTATTTGTCTTTTCCGTCTTCTCATTGTAATGAGAAATCGCTTTTATTGCAAAATTTTCTTGTAGATTAATAAATTCCATATCAATTCGAGAATGTATCTCCTATTACTCTCTACCTATATACTTCCATAGAATATTTCATGATTTCCCTCGACTTTTAACTTATTTATATGAAACAATATCTGTACCGTTATTGGAAATAGCCTACATCACTTCATTCAGGACTGCTAGGAAAATGTAACGGTTTAAATTTTCCATAGAAATGAAATGAAATGAAAATATCCTTTATTGGGCGGAGTTAGGATATTTTCATAGAAAGCTCTATGAAACATGTAAACATTATTTTCAGGTCATTACTGCAATAAATTTGATTTTATATTGCTATCTTAATGGGATGTGACTAGCTACAATACAAGAGCTATGCTGAACGGTTATGAAATTGATGTTCCAACACTATTTGCTGCTAGCACCTCCATAGTCCAATAGACAAACCGATAATAAATTATGCACCTGTCCAATGCACACCAGTTTCATTGCATCGTTATCTTCATGTTTATTTTTTCAAACGTCACTTCTACCAGTAGATCCTGTCTATGAAAACTCGGTTCTTTGTTGGGAAAACACTAATGCTTCTAACATGTAATTTTTACTTCTCACTTAGTTTTAAATGAGTTCATTGGTCAATTCTTAGACAAAATTATTAGTGACAGATAGTATTTATTATAATAGTTCGATTTCCGTCAACAAATTCTTTCTCAGAATAGAAAAATCTATCTCAAAAAAGATCCAGCGAACCAGCCATCACTGATTGTTTAACCAGTGTGGATCAACTTGTGAATTTTGCCTTTCTAAAAGTCTGGAGCGCAGAGATGTGAATAATTGTTAGAGAACGCAAAGCGCCTTAAACTGGAGTAACGTTGATTTCAAGACTAAAAATAGATTACACTTCAAACAATGTAGAACCCTAAACTGGATCTTTCATCCAAGTTCTTGAAGAAGTAAGAGAAGTAATTGAAAATTATTGTCCTGGATAACCGATTACTGTCTTCTTATAAGCTAGTATTCATAGCTAATTAATGTAAGAAGATTAACTTAACTTGATAGATTCTCATACAGCTGGAACTTCCATTGAATTGACGAAATTTGAGCATACCCTATAAGTGCTGCTACCCAGCGGCATATGTTAGAGATACCGAATCTCGTGCCGACAGCCTACCGGACGGTGCTTGGTGATGTTTGTTTGTGTGCGTGGTCTTTTTCGTCATTTTTGAGTCGTGATCAATATTTCCAATTGCATAAATATTTCCATGTAGACTATTATTTGATTGGTTAGCTTCTTACATTTTATATTGGTTGAATTTTAATAAAGTTAACTGCAAGTTAAAGTTTTAAAATGAGCAAAGAATATTGAATAACCTGTTTCTGATTTTCTAGATTCATACTGAACTAGATCTTGTATGTTAAAATGATAATATTGTTAATTCTCTGTGGATGAAAGTATACTCAATCTATCCAGCAGTCTATTTTTCATACGGTATTATTCGAACTAACTTGTTCTTGGAAAAAACTTCTCCAAATTTTTAGTTTTCCAAAACCAAAATTGTTGGTTCAGTAGACGTCTGTTTTTGCAGCTAATTTGAAAAATTGATGATATATTCCATCATTACGATTTTTTTTAATTAAAAAGTTCCGTGTGTAATTGAATACGACAGTAATATTATAACGAATTTTATATGATTCGCGCCTACTTTCGTATAATTCTACCAAAATGAAAATCCAATCCTCATTCCATGTATGGGGAGTGATAAATTTATAAACTGGACTGTCATAAATTAAACTCAAACGCTTACAAAAATATTGAATATCAACTTCATCGCTCGCAAAAAGCGTGAGTACGGTAATACACTAATAAACTTATGAGCAACTTTTTTAATGCCCTCCATTTGTTATAATGGATGAAAAGCTCATTTCGATCTGCAAAAAACGTTTGGGAAAACTAGAATTGAGGCCAAACAACCGGAACATTCAACATGCATTTTTATTGCAACTGTTAATCACAGCGAAAAAAATAGCGTTTCTTGAATGCTTCTGCTCTTGAAGAGATAAGGGCAACAACTCCATTTTAAACTTACTTTAAGTTGAACAATGCGAAGGCTGTTTGAATTCATTTTTACCTAAGCTATGCACCGGACAAGCGATAAACTGATAGAAACAGTAATGTTATGAGTAAATTATGAGTAGAGGTGTGCGTTTTACGGTTTTCCCTGCACCGAGGCTTGCTAGCGTGAAATAAAATCTTAACCTAGATTACGACAATGTTGCTTGAACTGTTATTATTCGTTGTCGGGTTTTCCAAGCTACTTTGGGGAAAAGTAAATTATAAATGTGGGGGTTAAAAAATGGAAGGAAAACAATACTAGTATTTCCATCATGACTTCATTACAGTGAACAAAGCTTCAATGTTTTTAGTATGAATCGCTTCGGAAAAACTTGTAGTTGAAGGTTAATTTGGAATAGGAACTTTTCATAGAGAATGGAGTTGATAAAACTCACAGGACACAATCAAAGAAGGTACTTTTATTTTATAGTTTTTTTATTGTAAATCATCCAGATTGTAGAGAACACTCACTTATTTTCTCCCATTGTTTTATGCTTTATGTCGGTTAACATAAATAATAAAAAATGGAAACACTATATATATAATTTATTAATAATAAAAGAATAATTAAAAAATTCTAGCGTCCGTAGAATAAGAGGAGAATGAATAAATATGAGTGAATCAGTAGATTAAAAAGAGAATAATAATTAAAATGTTTTAGCATCAATAATCCGAGACCCAATCTGTTTGGATAAAAAGTAGTAGGAATAAAAATACCTGTCTTATCAGGAAGAAAGCTTGAATGTAGTGTAGTTGAGAGTTTTAGAGAACAAACTAGGCATAAATTATAAATATATTGAAATTGAAAACTGTTGGAATGGTCCAAGTTGTACGCACATTCATCTTCTTCCATTTTTGAGAATCCATGATGAACTGGGAGTGATTGGTAGACAGTATAATCTAGCATAGTATAAATACTGTAATATGAAATAATAAAGATTTATTTTCTCACATTACTTAGAAATTCCTATAGTCTTTAAATTATGTCGGTTACAACTGTTTCCTCTTCTTAATCATGCCAAAATAGTCTATTATTATTCGATTAACTATATGATGAAACATTCAACTTCTCACATTTATTAAAAATTCCTGGACGATTTCAAGCCAACCAGTTTACATATCCAACCTTGGATAATTCATTATATTGCAACCATCCCCCGTGAATAAGATTATGTTTCAATATTCTATTGTCAAGTATTACATTACAAAATTATAAGTTGAGTTGTATATTTTCCATTAATATTAATCAACATTATACAATTATCGAAGTATGAGAATGTTTTGTACGGGAAGCGAACCTATTTTGTATAAATTTAATAAAAAAATCATTAAGGGAAAACTCTAGGGACGACAGGTTCGCGTGTAGATCCGACATGAAGGTTATGGAGCGTTGTGGGAGTTGATTTAAATTTTCAATAGGGCGGTTCGTGATCCACCTGTTGTGCAGGACTTTCGGTATAAATAATTTGTGAATTAAAAAATAAGTACGGTATGTATGTTATCTTGTATGCGGAAAACAAGGACAGCTCGAATTAATAATTAAATACTTATGCAGTTGGTGGTGAAAAGAGCGGGTGGAATGATTGCAATTATCGCATGAAATTGAAGGCAGTCAATGTGCGAGACGTCTTTTACTTCCTGTGTGGTGTGAGTGGAGACAATGGTCAGATCACGGATCTTGACTTTATATAGTCACTATATAGTAGGCAGTGCCCAGGTATTGAGCGAGCGATTTAGTTAGCGGTGCAGTGCGACAGGAACTGTGCATGACAACAAAATATTGATAGTGTTCTTTTTTGTATTACCGCCATATCCAGACGCCCTTACTGGGTGAAAGATCGAAAGTGGAGAGTGTACAGCTGCAAAAGGGTGTACGTAGGCTACACCTGGTCTCTCCCTATCACTTTCTCTCTTCATTTCTATATCTCGTTGATATCTCTCCTGCCTGCGGCCCCTAGTAGCGACGACGCGCCCCAAACCCAATTTCGAGTTTGTAAAGCGCACCTGGTTGGTTTTTGAGAGTATTGAAGCGCGTGCGCGCGTGTCCAAATCACGACCAGCTGCCTCTGTCCATGTATGACCTGGTAAAGATCTCTCATTCCCTCTCTCTTCTTCACTCTCTCTCGTACAATTTTTTTTGCTTGTCTGTCTCCACTGTAAAGACCTGACCATACAAAAAACCAGATAGAGGGAGATCGATAATTATACAGTGAAGTTTGATAAAAGAGAGAAGGAGGGGTGCATTATAATAGGAGATAGAAGTAAGAGGAGGTGAGATGGAAAGAGGTTTATGAAAAAGAGAGGGAAGCGTTTTAATATGAAGTTATCTTTAAGTTTGAGAGAGAAAGATGAATTGAAACGGCGTAAATCAGTAACCCCTCTTGTCATTATTATTGAAGCAGGGTGGATGAAGTACCTCAGTACAGCACACAACACCATGCCTATGCAATGCAGTATGCACATACACAGCCAGATGTCTACAGGGGTTAGCTATTTCTATTATTATCATTACTGCAGCCCTCTTTTTGTATTGTGCTCGGTACAACAATGCAATCAAGCAAGCACCGGTCTCCTCTAGTCGCGAGTAGCCGCGAAACTGGTTTGAAAAGCCGATGGGGTGCTGGTAGCCACTTTTCAATGATGGTATGCCTGCTGGGGTCGCAAATTTACTATGCCATACCATGGGGTAGTCATTGTACGACTAAAGTACCCTCACTTTACTACACTGTTTTTGGCATAAGTTGAGCTGAGATTTCCTGTGTTTTCCAACTTTATATTCTGGCAAGGATAAACCAAAAACCAACTCATATCATAATATGAATATTTATGTATCCACCACTCCAAAAATCAGAATTAAGTGTAAATAATAATGATGTTTCTAATAATGTATGTATATTAATGTTTCTTTACATCAAGGCCTGGTAGGCCTAGGCCCTTCATAGGGCTGTTGCGCCATTGACAAACAAAGTATATTAATGTTTTTAATAATGATGTATACAAAATAATGTTTTCGATTAGATAGCTGAAATTGAAATCAGCAGAGAATATTTTTTTGAATCACTTCTGATCACTAAATTGATATTTTTAATCCTCATCTATAGAAAACCGTTACCTTACTCCAAATGCTCACTCACTTTTTGAGATTTCAAAATCTTCAGGAAGAGCCTAATCAGAAGAAGATATAGTTATATCGATAAACGTTATGATTTTAAGAGAAATTATTTATTTATTGATTATTATTCAAAAGTCTACTTATCCGTAATATACTTTTCTTACAAATACTATTATTTTACATCAAATGGAGAAAGTTTAAGCAACATCACAGAAATGTTATCAAAAATCTAATGAGGAAGACTTGGAATGTGTTCAATGCTTTTTGATTTGATCAAATTTTTAATCAGGGAGATATACAAGACTTATAAGTAACATAGGAGATTTTGACAATGAGATGAAACAAAATACGACTATTAATTCATATGGTATTGTTGAAATTATTCGAGTGATGCATTTTGACAATGTGATTGATAATCAAAACAAACAAAGTTTAAGAATGAAATATTCTTTTCAAAGGAACGACTTGAGGAGGTCGAAGGGTGGCGTAACAGTAGGACCTGTAGTTATATTAGTAAACATGTGAAAAAGACCTTCCTAGACTCCATTCATGAAACATCTATTCACAGAATAATCTTGCTCTCCAAGAAGGTCGTAGCCAAAGAGAGGCCATGAACAAAGGTGCACCTGATACTAGGAGTTTCCCCTGGTCTTTTCAGACGTTCAGGCACCTTGTTATACAGCGTGACGTCAAGAAAATAAGAATGAATGGGAAAGAGGGACGGAAAGCAACAAAAGAAGACGGTTTAGCATACTTGTTACGTCACCCGTAGACGGACAAACAACATCTTGAGGAAGCAGTGCGACCTTGCCAAGAATGCACAGCTGCTGTCGTCTCGTATTTTCTTTCTTCATCCTCCCCTTCTACCTTCCTTTTCCTTCTCTTCTTCCTCTCACTCTCTTAACCTTGTGTTTGGAGTCTCAAGTCATAAATCCTCCTAAGCGTGAAACGGTGCCTTTGAAAGATCAAGATAATCAGACGTAATCGACTCATAATGGAATGGACTCCCCTTATATTGATCGACTTCATGATCAAATATCGGAAGATAAAATATTTCTTGACTCCCTCTATTGAATTGACCTGATTTATTCATGACTTCCTAGTTTTTATTGGATATCACAAGTCAATTTTACCTATCATTGAAATTATTTATTTCTAAGTTGAAATTTATTTCTGGTTAAATTACCATTTCTAAGTTGATTCTTAGTTTAGTGGGACTATTCTTTTGGTTATAGGTATCGGTTATGGGTTCATTCATATAAATTCGAAAAGTGAACTTGGGGCTTCGCCGAATAGTAGATTTTACATGTTTCCAATCAATAATTAATAAAGATGTTTCAATTATCAAAACAATCAGGCTATGAGAAATAGAGGCTTGTATTGGAATGGAACTGTTTTTGAATACATGATTTTTCAACCATATCGGCTATGTTTTCATAAACATTATGTTCCAGAGAAAGCAAATTTGGATAAATCCATCTCTTACATTGTAAATTATCATAGCATTGTCGATATAATATAAGAATCAATAATAAAATGAGATTATCATAAAGAATTCACAAGAGTGGTGAAATCATTCATATGCTTTTCAATTTCTTCGCATTAGCTTGTATTGGCATTGGTTCTCCCTCAGCTACGCTGATATATTGTAGTGGTAGTAATACAGTAGTAGTTCGCTGTGCTGCAAGAATCCCAAACTTAATCAGACCGAGAATGCAGTCTGGCATCCCGTATTTTCCTCAGTACTTTATTAAAAATACCATCCCCTACCTGGGATAGATTGAGCACCTTCCCGTTCTTTTCCTTCAAAGACCTTCACCTCGAACTCATCGCCTGCCGATCAGTCCAAGTCTCTTTTGAGATAATTAATAAATTTCTGGGAATGGGACGAAGAAGACCTTTAAATGGAAAATTGAAAATTAAATTTTTGAATTTTCCTTGTAGAAGACGTCGTAACGTAGTGCTGAGATCAGTGGTGATGATTGCGATTGAAACACTAACGACGATGACGAGCCATCATTAATTATGACGCTTCACCATTCCACCGACGATAAACATGATGATTACCGTTAACAAGCGGTGTAATGAAAATTTAATTTAATGCAAATTCTCCTTCTCATCTCACCCTACCTTTCCGTTGCATGAATTCATCGTCACAAAGTGCAATAAAGAATCTACCGGACCGAGAGTCAAGCAAATTGAAGCGTTAAATATTGAGCAAAGAATTTATTACTTAACATCAAAATTAACTATGGAAAAATTTATCGTACTTCAATTCAGCATTCTTCTCTCGAGCTCTGCAGAAGCAATCTGAGGCTGTTCAGTAGTGCAAAAGTTAATTTATGCTGATAAACGAATATTATTTTCCCTATTTGTCCTCTTTTGTTGGGAGGTGAATAGCAGCTCACATTCTTTTAAGAGTTCATTTATTCTGACTTCAAGCTATTTTAATTTGAGGAGTTTGAGAATCTGTCAAATATAATGATTATTTTTGAATGAACGCATAATTTCTGTGTTCAGGAGAAGGCGTATGCTACTGATATTATAGATTTGACTGATTTTATTTCGGATATTAATAAAAAATAAATAATTCATTTTATTGAGTGATTGAATTCAATACTAGAGACGTCTGAATGAAGGAAACGTGGTCATGGTTCTGCTGTATTTTGAGCGATTGCAAATAATTTCTTTCCCGATTTAAAGGAATGCTTGGTATGGTTCACTTTCATACAACTTTGGAAGAGGACTGATTTAGAAATTTTTAAGGATGTCTTATTCATAAAACAATAAATTTGATGTAGGAATTAAGAATATTGGAGTTCAATAAGTACAGCTTTCAATTTCCAAATGTAATCTTCTCAATTTCTAGTGTCCTAAAAAAATTATTAGTGCGTTTGGAGCTGGTGCCAAAAGGTAAGACGGTTTCGTCTGTTATTTGTGCGTTCCAACAGAAGATTCTATCTGCAACTAGTCTGCGTGACTGTACTGGACCAGCTGACTAGAGAATAAAGTTACGAATATGCTTACCCGTGGAAATTATCCCAATTATAAAGAGAAGAAACTGGATGATTCGATCGTGATTGATATTGCATTCTTTTTCTCTTGTTATAGAATCAATAAACATTCATGCAAAATTAATAACATGGTTTTTCACCAGAATCTATGTCATCTAAACCCATATCAAAGGTAATATTATATCGAGTTGCGGATCAGAAAACAACGATGTTTTTCTCTAGGTTAGAACAACGGGAGCAAAATGCTATTTGCCGTGCACTTAGTGTTACCGAATGGACAGATGTCTCGTGTGTAATGGCAGTGTGTTGACACAGTCTTCCATCTTTTTCTTCCACATCCTCCTCGGGAACCGGGAGGTATATCACTTTTCTAAATACATATTACATCACGTGTGTACACAGGAGCATGGGCAGTCTGGTGTCTTGGGGTTTTTATTGAGTGAGTGCGTACTACGCCACTTCTATACATACGCTATCATGCTGGGCTAGCGGTTGCTGACGCTCAAACATAATGTCGAAGCTTTCGAGTTCGAGTATCGAACAGAAGAGATGAAAACATCCCGAATGAGACCACTTTTGTTGAGACAGTGTAGTACGTCCTATGTCCCTTGAGAAATAGGAGAACACTTCCAAACATTCAACAGATTCCTGTGAAAATATGATGGTCTTGATGAATTCACATCCTACGAGTACATAGCTGAACATGGTAAAAGATTCATCTGAATGATTTCAATTCGAAATTGTACCTCTAAAAAATATAGCCACTTTGACTATCCAGATCAATTGAGAATGAGATCAGGATATATTATGTATTTTATTTATATAATTTTAAAGCATATATGATTTATTCCTGAATGATAATACACGAATTATATAATGTACAAAGCATGATCACCTCTTTGTTACAAAAATTCGGAGATCAATCTCAGCTTAATATAGGATTGTAATGTATACTCATGAACTAGGGAAGTTTGATATCATAATAAATATTGATTTTTTGAGGAGGATATGAGAAGAATTGAAATGAAGGTAAATACGATTACTCGATCACAGATGAGCCAGGAAAAATACAAAATTTCTCCGTATCTTTCCAAATACTGATTATTCTTTCATCTAGCTTGTTGTGTGAAATTCCTCTTGTAGAGCAAGTTCAATTTGTGGAGATAAGGCGCTTAGGTGATGCCGATGATTTGGAAAGAGGAAAATGCTTGGATGGGGATGCTTGTGGCACCGCCTTTGTCCCAGTATTCATAATGCATGATCCCTCAATAGTTCGTCAAATATAAATCCGGGATACGGCGCGCCACTGAGATGTCTCCATTGATAGATGACAGAGCAGTAATCATGTCCTTTGAACTTTGCCTCTTTTTCTCCCTCGAAACTAATCTCCTCTCGTCGAGGAAGAACCTCTTCTGGTCATATCCGGACTCCCTCAAAAGGAAAGAATCTTGTTCATTTCGTTCGGTTTATCATCTTGTCATTGTTATTTATACTGTACAGGACATTTCTGTCACCGCAATAAGCCAGGAGAAGATTGGGATTCTTCTATTCAGCACGGAACCAATAAGACTCCTGAAGGATTATAATTTTTACTTTTGACGTATCAAAGAGTTCTCACAGACGTACTTGTACACAGTTCAGAAACACCAAGCATGTCATCCAGCATTGAAATTACTATAAATTCAAAATTATTTTTATAGACGGTAATATCATTTTTGTGAATTTTTTCACAAAACAATCAATTTCTTTCTACTCTTAAAACAATTTAAAAAAATTGAGTAAAATAATTTTTGTTAATCAAGCGAATTGCGAATCTACTTGTATCCCATTAATTTTTTTTTTAATAATTAACAAAATTACTCCACTTGAGAAAAAAATAATATTTTGTTATGATAGGCCTATGTTACTTGGTTGAAGTAACCAAGTAAATTCAATTTTCGAAATAAAACAATGAATGGCATACAAGTTCTAAAAAGTTCCTACTGAATTTAGTAGAATTATCATTGCATTAAAGTTTAATTTTTCATTGGTTCCGTGAATTACATCAACTTCACGTGAATCGAATTCACTGGGATCTCCGTGCAGCTACAGCTTTCACAATCAGTGGGCGAATGGAATAATTTTACTTTAATATCTATGAATTTCGCCAAATGATTAAGCATTGCATTTTGAGTAGGACCCATTTCATGAACTCTACTCATAGTTGAGTTGACAGTAAAATCTATAGAAAACTATTTACGTGTTGTAACGGACAAAGCTCTTCGCGCCAATGCCAGATTCAGTTTTCCCCTTGAGGCCAGTGTACAGCGGGCTTATTTGATTTGTAACGGTCGCCGGGTGGGTGGGTGTTTGATTGTCGTTACTCATCATCGCGCCAACTACTTTGTTTATTGGCGGGAGAGTATTGAGGGAAGGCAGTTATTCTGTTCGATCGAACGGGTGTCAGAGTGTGCTCTATGGGAAAACTAAATCCCCGATCGTAGGGAGGGGGAGCTGTGAACGTAGAGCTATATCGCACATATACATGTGAACTATGATTGTATAACGGCTTTTCTTGGTCGCAGCACAATGACAGGGAGAATATTCACTGAGAACTGAACAGAATAACTGGGGCTAGGGCGTATCATGAACGAGTGAATGGGTGGAAGTATTTTTTTTAATTTCTTATTCCTCAGTTTGTGAATGTTATAAATTGTTGCATAATTTTCTCTCCATTTATATACTTTTAAGCTCATCAGAAAACACATCCATAATTTTCATAAGCTCCATATGAGCTTACAACTTTTTAAAGCAGAATGTATCCTATCCTGGTATTGAAATATTTAACTACAAGAATTCCACTTCCTATTTCCTTGCATCTTATCAGTTTCTAAGGTCTGGCATAGAGGGGATCTATCTTCTTATGTTTGAAGCATGGACTTCGTTCAAAAAGTAATTTGGAAACTCCTATATCACTCGTTTCATTTATGAATTTCAGGGGAGAAAATATGATTATTCCTTTCTTCTTAGGGTTTTCTAAATGAGCTCCAGACTTATGTGTGGGATAGTCATAGTAATGTCTCATTTCTAGACATCGACGACAACAGATTATCAACTACTCCTCGGTTTGTGGTCAAAATATGTGATGCCAACTGGGATCGATCAAGAATCTTATCGGACCAAAACTTATTGCCTTCAGCTACCAAACACTTATTTATTACGAAGATTCTGTAGAGTTCGTACTTAAAAGAAAAACATAATTTTCAACAATATGGCTCAACAAAGAAGATCGATATTTCCATTTTACCCCTCTAATTATCACGATTTTTTCAAACGTTGTCATCCTTGGTTGTTGATGTAAAGCCATGGTTATTAATAATTGACAGAGTGTTGTCCGTTACGTGAGTGCATCACTTTACGTGAGAATATTATGAATGGGAATTATTCGGAAGCATGTTTCGATATTGTTACGGAATGCCCGCATGATGTTATCCGGGAGCTCCGGTGTACTTGTGAATGATGGAGCTCGGCTAACGGTAGGGGTAATTATTTATTCCCAGATTTTCTTAGTACGGTACTCGGAAGCTTACTCTACACATAGTATGGTCAAGTGCACGTTCTTTTTTGTAGTCGAACAATGTTTTGTTCACCCTTATCCGCTCTATAAACTTTCTCACGTAACCCTCGGTTGCTAAATATCCTTGCATGTTTTAGGTATCACCCCCTTGTAAGTTCACTTGAGAAATGCACAAGTTTCAAGAGATTGGTTTTGTCATGAATCTCATTGCAGAGGAGTTTTTTCAATAACGTATAAAACAGACAAATGTTATCGGTTTATTTTGTATTCAGGAACATTTTTCATTCCTTTGAGCTCTAATGAGCTGGGGATTATGATTTTCTACTGAAGAATGAATTCTTATTAGTTTTTCCATCAGCTAATTGTATTTCCAATCAACAAAAAATTATATCATGAATTCATGACCAGCCTTCAAGAATAAAGGTGTTATGAAGGCATGAAGTGTTAAAATGAAGGCATGAAGTGTTAATTGAAGGCATGAAGTGTTATAAGTGCCAATTCCTTTAGGTATGAAGTGTTAATGAACAGTATATTGAATAGAAATCCAAGTGTATTCATAAGTGAATTAAATTAGCATATTATCCACTGCGATTCGATTAATGATGAATGAATTCACATATTTATATTCACCATTCACATTCCATATTATAGATATAAATCTGATATTTTCAATTCATGATAAATTTGTTTTCACGTATTGAAAGTCTTCTCACTCAAAAAGATTTTATTGATAGCGGCACTGGCGGCTCGTACCCACGAAACAGGTGAAGTGCCCGTATCTTTTACTGTACAACACTTCACCTGTTTTCTGGGCACGAGCCACCAGTGGATAGCGGATGTACATTGCTGTAATCCACATTTTTTTCTCATAGTAATTCAATAGAATTCCCAGAAGAATGCATAGACCAAACCAAATCCCTATTGAGATGATGCGTTATGTCATCAATCATCATTTTACTCTGAACATAAAATGTGTAATGCTTCACTCACTATGAAAGAAACGTATACTGGAATACAAAATTGTTATGCTCGTAATAGTGTTTTTCGGAAATAGATATTGCTATAAATGTGTTTTTCCAACCGTAAGGTAGTAGATCTAAATATCTCCTGATTAATGAATTTGAGGAATAGCAAATGCTCCATCGGCGGTCGCATGGGGACAACACTCAATTGAACGGAAGTAAACAATGTAGTATTCAGTGTAGTTTTCCCGCATGTGCGGGACTGTGCATTTACGCTGCAGTTCATATATTACTTTTTAATTTGGGTTTCGAGAGAGGGCCCAGTAACACCTGTCATGGTGGTACTTGGCACCCTTCAATTCTTATGCTGGCTATACTCGAGTTCACTTGCTATTCAGAAGCTCAGACAAGGCTTTCATGAACCTTAAGAACTGTTAGGAATGAAATGAGCTGGTTAATTTGAAAATCATGAGATCCCTTATCAGGGGCGGATCCAGGATTTACTTCTGGGGGGGCACAAACCAGGTTATTTTAATTATCGAAGGCTAGTAAGGTGAAATTATCACAAGTCTACACCCCCTCCACCATTTTTTCACAAGCCTCTCTTCATACCTAATCACCCCCTATGATAAGATAATATCAGAAAGTATCACTAAATAATAGGAGTGTTTTTTCAATCTAGGAATTTGAAAAAGAGTATTTTATTAATTACAGAAACCATGATGAAAATTCCACAAAATTTACTCTATCTGATTTGAAAAATGCATATTATTACATGATACATCAAGCAGATTAAATTTTCCCCTAAATTATATGAAAACAGTTTTTATTTTAAACGATGCTCTAAAATTAACAATACCACATTGCACCCAAATTTCATTTGCTGATGATACAGCACTAGTTTTTTCAGGTGAATCTTGGCGCCAAGTCTACCAATTTGCTAATGAGGGTTTAAAAATTATGAAGAATTGGATGGATAATCATATTCTAACTGTTAACTTGAAAAAAACAAAGTATATCACCTTTTCTCCGACACTAACGGGTCAACCAGATGATTCATTGCAGTTGAAAATGCACACTGATCCTCACTGCTTGAATACTGGGTTGAACTGTTTGTGCCAACAAATTGAAAAAGTTAATTCTATAAAATATTTGGGAGTGGTGGTGGATAGATATTTGAAATGGGATTTTCATATGAATTACCTATCTTCTAAACTTAAATTTCTCGTTTATAGCTTTTACAAAATAAATCAACTGAAAGACCTTGATGTGAAAAGATCAATTTATTTTGCGTATGCCCACTCGCTGTTTCAATATGCGATTGAAGCTTGGGGTGGTGCATATGATTGTCACTTTAATAAAATCTTCACATTACAAAAGCATCTTATAAGGGCAGCACTGGGTAAACCAAGACGATACCCAAGCAAGAAACTTTTTGAAGAATTAAATGTACCAACACTTAGACAGATGTATGTAACGAGGGTTGTTTTGCACTTAAATAAGGATAGAAATAATCTAGAAATTAGGAATATACCTTATCAGACTCGATCATTAGCATTAAATAATTTCAATATCAACCTAATAAAACTAGTAGTTTGTCGACACCAGTTCACCTATCTTTGCAATATATATTCAAACAAAATTCCGATAAAATTCATTAATTCAAAAATTACTAAAGCACTAATCAGGGAAATGAATTTATGGGTTGGGCAAAATATATATTCTACAATACCTAAATGTTAATAAGTCTGTTCATGATTTATTTGAGTTTTGAATGTCTTTCTATCTTCTATATTTACTTTTGAAAATTGATTAAGCACTGGGATGTGCTCATAACTGAAAATTTATTATTTTTGTATTTTTATTCATTAATTTTCATTTGGGAGAATAAACATGATTTGTTTTTGGTTATCACCGGTATATTGATCTCAACACGAAATTATTCAAATTTTATCATTGTATTATTCATAATAAGCATTATTATTGCAATTATCTTCGTTTATTTTAAGTCTTGTTTTTTTCATTTTTGGGTATTGCTTTACTTTGTGCTGTTCGCTTTATGAACTCGCAGCTAGCGCACAAGTTTTCTTTTCTGGCTGTGCCAAATCATTTAGATATATTTCAATTTAAATTTATTATGCATTTTGTATGTATCATTCATATTTTGTAATTAACTACTGTATGTAATTTTTGGCGAAATAAATATATTATTATTTATTATTATTATTATTATTATTTAAACCTTCAATTCAATTTTTACAAAAGATCAAGAAACAAGAATTATTCATTAATAGGCTGGATTAATATGAAAAAATGCTGAAAGTGGCTTACCTAACTCATGAAATTTTTGGTACCGGTACATTAGTTTTGTTTCCCATTGTAACATGTATTCTTATCTAGTAGGCTACTTGATATTTTTACTTCTTACGCTATGGCAAAAAGGGGTCGGGGGTTTTCCCCCTGGAGATTTCTGTTGAAAAGGGTAGTCTCAAATGCATTTAGAACAGCAAGAAAGCCATCCAATAGGTATTTTCAATCTTACAGGAGAGCAATCATTCCCAACCTTTTTCTTTGAACCTGAGCAATCATTCTGACTAGTTGATATGGGTATTGGGTATGATGGTCACTGGTCAATCGTCAGTGCCCCATATAACACTCTCTTCACTTTAAAAGTTATTCTACAAAAAATACAATAAATTATAGTATTCAGAAAGTACTACCAACACCAACATATCCTAATTTAAGCTCCTCTCATACAAATAATAACGAAACAGACAGTCAAAGTCTTATTCAACGTTTATTCTTATTTCTTTTCTTATTCAACGTCAACCTTATGGTAGCATTCCCAAGCAGCAGCTCGAGTTACGCGACTCAAGCTGCGCGCCCTGCTCTAACTGCGCTGCTCGAGCTGCCCGGCTCTAGCTACGCTGCTCCAGCCATCACAACTCTATTCATATAGCTATATTATAAATGTTCTCTTTGTTATAATGGCTACTAATGTATACTAAATCAATAAATAGTGAAATTCACCCTTTTTGAGTAATTTTCAAGTAAATTTCACTATTTATTGATGAAGTATACATTAGTAGCCCTAATTGCAGAGTACACCTATAATATAGTTGTGAATAGAGTTGTGATGGCTAGAGCAGCGCAGCTAGACCTGGGCAGCTCCAGAAGCGAATTTAGAGCCGCGGGGCTCGAGCTGCTGCTTGGGAATCGTACCTACCTTTAAGAGCCAGGCAGCGCGAGCCGCGCATCTCTTGCTGGAGCTTGGGAATACTACCTAGTATGATGCAATTAGTCTTCAAATGGCCTAGGTCCTAGCCTTATTTTCAAGAGTTAAAGTTTCTCCCCAATACAAAAATGTTGTATACAACCCCTAAACTATAAATTGTTCAAATGAGAATTTTGTGAAATGCTACATTTTATTGAAATTATGTTTTTGAGGAGGGGGGCTAAGATGTGTAATAAGGTTTCCGAAATATCTCGAAGATTGGCCTAAAAATGTATAAGTTACGTTCATCTCTTCACTTTTGTAGCTTGAGAACCGTTCAATCTAGCGAAATTTTGCATAGGACAACTATTTTAAAATTGTTGTAATGTTGACACATTTTGCCCTGAGCAGCATAGTTCCTGAGATATTTTGGTGCCCCCCCCCCAAACGTGAAAACTGTGTTATTTTTTACAAAATTATATTGAATAAACCAATTCAGAGTTGAAGAGAAACTCTTATTTTGGATGTTGAGGTTTCAGTCTAATTGCTACTATAGCTGTTGCCAAAATTTTAGACAATTTCCTTGTTGATGTAGCCTACTACTAAAGCATCTATTGTCTCTTTTAATTTCAAATACACCATCCAGGCCTAGCTAAGTGAAAACTCTAATCGACAGAATCAGTTGGAGCGTACAAGCAGACAAAACCAACTAACGTTTTGCCGTCAGCTATTACTATTAGGCTACTTGATACACGCTGAAAATAGGGTCCGGGGCTTGCCCCAAAATTTTTTTGTTTTTTTACTCTAAAAAGTATATTTATAGGAGTTTCAAAACTTTTAATTGAACCCCCTTAAAACTTTTAATTTGAGTTTATATGTACAGTATAATTCAATTTAGTTCATTCTATCTAGTGTATGTTCCATCCGTCTGGGGGGGGGGCATGTGCCCCTGTGCCCCCCCTGGATCCGCTAGTGTCCCTTATAGAACTTCGTCCGAACTTCGATTTGTTTGGCATTCTCCAGTATATCGATTCTCATAATGGAATGAGCTGGTTAATTTGAAAATCATAAGAGCCCACATAAAAGTAAGACCTTATTAAGAGGAATATACTATGAACATTGCTACAAATGTTTTATTTTCAACCGTAGTGTAACAAATCATGATGTACGCATCTTCTGAATAATGATGCTGAGGAATGAAAAATGCCCCATTAGAGCAATAGGCGATATATAAATAAAGCATTATATTTTTCTATATTTTGTCGATATGGTCTCTAGTGGTCCTTTGACGTTATTGCATTATTAGCCACACAAGATATAATATTTAAGATTAACATAATTTTTCAAGCTAAGGAAATTCTTATAAGCGAATGAAAGCTTCAGTTCGATACCTATTTGATTTCAGATTAGGCTGTGGATAACATTTGAACATCATTCAATCTTAATGTTTTAAATAATTTATTGTTTTTCGAGAAATGATGATTCCAATATGCCGATATTGTAAATGGCCTCACATTTGTTGACGTTCTTAAATGAGGACCCACTTGGCATTAAACAGAAATAATATTATAAAAATTATTGGAATAATGATAGGTGTAAACATTCATGATTAATTATTGAAAATTACGTGCTTTGAGAATTGATATAGTATATGATGTTTATGTCGATAATGTTGCAAGTTACATAATTCATAAATAATAAACTTTGTAGTATTCATTTTTCTATTGATTCATTGACAACAGTAAAACCCATGCAGCATGGGGAACTGAGTACAGTATAAGGAATTCTTGATTGAGATCCTGATAATGCAATATTGTTGAAATATTTAGGTTCAATTCAAAAGAACTAGGATAAAAAAGTAGTCAACATGGTGCGTGTTGTGGCAACCTTACAAGCTTTTAAAAAGGGGTCTCGAACACTCATGACCAATTGCCGTCAATCATAGGTCGTGAAACTGCCTAGGGTAAGTCGGAAAGCTGGAAAACTCGGCTATTCCACTCCATGTCCACATTCCACCGGAGGACGATTTTCCGGATTTCCTTTGGCTCAATGTGTTTTCCCGACTGTAATGGAACTACCACGCACTTCTAAGGAATGCCAACTCATGAGGGTCAACTTATGTGAGAACGTGCATATTACAGCACATATTATAAGGCGCAGAATATCCAGGACGATATAGTAATACTGTATCATGTATATAAACACGAAGATATAGTAATACTGTCCTATGTATGCCGTCCTGAGAATATTACTGTTGGAAGAAGAGCGTATCTCGGAAGGAAGTAAGAGAAAAGGAGCACTGGCTGTAGACAGCGCGAATGCGAGCGAAAATTTGCACGCGAAGCAAATATTTGAATACCGATAAAGGCGAATAACTAGACCTCAATGCATGCTGATAAATATGCATATGAATGAATCAAGGGGAAGACCATAGACGTACAATTATTTTCTGACCGTGACTTGGTCCTACAAATAAACCAGTAATGTTTATCTCCTCTTCTCCAACCCCTATTAAACATGATGGTATCTTCCTTAGATTGAAAATCGTGGCTCGAAGCACTGCATATTTTATTCTATCCTTGATAAAATTTGATGATTGCACAACGCATTCTGATTCTGATTCCAGCTTCGGTTTCACTTCAAATATCTTTTTACCCTTCAAATCACGAGACAGAATAATTCAAACTGGAGAAAAGTTATAACCTTAGCCTGAGATTTTAGTGAGCACGATTAAGCAACTCGAAATATTAATTATATCAATGACACAAGATTTATATTTTTTGGAAGCTGTAGGCCACTGTATGTCTTGAAAGAATTCTACATTTCTCAGCGATTGTCTTGAAAAATAATAATATTTAATGAAATACGATAATATAAAACGAGAATAAAGATCCTCGTATTTTCAACCGGTCGAAAAGCATTATTTTCGATGAGTAAAGAGAAAAGTAAAGGCAATGTCACTGTAAGTAAAAGACTCTCATAATTCCTACAAGAGCACAATCATACATAAATTTCTTTACTCATTCATCAGAGCTCTGTGCAGCCCCAAAGCACATAGAACAATGTAGGTGAGAAAAAATTGAAAAATTTATAGTAACAATGAATTAGAATGTAAAGAGAATGGATACATTGAACACAGTAAAATTTCAACTTGAAAACCAAAACAGTCAATCGTATAAGACCTTTCTTGACAAGGAAAAAAATTATCTCAGTTGAAATAAAATAAGTTTTATTCACGAAAAAAACAAAAATCTCAGCAACACCACTTGAGATTATAATAATAATTTACAGAATAATACTACTCACCACTCCTGAGTGTGAGAGCTACAATCAAATTTTCGGTTTGATACAGTCTAATGATTGATGCAATAAAACGAACAAACCAATTTGCCAAGGCCAGACACGCGTTGAATTATGGTATGTAATGGTGAGTTGGCATCAAGAAGCCAGACTCGAGTCGATGAGCGGCCAGTTCTTGAAGAGAGGCGCTTCCAGAACGGAAAGAAAACTGGCAAGTGCCCGCAAACCGGACCATCTGCCTGACTGCGGAGGAGGAAGTGCGAGAACGAGGGGCACGAGCTAGCGCCCACCACAGGCAAAGCTTCCTCAAAAAAAAATTTAAAATACGGAAAAGAAAATATAATAACGAACAGTTTGGTGGATCAATTACACTGTGACGGAACCGAGCAGCTGAAGAAACCCTATCAGACAGTAACCAGTATTAATAGAATAACTGCGATCTTACAAGTATTACCACTTGATCGTATGGCACTCACCTTACTCGGCTTAGAATGTGACAGGAAGTTCTCAATGATATCTGTATCCTCTGGAGAATTGCGACTTCCGAAAGCCCCTTGTATGTCTTCTTTGAGCCTCAACCAATTATTGGAATTATTTCAAGAAGTGCCAGGAGTTGACGCGAGTTCTTTAGAGGATAATTACTCTCAGAGACTGATCTCAACATTCTTTGATATTTCGAATTTAAAACTATCACAATTTTGTCATTGTTATACTCGAAATTTTTTAATAAGTCAACTGCTTATTTAATCATAGACTATTTATTATGATTTCAAAAAGAGTTCAAATCACAACTAATGATAATTTAAAGTAATTCTTGAAAAAGCAATCTCTATACAGGGTGTTTCAGGAGGAATATGCGATACTTCTCAGGCTGATTCCTCACACCAAGTAGGCAAAAATGTTCCATGGGACCATCCCCCAAAAACGCTTTGTTGCCGAGATAACAATGGCGGAAAATTGAGATTTTTCAAAATATATTAATTTTCCTTATTTTTTAGAGGCTTTAGTGAGGTTATAAAATAATCAATTCCTATGTAAAATTAACTGAGGAATTTAATGAAACCAGTTCCAAGTTTGTAACTTCAACGGTTATTGAGATAATTGGGAAAAATATGCTAGAAAACGCCATTTTTCAACAATAAGGGTTATAACTGGATAAGGAATCATAAATTTGTATTTCTTATTAATGGAAGTTGAAGAGTGTCGGATTCTAAAGAAAAAGTTAAATGGCGGCGATTGTGTAAATCTTACCCAAATCTCAAAAATAGCGATCAAAAATCGCAAAAGCGCTACTAAACACAAATTTATCACTTGTGCTACGTTTTGTCAATTTTGCGATTTTTGATTATAATTAACATGATATAGTTCCATAGATTGAGTAACACCATGAAAAGTAAGCTGTCCAGTAAGTAGACTCCAATCCTTCAAGGGTCCAAGGGTAGCCTAGCCTTCCTTTAACCACGTTGCTTACCACGTTCCGACCAATAGGTCGATGTAGAGCATAGCATTGGTGGTTGTTGTTGATGTCGACAGGGACTTCACCCTTTTGCTGTGTTTGGGCAGGCTAGCACGCGACCAGTGGGAGCATTACAGGGCATTGTACATTAGTATTCCCCAAGTGTAATAATAGGTGTGTGAGTGCGAGCGCGTTGTGCGTGCACGCAGTGCAATAAAATGCGTCGGTCCTATCAGATGATAGTTGGCTGCATGTTATCAAAATTAGCAAACACTGGGGTTTCTCAGCATGGCGGCAGACGGGGTTGGTTACCGTAGGGCAGGGCCCTGTGGCGTCACTCACTCCTCATTCCCTACCTCATTCCCTTCCTCAGGCAACAATCACTGGTGACTCACCAGGTGAGGAGAGAGAGACAAGCACCTTAGGAAAATGCAGCGGCGGGAGAAACAACCCCTCACGCTCACGCAACTCCTTCACACAATCACCGACTGCTATTTTTATCCAACTTCATTCACGATTGTAGTGGATTTCTCTAGTCATTATCAGTGAGATTAGACTAGATTAGAAACTGATTATTCATTGTGCTTTTTGCAGTATTCCTTGTTACAGGAATGAAAAGGGTAAGGATGAGAGTGAGCAGAATAAAGCATTTGAGGAAAACTGTATGGAAGTGAAAAAAATAAAGTGGAAAAATAGTTCAGGAAAAAGATAGTTTTTGATCCAAATAAATTCCTTCCCATTATTTATCTGATTATTTGTAATTCGATATCAAAATATTCTAAATCGTGGTTTATCATTTGTATAATTTTTATTATTCATCCATCCATCGGAAGTGGAAACTTCGAGAAGAAAATGTGAAGCTGTAGTTTATTGTCGAATCATGATTTCATCAGTTAGGTATTCTACTGTTGCCTCTATCAAGATTATTTTGCTTAGATACCTCTAACAATAATTATTCCAACACCAAGCTGAAAGTCCTGCTATCCGGGATATACAATTATTCAATATAATCTGAATAGAATATTTTGGTAGTGAAATCATGGTTTTACGCTAATTCATCACACATATGCAATTCAATACAATAAAATCATAATAAAGTTTAGACTAGAATGTTGAATTTTAATAATAGAAGGGGTGGATCGAAGTGTTTGATGGTTCAGTTCAAATGATATATCTATCGAGATCCAATCAAACCGAAAATCGAACTCAATGGACATGTAAGATTTTGTGATTTGTTGCGTCTTGCGATTTGTATACTAACTTCAACAATAACAACTACAATAACTTATATAACTTAGAGTTATTACCACATTAAAGTTGATTTCTGTGTACAAATCGCAAAATCTTACATGTCCATTGAGTTCTATTTTCGGTTTGATTGGATCTCGATAGATATATCATTTGAACTGAACCATCAAACACTTCGATCCACCCCTTATATTATCAAAGTGCAACATTCTAGTAGGGCTGTAAAAGCTCGTGCTAAATTAGTGCGCCCCCTGAAGAGAGGGTCTTCCCAACCGGGTGTTTTCCCTTTTGAAAATTATGATTTCCTTTCATAGTCGCAGTAATAATTGCTCGATATAGGGCCATATAGCACGGTGGATTGCACGCATAGTACTTCCTCTTTGCCGGCGATGGTCTTGTTCTGTGTAATTACGCACGGCAGCTGCATGCACCTGCAAGTCCTAATGACACCCTCGTCCGATGGGGCACCATATGTCTGCCCTTTCCTCACTGTACTCCACTACTGTACTGTACCTTATCTTTGACACAGAGGCCCACAAGCACTGACGACGATAAGAGACGACGCCGATAGATTAGGCCACTCCAACAAGCTTACTACCACCCTACGCCAATTTTTTTATCAGCCTGCCAATCTACCCCAGGCTACACGTTATTTACATTTACATTATCAAATAGTGACAGATGCAATTTGGTTGAGCCTAATCGGCTGGAAATCCACGTACAATATCGGCTACTATGCGTTGGTCTATTGTTGGGCACGCACTACAAAAATTCGGATTTTATAAATCCGATAGTAACTGGAACCAGGCAGCTCTGATAACAACGGTCTGACATGTCTTGATAACTGTTGCCTGTTTACAGGCCTTGTACGCAGTATTTGGGATATGGTGTACGTATGGGATACGTACAGAGACAATAGAGTTTCTTTCTATTCGCTCTGAATAGGCACGTAGGGCCTAGATAGACCATATAAGCGCCCATACACGTAGTAACACTGGTGGTGAATAATCTCGAGCTACAATGAAGAATTGATATTATTATTAAGACCGATTATTGTTGTGTGTGATCAAGCAATGAACTTGGAAGAAGGATACAAATATTGCCACATATCACGGGTTGTGTTATTTTATGTATGATATTCTGATAATTATTATAAAATTTACAGCTTTCAACGACATCAAATTTTTGAAATACATTACGGTACCTCTATTGCTCTATTTATTTTTCCTGTGAATATTAGCTAAAATCAATACATTATAAATTCTTGTATTAATAGATGAACTACCTACATCTACTTTTCAAATAAACTTCATAAGGTAAAAGCACCAGTAGTGGTCATGTTTAAGGAATTTTTTATAGTTTATGCCGAATTGTGAGACCATATTATCAGCTATCTCATCCAAAACTCAAAAAGAATGAAGCCCAGATCCTTCCTGATTGACCTATTTCTTGAAATGGCGAATATGTCAATTCACAAATGAATTATTAAATTTTTCGTGAAACTCAATTTTGATTCTAAAGTGGCCACTATGATTTAATAGTGGCCAGGCACTGATTCTATAGTGGCCACATGATGTTTTATGCTCATTGACAAGTCAATTTCTCAGGCTGCTTGTTGCAATTATTCAAGTAAGCTGATTTTTCATTCCAGACATCAATTATAACGCCAGAAATGATAATAGGTTATATTAAAATAAGTTGAATTGGTAATGCATTGTTGTTGGTTACAAGCCACTAGAAAAGTGAGGTTAAACCAGAAAATAGATATTGTAAAGTTATTTTCCCTCTGTAACCCATTTGAAACAGTTTGACGAGAACATAAATTCAAATTACACCAACTTTTACAACAATATCTACAACTTTTATAACAATTTCTATTGGGTGGCCACTACTAGATTATTCACGGTTTCTTGCTCTAGTAGTGGTCAGTCTGCTTTTACGCCGAAATATTATCTGTATTTAGCTAGAAACCTTCTGAAAATCATCTAGACATTCTAGGGAATAATTATAACACCAGAAATAGCGAAATTTACAGACTTTCTAGTCATAGTACAAGAATTCGTATACATGCCTCCTTACTGAAACTGCTAAGAGGAAACTGAACTTCTTACTGAAACAACGTATTTGAGTGAAATAGCGACAATGAATCTCTCTCAAAAATCTCTAATGATGCTCTGCAAGCTCCTACTTGAACTAATTAGCTGCTAAATAGTATAAGCTAAGTCTCTAGCAGGTTTATAACTCATTTGAAGGCATCAAATTCGTGTTAAAAAAAAAAAAAACATTCAAGTGACCACTACTGAAACAGTGGCCACTACTGGTGCTTTTACATAACCTGCTTGATCATTAAGCTTTTGCGAAAACGACAATAATTCTTTAAATTTCATAGATGAAATTCATATTGAGAAGAATTTATTTTGAAAATCCCCTTTATATTGAAAATAATTCAAAATTGTCTATATTTCAAAGATTCATTATGTTTGTAATATTGTTGTATTTTCCCTCCAATCCGCAACTAACTCGATTAATGGAAACAGTAGTAAAAAGAAACAAACTCTAGCCCAGGTGCAAGATTTACACTTTTTTTACCCTTGGGGGCAATATAGGTCAACACCTTGATCTCAAGGTGAGGCGGAGTCTTGCTGTTTAGAGGATGATTTATTATATGGACCCTGCTAGTTTTTTTGTGTCTTATTACCGTTTCATAGTCTGCGTTCAAGAAGCATAAATAGTTTTTTTGGGGGGAATTAAGAATAGGAAGTAAAGTTTGTGTTAAAGGTAGGGAGTGGAGGAAGAAGGTTAATGACTGGAATATGATATAGTTGTTGTCTCCAGAGGTGGGCACGCGCCAAGGAATGTATGCGGGGCAGATGGGCATCGGAGTTTGGGGGAGGGGGGTTTAAGGGTGTCCTAGCGACTGTTAAACAAGCGAGATATCGCAACAGCTGCTCTGCCACATCATTCTCCCTATTATGATGATATTCAACCACTCTTCACCCCCACACCACCTTTGGAATTGAACCCCCTTCCGTCATCTCACGAAGGGGGCAATCTCTACCCTCACTGTTCCGATAAACCACCCATTAAAATCACTATAAACCCAGCCGGCCGGCTACGCTTCGCTTCGTCTACTGTTCTAGTTGAATCCATCCACACGACCCTATTTTCAGTTCTTCCATACGCACAATCTCCCTAATTGATCACTGTTCTGGATTATGAATTCCTAGTTTCATGACTGACAGAATGTCTCGGCATGCCGTGTTATTCACGCTTTCCAAATTTAGAATGAATTATGCTAATGTAACTACGATGATTCACAACTTTTTCAATACTGTATACCTATAATTACTAATTTTCAAATGGAGAAGAGAGTTTTTCAAATTTAGAATTCACAACTTTCTCAATACTGTATACTGTAATTTATAATTACTGTAATACTGTAATACTGTAATTTATAATTACTTTAATACTGTAATTACTAATTGTCAAAGGAAGAAGAGAGTATTTAATTTGAAATTTTACCGAGCAGTTTTCAAATACTTTGCTCACTTGGCATCGATATTATCAATACAGCTACAGAGTGACTTGATACAGATTATTGATTGGAAATAGAATATACAAAAACCATGATGTACTATAGAAACAACAAAATGTTGTTTGAAAACAACTACAGTACCAATAAATGGAATGACCACTGGGTAATTTTATAGTAAAACCTTGAAAAAATATATAAACTTCTGAGCTTTCTACAAGTAATAAGAATAAACATCACCATACAAAAGTTCATAAAAAGGTTCGGGCCTGGTTTTTTTCCAAAAAATATTTTTTTCATTTAAATTATCCAAACATTCACAACTGATCCAATAAAATTTTTATTTCGAATGGCAATCATTATACTGTTCTACGAAGAAATGTCAATGTTCATGAAAAACGTTAATTCAATTCACATGATAATTTGTTCTCAATGGTTACAATAATTGGCCGCACCCAAGTATAATTCACAAAATTTTATCTCTGTAAGAAGCGTGCGGCAAATAGCCCAATGCGTATTTAAACAAGGACAGCTGCCTTGCTTTGCGTTTGCTGATAGTGCTGGTAGACTGATAGTTGTATTGTAGCAAAAGATCACCTGTCTTGTCATGTATCTATGCAGGAATAGAGCTCATTTTTTCCTGTATTACTATACAAAGCTCGTTATGCGGGTATGAGTGCACAAAGCCACGTGCTAACATGTCACTTGCTACACCTGATTCGGTGTTTTTCAAGTTCGGGGATCCGTGCACTGTTGATAAAACATTCTTATCGGATGAGTCAGTCCCGCATTCTTGTCTCGCTCATTCCAAAACACCCGGAAATAATAATATTGAATGTTACAAATACGATCACAGAGTCATTTGTTTCAATTGTTAGTATGTGGTGGTAGGATTCAGTCATGCATTTTACAATAGGCTACAACTTTTTAATTGAATAGACGATTTAAATAATTAATTCAATTAATTGTTTTATATTCTTTGAAAAATTATCCTGCACAGAATAATTCAATCTACTAATGAATTAATATCACCTTCTCTTCATACCTTATAAAGATATATATCCAAAATTCAATTAGTTATATTCTCCCAAGACACTCTCCCATCAGCCGTCTGTATTCCAAAAAAAACTTTGTACCGGTATCATGAAAAAACTAATAAGATTACCTTGGCTTATTTTCTCTCAACACACATAATAATCGTTCATCTGCATTCAATAAGAAAATTTTTCAAGAGGATAATAATCGCAGGCAATCTTATTGTTAAAGTTTTTCTCTACCTGTATCCCCTCGTCAGGTGAATGAACCATAATAAGATCTTCAAGGTAGATTACTTCCGTCTCCTCCACAAGTGTAAATAAGAATGAGTGAACCCAAAGATATAAATGCGAGTTCTCCCCTCGAAGAAGAAGCAGGGCGTCTTTGAAAAGAATTTGATCCCATCGGCGCACAAAACCAGCTACCCTCCGCCTTTCTTCTACCTTCTACTGCCACTTCCTTCCTCTTTATTTCTCACTTATAGGCTGGGAACCTGTAGTAAAGAGCTACATCCTGTGTCTTCTCAGCACAGGTCCCGGACTTAGTGTCCTTTTAAACTATTCCCTGTAGTATTATAAATTCAATTACGCTTGAAACAAATTGAAGATATTTTGTAAGGTAACTTTCGTGTTCCATCAAGGTTGGAAGAAATTAAATATTTTCTTATTTATTTATCGATTACTTACTTATTTGGATTGAATGAATCATACATTTCAATGATCAGTAGTTTTGGAGCGGGCTGATCTATTCTGAAAAGAAGAATTAGAGGAAATTCCGTCAAGATAAAACAACACAAATTTAATTGTCAAATTCGAATAAGTTTCATTTTCTGTATGATGCTTATTATTTTTGTACTGTAATCAAATTTGTAATTAGTCTTTATGAATAAATAATATTCAATTCAATTCAGTTATGTTTCTTCTTCATATACCTTTTGAACAGGAAACATTTCCATTGATCTTATAATTTTAAGTAATTTTATTTACTTTTCCTGATAACTCATCCCAGAGCACAACATTTCAATAATTATTCGATTATTTCAATAAATTAGTTATTAGTTCAGAAACGAAAATTGAATCGAACTCTCTCGTATGCTTTTACTAACTGAACTAGAACAATGTTATTTTCGGATTAATTCTCCACATAATATCAAAACATAAATAGATGTTTGAGTTTGAATGTAGGTTCCTTTGAATTGTAAGTTGGTTTATAATATATTACAAAAATGACTCTAATGATTTGGAATTCAATAATGAATATTTTATTTTGCAATCAATAATGAAATATTTGTAACTTTCATTATTAAAATGAACTGCAGCTGCAAGCCATATTACAATGCACACTGCTTAAGAATCTGCATGCAGAACAGGAATAAAAACTCTTTTAACTATAATAGTAGCGTATGTTATGTGATGCTATGCAGGGCTTATAAACCCGGTTTGATATGCATCGGTATGGAGATAAAAAAGGTGTAGCGGCACTGATTTTGGCGCCAAAACGCGACAAAGTCACCCTCCGTTTCGACAAATGCACCCTGCGATGGGGCAGAGGGGTCTTTTTCAGCTGGCTTTGAAGCCATTCACTTCCGAATAATTATCCGGTCACCACAACAGCTGCTGTGATTTTCGGGCACCCGTTCACTTCGACCGTATGCCGAATGCAAGTCGAAACATGAACAACAATGCCTACCCAGTCAGCAGTTGTTTTCTACTTTGCATTTATTTTCCTCAAGAACCCTTTCTGATATCCAGCACGCGCTACTGTTCGATTCATCTTAGAAATATATTTTTCTGTTTTTCTTTTGAACCCTTGAGCCACCCCTTTATTGGGCACGCGACAACATCCAACTCACCTGCCGTCTTTTGGCATATTTGGCACACATCTTGCAAGGGTTGCTTGAAAAATATTGGGGTCGACTTACATGTTGCCAGTTGCAGTTGTTAGTTTGCATCACCTTTCAACAAAGTAGAGGATTTGTTGTTGAATGGCGATCACAAGCAACGGAAATCATTAAAAAAAAGCAAATTGAATCGTGTCATAAATATACTGTGATAAAAAATCGAGACTCTCATAATTTCATAATAAGAGCTTATATTAAAAGTCTCTAATGTTCAGCATTAAAACTTATAACCAAGTCAATAGATCATGAGATCTCATTTGTGATGATAATAGTCACAATCATATTTGATAGGAACAATTTCATCAGAGCTGTCACATAATTTACTGAATCGATTATCTACATTCACAAATAGCACTGGATATATTACTCACTAGTTACAAAAGTTTCCTATCGTATTAAATAATACTGAAAATACTCTATTAACCTCAATTAAGAAGTGGAATAGTCACTATGAAGTAAAGAAAATGGAATGTGTGCAGTGCTAATAGATGTTGCATGCATTTATCATAACTATTTTCCTTAATATCATATTTTTTATGTTGATGTGAAATTGAACTAAACAGTGGAATATTCTTCAAATGATAATGCATTATCTACACATTTTAAATTGTTTGATATCAAGAAAATGTAATACTATAGACAAATAGAGAATTGAAGCAGCATCTCGTATTATAATATTATGCTTATCTAGAAATAAATCGAATCAGGGCCGTGATTATAATTAAGTTGTTCCTTAGGATATGCTGGGTGCCTATTGCATGTTACTGAAATTCAAGCCTCCATTTTAAACAACAGATTTCAGATTTTCCTTGACCAATTATTCAATGTCCTTTCCAAAAGATAAGAAAAACGATATTTCAATTCAAGCATGAATTCCTCTGAATTTTTATTTGGAAGAAATCTGGCTCCGTACCTGAAAGAGGCGTTACTTATTACATGACATCAATTTCAAGGTGGCTAGCTTGAGACCATATCTAAGCTACCCTCTTTAAAAGTTCAGTTCCACAACACCAGAAGCGGAAGTGCTGCAGGTATTCTGAATGAAATAAATCGCTTTCCAAGATAATACGAGGTGTATGACTTATTGCCTAACTTTCCCCGTTAAGTACATTCGTGTTTGTTCTTTCTTTAGCCAGCTCTATGAATAGTAAAGAATCGTTGCTTGAAAATAGTTAAAGTAACTTGTTGAAAAAAGATTCACATATTAAATCAATTTAGACTGTAGATAGATTTTGAACGAGTTACAATGATTTCAATACCTATTGCAGAGCAACAATAATAATTCATTCCAATAAGGAGAATGAATATCGGTATCTTCAATTTATCATATTACTTCAATTATTCAAGTTGTTCATTAAACATTTGAGACTTTTAAACTGTAGATTTATTTCCAACGCATTACAATAATTTCAATGCCTGTTGCAAAGCAACAATAATAATCCATTCCAATGAGGAGAATGTATTTTCAATTTATCAGGTTACTGATTATCTATTGTACTGTTCCAGCAAAATGAGCGTGTGTTTCAAGATAGAAAATTGCAAATGGAATTTATTTCTATCATGCATAATTATTCTTTTCATAGCCCACGCACAAGCCAAGAGATAAAATTAGAATCACCCTCAGAAAATATATGGAATATCCAACCTCTCAACGAGTCCAGTGATGGATGGGTGTGATTGTTAATTCTAAATAAAAAGAGAATGTTGATTCTAATAAACTAAGAGAATCTACTAACTAGAGAATCTATACTAGAGAATAAACTGAGATAGACGAAATCTATTTTTGCAACTTCAATTTCAGGCTCTTGAAATAAACTTGTTGTAAATTCTCATTCACGTTCTCGAACCGTAAATTTCAATATTATCTATTCCAACACAAAATTTGACATCTGATTTTGGTGGCGAAAGTATAGCAATCTCATCTTTCGATAATTCATCCAAACCATGAGAATAAATCTCATAGGAAAAAATTATCTTTGATATACTTCAAGTTTTCCATGAATGATCCCAATTCCAACAGTGGACAATCAATCGGCTCCAGTTTGTTCAGTCAATTCAGGCAATATTCTATTGAAGGAAGCTGTGCTTTTGATGATCCTGAATACTGAATAACGAGAACCGTACAGTAAGCTTGTATGTTGTATGAACCTACCGCAAAGTAAGACCACCTCACGAATTCAACCCTCTCTCGGAAATAAGTAATTTTGCCTTCCTTGAGCATGCACAATGACACATGGGCGTATTAGCGGCTATCAACTGTAAGGCAGGTTGCACTGCTTACAAGCGTGCCAAGTGAAGGGTGAATAACTTAGTCTCCTCAGAAAGCCGACTAAGAAGGGTGACAACCTATTCTTAAGTGAATTTCCACGCCTTAATGATAGCTCTCATCCCACAAAATTTGATTGTATGATACTCTTTCTAGTAGTCAAGAAGGGGAAAGGTAGATAATTATTATTACTTATTGTATTTCAAATAAGTCATCGCAGGCGATTCAATAAGAATTGTCACCTTGAATTCACTGTGTTTTCAAAGTGTGCTGGTGTAGTTCAAATTACGCGTGTTCTTCAAACCCTTGGATAGAATGATTTTATATTCTAAAAACGATTCGCGATAATACTATGCTATTTCTACGAAACTATTAAACGCAATATTCGGACCTGATAGGTGAATATCGCTCGCTTTTACCCGAGAAATCCGTTACTATCCAATATGAAAATATATTTTTTAAAATTATGAATTGATGTATTAGTTTATTCTAAAAAATCGTGAAATTTTTTCCATTGGAACAATATGAAAAATTCTAATTAGTTTTGAGCTAGCTCAACCTGGTTCATTAATTATAAACGATTTATTTATTAATTCATTTAAAAAAAATACAATGGACTCCTTGATAAAACACAAAAGAGAAATTTGTTAGAATTATCATAAACAATTAATCAGAGAGTGTTTAAGAGGGTGTAATAAAAGATCATTTTAAATTGATTCGTTCCAATGAAACTTTTCAACAATAAGTTAAGTTATGTAATAACAATTATGTTATGTTGACTCCAAAATTGATTTCTTATGCTTTTCCTAATAATTATGGATTTCCACTAGATTTAACAACTTTATATACAGATAACAGAAACATTACGAAGACAACAGCCTGTTCAACAGGTGATCTATGTATTCCATTGAACCGGATTCATTTTTCTTGTTTTTTCATCAGATTTATCCTTTCCTTGCATTTAGTCGTCAACAATAACTCATCCTATTCCTGAATTCGGTTGTCCACAATAACGCGAAACAAGATAGCAGCAGGCGCCGATTTGAAACGGGTTGTCACCCCTCCTGGTCGGGAAAAGCGCGGCAACCAGACAGTATAGAATGAGACACAATTCTCGACCAATGGGAGCTGAGCGTAGCGGTGCGCATGCGCAGGGCGCGAGTGGCGATTGGCGGTGTTAAAAGCGTGCGCTTGGGGTTGCTGGGCCGCACTCAGGCCAGTGTGGCCGAGGCGCTCTGTGCGATGAGTTGTGATGCCGCACGGCTTCCCCACGGACATGAGCAGTTCGAGCGCCTTTCATCCCGTAGTGCCCGGCTTCTGGTTCGATCCTCGTGTCTACCTATATGCCGATCCTCCGCCGCTAGACCTCTCCATCAAAGGTGGCAACCATACAGCCCCGATCACACCTCCGTCGACTCCTTCGCCCAGCTCTCCTCCCAGGAAGCGCACCTTCAGCGAAGAGTCTGCGGATGCCGCTAGAGAGGCCGCCGTCGCCGCCATCCACCTGCACGATGAGCAGCATCTCGGCTCAGTCAAGTCACCCTTCAAAAAACACAAGGCCGTTCGCAAGTTGCACTTCGACGAAGACAACACGTCGCCTGTCTCCGGAACTATTATCAGGTTAGTTTTGACAAATCTCTTTTTATTTAGAATTAACGATCACACCCATCCATCACTTTATCTTATTTCTTAAGTCTTTGAACTATCTAATTTTTATAGATAGGAATATTATAAATTCCGAATCTACGAAAGAAATAAATTGTGAAACTATCGTCCACCTTCTTAAGATTTGCTTATAAATTAATACTACTTATCACAAATTCATGTGTTTTCTAGAAGTGTGTGTTGTACTGCTGTACTTCAATAAACGAAACTTCCAACAAACAATATTTACCGTGAATACTTATACGTGATACGCCAAAAGAGAAGTTACATCAATTCGAGTATAATAATTGTTAAAACTTCAACTTGTTAATGATGTCTCTCTGAGTCACAAGAAATGAAATAAAATTTTACCTTAATAATTCATAACTCTCGTTAGTTAGTCAACTACTGACAGTGAGCTTCAATAAACTTTTTCGAAACAATGAAGAACAATTTAGCTCCTAATGTTGATTATGTTGTTAAATGAATTTGAAAATAGCTTTCCTTGTTTTTATTGTACCTTGCTGATTGGGTTTGTACTTATATTGTTCATATCACATTGTTGAAACAATTTCAAGTTATTTACCAGGTATAAACGGGAAAATCTTGTTTTTTGAACTAGAATGGGGTTAATCGGCACGGCACCCTTCCTTCAGAAAAACCTGCTTCTCGACTCTATAGTAGCTCAGTCAGGTCTTGCTCCCCAATAGCCTTCTTCACCCTGAAACTAATGTTATCAAAATGTCATTATAGAAATTCAGCCTAGTGTATCTACTCCAATACAAGTGTTTTCTTCACAATTCCTGAACCGTTATTCCTGATTAATCATTACGAAATGAATGAAGTATAACTTGTCATTGAAAGTTATAAACTTGGTCATTGAGTGTAACTTTAAACATATTTTTCATAGTACGAACTATGGAATATGATGATTCAGATTCCGTATAAAAAAGTGAAACACGAATTGGTAGAAATTTTAGAGATTTTTTTCAGAGATTATACCTCAACTTCTCATTTTGTACTTTACATTCTTGAAAGTATGATACTGAATTGATTTTGCTTGGCATAGTTTCACAAAGCTTCATTGAAAGAAAACTCTACTTCTGCTGAATTTACCACCCTTAACGGAATAAATTCGTATGAAGTGAAACTATTGATCCATTGAATAATCTTTTCCCAAAAATATTGCACCCTCTGTTATGTTCAATCATAATTGAGGTGATTGTCGCCCCTCAATGTATACTTCTCCCTCGAAAAATTCTATTTCTGTCACCCTTAAAAACTATACCGATTTGCGGATAAAATTATCACGCAATCTTTCCAACTTTTAATTCATCAATTCAATTCACGCGCTTTACCGTTAGATACAAAATTCTTTCTCTTAATGGCCAATAGGCTACTTCTAAATACCAATACTTCAATTTTATAGATCCTCCTTTCCAATAGAAATGCTCTCACTTACATAATTATCAATTCTTTGAAACTATTTGCATTTTCCAAATGGTATTGATTAGTAGTTTTGATTTTAAACCATTTTTGTGACATGAAAAGCCAATTCTCTCAAATGTACGGATCAATTAATTGATGAGATCCATCGATTGATTAATCAATGAGATTGATCACTTCGATTTCATTATTGCATTGGAGTGATATGACATAATAATGAATACGTTTTCTTTAAAAATAATTCAAGTAATTAATTAATAATTCAAGAATATTCAGGAATAATTATTATTTTTGTTTCACTCAAGTAATCACGAGGAAGACTTCGAAGTACTGTATTTCAAATTTAAAGTATTAATTTTGGATTCTTAATGGGAACTGTTTTAATGGAATTGAAGAGCTCTACATTGTATAAAATTAATAATTGTAAACTTATAACAACTTCAAGAAAACTTCAAAATGAATTTTAATTGTCTTTGGATTCTTGTAATGATTTTGTGCGTATTCTACTCTTGATTGCTTATGCAGACCACTCTCAACATCAATAACGGCCAGTTTTGTTGGTTTCTGATACTACTCTCTCATCATAATTTCTCTCTCTTAGTAACTTTTAAATAATTTTGTTGTTGTTGTTGTTGTTGTTGTGATAGGCAGCTGAGGGATGACGAACCGCCTCTGGTGGTGCGCAAGGAGACATCGACCCAGCGTTCAACGTGGTCGAGGTAACCGAGGAGGCCAAGGCCGAGCTAGCCAAGATCGAGAATCGAATCGGCGACTACATCTGCCGCCTCTGCAAGGAGATGTACGAGGACGCCTTCGGACTTGCCCAGCATCGATGCTCGAGGATCGTGCATGTCGAGTATCGCTGTCCTGAATGCGATAAGGTGAGCTATCCTATCAATCAAATCAAATCAAATCAAATCAAATATTTTTTATTGCCATGAACAAATACATGTATCAACAACGTCAGTGTATAATATTACAAAAGTCAACAACAATTAGGCTACACAGTAGGTATAAAATTTGTGTACATAGAATCATACATATAAATAAGTTATATTAATAAATAAGAGAAAAAGTGATATAAGCCTTCTTTTTTAGATTAAACCCAAAAATTTACGTCTGCATTTTCAAAGAACTCCTCAACACTGTAGAAAGGATTCTGAACAAGCCAAGTATCCAATTTTTTTTAAAAATAGGGTTTGATTGTCACAGTATTTACAGATACATTCAAGTAACTTATTGTAAACCTTTTTACTGATCACAGTATGACTTTTCAGTGATTTTTCCAATCTACAGTATTGGAAACTCATTTTTGCCTTATTGCGTGTATTGTGTGAGTGGATATCTTTATTGAGAGTAATGTAATGCATTTTTTTCAAAGAGTATGTTGCTAATTCAAAAATGTACAAGTTTATAATAGTTTTTATTTTCAGTTTGATAAACAAAGGCTTGCAATGATCTAAAAACTTTGCATTGCTTATAATCCTTACAACCTTCTTCTGTAACTTGAGTATTTCGTCAATTCTAGCAGAATTACCCCATAAAAGTAAGCAATATTTTATTATAGATTGGAAAAAGGCAAAATAAGCCATCCTTACAGAGTTAGTTGTAACACAATGCTTTAGCCGACCAATAAGATACACTACTCTTGAAAGCCTTGATTTCAAATAATCTATATGTTTTCCCCATGTCAGCTGATGATCAACATGAACTCCTAAGAACTTTACGCTATCAACTACACCATGATCAGCAAGTTCATTATCATAAGGTCTCAAACTAAATATAACATTTTCAGTTTTATTTTCATTCAAAAGATAACCATTAGCCTTGAACCACACTCCTGCGTCCGCTAATGAAACGTTAACAAGATTGGAGAGTTCTGAAAAATTATTTGAAATATTCAAAAACGTTGTGTCATCGGCATAAAGGACTGTTCTGCACACTACATTGTGAGGCAGGTCATTAATACTTATCAGAAACAATAGAGGGCCGAGAACAGAACCCTGAGGTACCCCATATTTCAAGCCAACCAAATCAGACCATTCACCATTAATATAAACTGCTTGCTTTCTATCTTTCAAATATGACTCAAAAAGTGAAAGTGGTCTACCTCTGAAACCATAATATTCCAGCTTTTCCAACACATCAGAGTGGTTGACGCAATCAAATGCCTTGCTCAGGTCACAGAATGTAACCTGGGCAAAGCACTTGTCCTCAAAGGCCTGAATAACATCAGATACTAGACTCTCCACTGCATCTATTGTTGCTTTGCCCTTTCTAAAGCCAAACTGAACTCTAGATACTATTTTGTTTTTTTCTAGAAATTTATTTACTTGCCCACAAATCAAAATCTCCACAAGCTTGGACACAACAGGTACTAAGGAAACTGGGCGGTAGCTTTCTGGTTTACCTTTATCTCCTTTTTTAAATAAAGGGCATACCTTAGAAATTTTAAGAATATCTGGAAAAATACCCTCTTGCAGTATTCTATTGATGCAGATAGTAAGTGGAGACACAATGTAAGGAATTATAATTTTCAATAAACTGTTAGACATGTTGTAATAATCATCACTATGGGAATTACTTAAATGTTTCATAGCTTTCAATACATCTTCCTCAACAATAGATCTCCACTCAAAAGATTCATTTAATCTATTATTTGTTTTATGAAGACAATTCTTAGCTGAGAAATTTGGCTTGACCATGTCTTTTTTTAATTTGTCAACAGATTCAACACAATACATATTAAAAGATTTAGGTGATATCATTGGCTTATTTATTCCCCTGACAGGTTACAACTAGTTTTAATTAGATCCCAAGCAGCCTTACATTTATTTTTGCTACCATTTATTAATTTGCTGTTATAAGACGCTTTGGCCTCAGATATTTACTTAGTATACTCTTTCTTCAGTGCTGTCAGCTGAGCTTTAACTACCTCACTACCGGTACTCTTATACAAAAAATCAAGAGATAGAATTTTATCCTTAGTCTTAGCCAGGTTTGGGGTATACCACTTTCCTTTTGTCTTAACTACTTTATTTCTAGTATTAAAATGTTTAGAAATCAAGAAACAATCAAGAATGCTGGTCAAGGTTTTAAAAAATATTAAATACTGTCAAGGCATCAAAAGCATTTTCAAGTGTCAACAGGCTCCAGTCAGTGTTTTTTAATTTTTCAATGAGAAAAGGAACGTTATTTGAAGGCAAAACTAGTTTGGTAAGACTAATTGAATTGGAAATATCAGTATCACTAACAAATGACATTTTGGGTGTAATCAGACTCACAGTCAACCCATCATGGTCTGAAAACAGGAAATCTTTAACCACAGTGCACTTTACTTGATTGTGTTGACAATTTACAAAAACATTGTCAAGGCAGCTATTGCCTCTGGTTGGCTCTGAGTTTATACAAAAGCAGTTAAATTGTCTGAGAAGATTAAGAAATTCCAATGCAGTAGGCTTTGATGTAGTAACATCAAAGTCCGCATTGAAATCACCTCCAGCCACAATGATGTATCCCTCCCATTTGGATAAAAGTAAGAAGACTCTCCAGAGCACTTAGAAAAAGATATGGATCATAACCTGGAGAGTGATAAATACACATTATTATAATCTTAAATTTATCCACAATGGTAACTGCTGCCTCAAGGTTGAATTCAGAAATAAAGTTATCTATATTCAAAGCTCTTGCTTCAATGTCATTTGCTACAAAAATAGCAGTACCTCCTCTAATGTGGTTAGTTCTACAAAAATGAGAAGAGCAATAAAATCCCTCAGGGTGAGAGTAGGCCAGTTCATCATTACTCAACCAATGTTCTGTCAAGCATAGGAACAAAATAGGAGCCTCTAAACCTCTGTTTAAATCTGAAACAAAATTTTCTAAGACTGCAGATTTTTTATTCAGTCCCTGAACATTTAAGAACAAAAATCCTATACCTGCTCTCTCAAAGTTAATGTTATTTAGGCAGTATGCATCTACATTCACAGGTTCAACCTCATCAGATATCACACCTTGACAAGGAGATGATGTATCTACACAATTTCTATTACAACTTTCCAACAAATTCAGGGTGTCTGGTCTATCCCTAAAAAATAATCAGTAGGGCCCACTAGAGGAATGGATTTCTGCTCATTAGATACCTTATTTACCAATTCCATTATTTTGCCGCACACATATTTCTTTCCCCAACTATTTAAATGTAGACCATGTGAAGTATGAAATCGTTTACCTATGTCACTGATATTAATAAATGAAACGTTTCTGAATTTTTTACATAAATTGTAATTTTCCTCATTAGCTTTCTTAATTTCTTTGTTGATAGCAGACCACTTGGGAAGATCATGTCTGTGGGGCACTGAGAACACTATCACATTTTTAGCCCGTCGATTTTGCAGATCATGTAATTTACTGCGAAGTGCTGAGTGGAGTTGTTTCCTTTCATTGCAGGCAATGTCGTTTCCTCCAGCCAAAAAGACGCTCACATCATTGTCGCTCAGCTCACCCGACTCTTTTGCCACGTCTCTGAATTTAGCTCCCGGCTTGACCATGGCAGAGAACTGATGGTTCTCAGCAATGAAGTGCTTATAGACGTCCCGTCCCTGACTACTCGCAAAGAAACGAACATTTAAAGACCTTGAGCTATTAGGCCTAGTTCTGCGATTAGTTCTCCCAGCCGGCAATAAGGGTTGTGATTCATCCTCCTCCAACACAGAAAATCTATTTTCAGTCTGAATAGACGGATTGAAAGCACGACATCTAGGTCTTGCAGTATGCTTAGGCATGACAAACTCGGAATTTGAATGTGGAGACTTGTTTTCTTTCGATTCTTTAATTGAATTTAGTTCTGACTGCAAGTTTGCGATTGTATCTGCAGCAAGTTGAACATCAAATTGTGTGGTTGTGGAGGATAACTTCTCACAGTCAGTTCTCAGCAGATCGATAATTACATCCTTGTCATAAACTTCTTTTTTCAACAATATCATATTAGTTTTCAGCTCTTCAATTTCCACTTCAAGAGCTTTAATTTCGCCTTCCGCTACCTCTTCACATTGCAATGAGTCTTCAAAATCAATTCTTCTTTTGTTTTCTCTGACTCCAAACAATTCATCAATAATTTATTTTCGTCAGCCATGCCACTCAAACAATTCTGTAGATCGTTATTTACTTTTATAGCAGCATCATATTTGTTTAGTAAAGATGTGATTTCGGAACCAAGTCGATTATTGCATCACTTGAATATTTATCACAGATCACAGAAAGTATTCCGTGAACTATCACCGCAATGTCAGCAACTTCCTGGTGAATTAGATCATTTTTTATGTTATTGAGGTTCTGTTGTGCTGAAGAATTTGCTCTCTCAATCTCGTTTCGGGTTCTAGTCATTTTATCTCCTCTATTTGAACAGGAAAAAATAGATAGGTATTAGAAGTGCCGAGAGAGCTATCACGACAGGAAGAAAAAGGGATAGCTCATGGAAAAAGGAAAATGGATTGAGAGTTGAAATGTTAGTAATGCTAGAATTATTCAATTTTAATTCCGAATTATACAGAACAATAGGCTTGTTTTATTTAAACATCGATCCGCTAATTCGAAATTACCGCCAAGTGAATTCGCCGAAGTCAAAAGCCGAGTGAGCAAAGATAATAAACCGAAGATAGCACACTGCCTCTATTATCTTTGCAGATAAGCGCTCTCTGGGTCATGGTCACTCAACAGTTCAGTGGTTGTTTGCCGTTGCCGTGGTGACAGTACGGGATCGCACAGCTGATCTAGCTTCCCGCCCAAAACAATTGAATTGAAACGTGAACAGTACGTAGGCCACAGTTGACAATTTCATAAACAACAGACTACAAACGTGTCTTGAATTGATGAGTAGATAATAAAATTTAGCTTTACTCACTGCACAGAAACGGACAACAGTTTGTAGGTTACAATCACAAAACAGAACTCTTCGGTTACTATACAGGCAATTTTCACCAAAACAATAATTTCTTAAATCCACCAACCCACAAGATACCTCATACTATTATTATTATTATTACCTCATACTATAAACGAATACTAGAGATTCAAGTCAATTAAAAATTTAAAAGCAAATTAATTCTGGAACAGAGTAAGACAGTTTTCACTAGGCAGAACAGAACTGCCAACCATGAATCTATAAGATTCACATTTGAATTTTGACTAATCTGTTCATCTTCCAATCAATTTATATCCAATTCATTTAATATAATATTGTGATAATATTGGAGTATAATAACCTTACGTTTATTGAAATGGATTATATTGATTAAATTTCTCATGTTCCGTATCAAGTCTTTTGTAAAAGTTCAATAATAAAATAGAAGTGATGAAAACGCGATAATTTACAGGCTGTCACGGTAGTAAGCTGTAGGCTGTCACATTATACTTGATTGGATCTGAATAAAGAATTGATTAGTTAGTGATAAAATCATTGAATGTATCATCTCAAATTTCCAATTAATTTCAAGAAAGAAGCTTTCAATTCTAAAGCTTGATTCACGAAACGCTTGTTTGTAAGCTTATTGTCACTCAGTGCGCATAAATGGTCGTCTGATTAGGAATTTTGAATCTTATTAGATGAGCTTGATCACTTTTATTAATCGAATATATAGATCAACTTTATTCTTAAAAAAATTATGCATTCACAGCTGAATGATAATTCAGTTATCTAATAATTTACATTATAATTCACATTCTATTAAAATTAAACTTCACACTTAGGGCTATTTCAAAATTAATAGATAAAACAAAAATCAAATACCCTCTTTAAACTTTAAAAATATCATTTTTACACAATTTATTTATACTAACATATCTTACACATTTTATTTTTCAATTGAATTATTATTTTAGTTTTCATCAACATGTCACGTCTTATTCACTGTTCAATAATCACCATCATTTGTTTATTATTAATTCATTCTATTAATTAGTGAAATTATTAATTCAATTTGTCATGTTTGCGGTTGCAGGTGTTCAACTGTCCGGCCAACCTGGCGTCACACAGGAGGTGGCACCGACCGCGCCAGCCGCCCGTGGCTAAACGCTGCCCCCAGGAGGCGGTAGATGGGTCTGGGACGGGGGCGGCGGCCGACCTGCCCTGCCCAGTGTGCCACAAGTTGTTTCGTCGCCAGGCCTATCTGCGCAAACACTTGGCAACGCACACGTCAGCCACTCACCAGCAGCCGGAGTGGCGAGTGGGGGCGACTGGAGTGGCGGCCACCGCAATCGCCGCCACATAGCATCGGCCGGGCGACGGAGCGCTCCCGCTGCCACGCAGACACTCCGTCGGCTTCTCCATTGTCGATCTCATCTAAAATTCCGTTTCGTCATTGGGAGATATTCTTTCGCAATCGTCATAGCATTGGAAGCATTGTGAGATATCATTACGCTATCCTTTCTCTAAGGTTTCTTCTAGTCAACAAACTAATCTTCTAGTCATCGATTTCATTCTGGTAAGGTCATCTAGTCATTACTTTAATATAAGATTTTGAGTTCTAGTCAGAGAACCATCTAGTCATTATTCTCAATCTCAAATTTTAGTCTTAGCATCTATTCATTGTTTTCAATCTAAGATCTCAAGTTCTAGTCAGAAACATCTAGTCATTATCTTTTAAGTATTTGAAGATCTATTCAGAGACCATCTAGTCATCATTTTAAATCTGAGATCTCATCTTTTGGTCAGAAATCTGTAAAAAATATACAATATATCTTCTGTACATTTGAGAGTTCTAGTCAGAGTATCGAATATTCTAGTTAAATCTATGTTTGGAAATTCTAGTCAGTGCATCTAGTCAATATTTATAATATATATATATTTGAAAAATGTATCCTGAAATTCTTTTAAGTTAATATATGGTCAAAAGTTCTATTAATTCAATCTAGTCATTATTTTATCAGTGAGATTTCAAATTCCAAGTTCTAGTCAGAGCATCTAGTCAATAAGTAAGAAAAATGTATGGCATATTGGACTACAGTAAGTTTAGCTAACTCTTTTTTCTTGTTGTTATATAATGTCAATTGATAATCCTGAAGTTCCCTAGAGAGTTAACAAATAGAGTTCCTCTTACTATAATAGTTCTCATTCAATGAAAATCTGAAATTTTTCTATATTGATTTTTCGTTTGATACCCTGGGATTTTTCATTAGGTACCGTATACATAATCATGATTCTTTAAAACCCTGCCCACTGCCCATTCTATTTCTGATGAGCCTGTCAAAAATATACCGGTAGCCTACCAACCGTGATGAATGCTTTTGAATTCTTCAAACATTCTTTCCATTAATAGCCTATTTGGGAGATTTACCACAATAGCCTACTGTAGTCTGATATGTCTTAGTAAGAGAAATTAATTTATATTGTCATTAATCGGAAAATTTAGTATTTTTTATCATCTATTTCATGGAATATGGTAGCCTATCTAGCCATCACGATCATCATAGGTCTGTTGAAATAGCCAATCTAGTCACATTTTCGTTATAGTCCTGAAAAAATATATCTAGTCATTACCCTAGTCATACCCAAGAATTGTATTTATGAATTTAGAATTTCCAAGACTGTATCTGGCCAAATTAGGTTGAACAAGTGGATGAGTGTGAGTGTGTATGGATGTATGAGTGTGCATAGTAAGTTTGCGTGTTTATTTCTCTTTAGTTTTGAAAACGATTTTATCAAAATTTCCAACTCCAGTCGTGTGAAACTTGCAGAATTCTGTTTAATGAAACACTAATACGATAAAGCGATCGTGGAAATGTTGCAATTTCTAATCTACTAACTCTCCATTTCATCTGATAAGAATTTTAATTAAATTTGCTTCATAAAGGTCATCAAAGATTAAAATTGGAAGTCCTCCGCTAGTAATTCAATCCAGCCTAACACATTTTCAATCATCAAAACAAGAAATTATGTAAATTGCAAAATTAGATATTCCAATTCATGAAGATGAACTTTTTCATATTCGAATATATTATCTGGCTTTTTATAAATTCCGCATTATTCATTGTTGAGCTTGAAAATATATGAAAACATTTGACCATGTTTGATTTGAACTCTAAATTTTCTTGCAAGTATTTAACACGACTAAATCACTTTCCATTCGAAATGGACACCTCAGTAAATTAGTTATCTGTCGGAATTCACTTTTGATCCTTAAACAATATCAATTATTCTCAATTTGTTAACGGAAATTAAATGAATAATTCATTCAATATGGCTCATATAATTGAGGAAAATTAATGGTTGTCATGGATAGATCGCCGAATTTTATGAATATTGTATCACTTGAAGACCGAATAGTGAGAAATTATATAAATAAACATATTATTATCATTAAAGAAAATAAAAATTCATTTCTTCCGGCAAAGGAAACTATCTGATTAATGAATGTGGGAAAACAGATTCATCACAATGTCATCAATGACCTGTTTTAAAAACCTCTTTTCCAAGAAAGAAAAAAATTATTATTCTATTTAACAACCCCAATGAGTCACAAACTAGCCCTAGGAAAATGTATACTCGAATTTTATTGATTGTGATATTAATTTTTAGCTGAGAGATGAAAGTATAAATTCTAGATTAAGTTTGATAAAATACAGCAAAGAGTAAATTATAATGTAGAAATTCTTTATGATCCAACTAGTCGGGTGATTAGAGAATTATAATTTAAATTGTAGATTATATTCGAGAGGGACTCCAGAGCCAAGTAAAAAGAGATTCTATATTAGTTTTATAAGAGAGATTATATTTGATGTAAAATGACTGCTCACTGTTTGAAAAAGCAAGCCAACAGATCTTTTCAATTTCATTACATTCATGACATCTACGCGTATGTACAGTTCAAAGCTGATTTGGGACCTACCCAATAATATTTTTCTCACTTATTCTCATTATTGATAGTATGTTGGAAGAAAGTTCCATTATCGTATTTCGAGCATTTGAACTAAAAATTACTAGAAATTTTATTTAAACAAATTAACCAATCCTGCTATTAATTTAATAAAAGTTCCAAAAATTATCATTTTTCGAATCTTTGGGAAATAAAAAATAAATATTTCAATTAGCCACTGAATCGATATCTAGCATTGGACAGTGAACAGTCATTAGTAGTAATATATATTATATTTTTCACCTTTTATTTCATCTTTTTTTTTATTTTTTAGTCTAGTCAATTCTAAGTCATGCTCACTGAGCTGATCGAGTGCATTCTAGTCAAAGAGTAGCCCACCACAGACAAAGTTATTTGGCTGATTCTACACATTCTGATTCAGATATGGAATTGATTGGTAAACTCGCATTATCTCCATGTTTCCATCAGAATAAAATAATATTTGTACCACAAATTAATTATGTCTCACAGTTTTTTTTGGGATGTGTTTCAATTGCATCAAATTGAACTTGTATTTTTCTCTTTAAAGAATGTTTTTCCTTCCAATAACCTCATTTTTCCAAATCAACGAAGTATCTCGAATTAGAATGTTATTTCACGCCATCTTAATTATTCAGAATGATCTCCGTCTGTGGTTTTAGTTTCTAGTCTTAATAGTCATTTTGATTTAGTATTCTAGTTTAGTTAACTACATTTATTTGAATTTGAACAGTATTTTTGTCTCATAGGTATTAGTTTGCTTATTATATCACAATTCACTCTCTATTATCTAATAAATAATTTAAGAATTTAGTCCACAGTTTAGTTTGAAGGCAAATTACTTTAATTAGGTACGTTAATCATTATTATTCATTCTTCTTCGTTTCTTTAGTTTTAAGTTTGTAGATTTTTCCATGAAAGAATAAGCCATGCTGTATAAGTGTATATTCAAATGTAAATAATATGTACAATAATGTAAGATATTACGAATAAATGTAAAACTCTGAATGTTACTACTCTTGTACATGTTGATTTGTATGTTAATGAACGTTAAATGTTAATAAAAAAGGAACTCCATTACTCGATTATTTTCATTCAGCAATTATTGGGAAAAAATATTGTAGAATTGGTTTTTCAACGTTTCAACTGATTTGAATTCTTAACACTGTACTGTACCTAGGTTGTATTTCGTTTTTAATTATTCACAATGTTTTAGTCACGGTTTTATATCATGCCTATTTAAGACAAAAATGTTTAGTTGTAAGAAAATTTTGTAGCTGAAGTTTGGATTGAAAATAAAAGTTCATTTATGAAAATTTCTATTGTCTATTTATGTGTTCACAGAAAATCATTGATCACCATTACTAATAGAAAATGTATTTGAGTCAGAACAGAATAAAAAATATTATGACTTTGATGGTTATTTTAAACGTAATAATACGGTAATTATCACCATTTATTTCGAATGATAACCTGCACCGCTCATATCAGCGGTATGAGAATGACACAAATAGAATAAAATAATAGAGAAAAATGTGAAATTTGAAGGAAATGTACCACAATAAAAAAACAGATATATCAAGATGTACGAGGAAAGAGAGTGGATATTTATTACATATCATCACCACTACACAGTAAAAGGGAGAAGAATCACCCTGAAATATGCATTGAGTCATAGAGATTTGGAATTTTGGTCTTATGAAGCCTTCAATTGAAATAAATGGAATAATTTTTGAAAAATTGTCAAAGATTGTAATTCAGACACCTTATTTAATCATCGAAAAACTGTCGAGCTGTAAAAATCCTTAAATATTCCAATCATAGAATTGCTTTAATTATAAAATCACCTAATTCCAGTGATAAATAAACCTAAAATAAATAAATTCAGAGTAGCCTACTTATTATGAGTTGATTGAAAATATTCAAGGGTTAGATAGAAAAATTGAAGATTTTTCAAATAATAAAATTATTTGTGTTTTCTTATTACTCAAAGTGAAATCAAATTTTCCAATCTTAATTGAAGAATTAATGTACATAAACATCGAGGTACAAATATTATTCAATTCTGCATAAGGTTAAAATATGTGAGGAAGGCTACATTTATGTTATTTTATATGGCTTTTCAATAGTTTGTATTGTTGATTTTCAAGCACAATGAAAAACATAATTATCCTATGAATTAATTATAAATCATGTACACCTTACACCTATGACCTATATTCTATACCTACGATTTTTTATGTTTGAAAACCCGGTCTCTTATGTTATGTGACGGCTCATATCAGTTTCAGTACAGCTATAAGAATGACAACCTGAAAATCATTTTCTAAAATACGTCGTAGCTTTCTCAATATTAGGCCAACTCAATTCCAAACCCATTAATATCTATTATCTCCCCCAAATGAGAGTCTAAGCTATATAATTGAATTGTGAGACATTTGGTTCTAATAGAACTCACTACTACTACTACCCACTACTACAACTACTCTCCACGTAGCACAACTTCCTCTAAAAATGTTCTCATAATGGTATTATTGAACATCTGCGAATTGGATTAAAATTTTTAGAGGGTGCTTTTATCAATTCATCGAAATTTTATTAGTTGTTATATAATATTAAAATTGATCCTTGTTCAATTATTGTTACGAGGATTCAGGCCCCATTTCTTTCTTTTTCGTAAACTTTACTGCTTATTACTCAATTTGCATTACATGCTGTTTTTGTGAAAAATATTTCACGTAAAATACAAAAAAATTAAAACAGTCCGAATGAGTAAAAATACTCACATATAATAACGCTAGAAGCTAGACGCTAGACATAATCTAGCTATACCCACTACATAAACATTAAGGTCTGGTGTGCGTTGTTGATTTATCTTTTTTTACAGGGTTTTTATCGGAGATTCAAGAAAAAGTATTTGAACGAAATACCTTCTGAAAATTGCAATATTGGTTTGGGAAGAGACTATAAAGTAAGCTACAGTTTTTTTATTTATTGAATGATTCACTCAAAAGCTATCAGTTTCACAATGCTCATCTAATTCTATCGATTCTAAAATTTCCAAAATTTGAAAAATGATATTATATAATGTCATATTTATATTATCATGAAATTTGATTACTTATTGCCTTATTCGATCTTTGATAAAGCTTGAGTTCGATCATCGCAAACTGAGTCCATTACTTTTAAGAATTCTGGTAACATTTGTTGACTGTTAGTATCCTCGAGGAGACACAGATTATACAGCTTATAGAGGTGTCGAAGAGTGTAGGCATTCTGAAAAATAATCATATACAAAAATAATAATTTAATATTATTACTTATTCCTCATTGAAACCTTTAAGAAGTCCTTTTGGATTAATGAACAGTTAACTTAAATAAAAAACAGCTCCATATTGGAAATAAAAATAACTCATCTTATTTACAAAAATACACAGCAATTTCCATTGGAAACACAGATTTTGCCCACTCCCTTTCTTCTTGGAGAAGACAGTCATGATAACATGAAGCCGTCGGTGATGACTATCACCATTTCCCACCTTGGGGAAACAGTTGTTATGTAGGCGGTGGAAGTTTGTCCTCTGAGACTCCCACCAATGGCTTATGTGCTATTTTAATTATGATAACCCCTCTCACCACGATACCTAGACACATGCTTAGAGCACTTGTGGTGTCCAAATAGAAAAAGTTATGTATCATCACGATTACTGAACGCGGATTTTCGTTGTTGCTTAAAAATTTGGACCAGAATAACTAATAAGTATGTTGCTGTTGCTTGATCATTTTATAAGGAATATAGAGACGTATTATCAACAAGATACGGTGAATATAATTATTATAGGTCTAGAGGTTCTGTTGATAAAATCATACATAAAATCCAAACTTTTTTACCCAACCTCATTGTACTATTCTATTGTAGTATTCTATAGTACCTGTTATCATCATTAATCTTGATAATTATCACACCTACCTTATAAATATCCACGCATCTATCAGAGAAAGCATTGACAAGGTTATCATAGCAACTGAATAATTTGAGATTGATTGGATGCCTTCCTTCATTTACATCATTGAACTCTTTCTCACTGCTTGTAACGGCCACAATAATATCAAAGAAAACGTTGTCTATGATCTCTCTTCCCTGAAAAATATAAATAAGTTATTTAAACATACCAGTATTTGGCCAAGTACACATTGGCGAGGTGGAACTGGAACTATCCGTAAGGGTCTCCCCACCATTACAAGCCATAAGAATATTATTATTGTTATTTAAACATAAATTTCAATATCAT